>CM060313.1:9927709-9935209 GCA_030674185.1 Monoplex corrugatus | reverse complement strand
TGATATAGTTAAGGATATAGCCTCTGTGATTAAACTATTTGCAGATGACACTAGTATGTCTTTAGCTTTAAGAGACTATAACGCTCGAGCAGAAATACTTAACTCTGACCTGGAAAAGATAAGCAAGTGGGCAAAACTCTGGAAAGTGAAATTTAACGAACAAAAGACTGAACTTCTTAACTTCGCCAGTTCTAAGATTCGGTCGAGGTTTCCTACAGGATGTCCCACACCATAAACACCTAGGTATTACGATCTAAAATAACTGCAAATGGGATGAACATGTCAAAAATATTGTGAACAAAGCCCATCTACTTACCTGTTGCCTTAGATCATATAAGTACAAATTGAGTAGAAAAGCCTTAGGTTGATGAGCTGGAAGACTTTAACTCTTACCAGTTCTTGTGTTTCTGTGGTTTCTCTTTCTGCGAACACTCTTGTGACTTTTAAAGAAATATCACAACCACACAGCTACACATACATACACATTCAATACACCACTGGAAAGGTAAGAGATTGTAGTTTGTAAAATAGCAAGACAAGACATAATTTAGAAGGTATCAGAATAATCATAGGGACTTTTCGAGGAACAAGCCATGAAAAGCTTTACAAGGAATCAGGACTCTGACCTCTGAAAGGGAGAAGACGACGTCACAAGTTACAATTCTATCATAAGCTAGTCAACGGTAACGCTCCTCAGTACTTAGTAGATCTTGTTCCACCACTTATGTCCACTCAAAACCCCTATCATAGACGAAGACCCTTAGAAAAAATAACTCCTCGTTCTAAAACTGAGGTTCACGCAACCTTATTCTTCCCCTCTGCAACTAGATTATGGAATGAACTTCCAGAACACATACAAGCTAGCCCCTCCATTGGCCAACTTAAACACTTTCTCTCACATGGAGACCCAATAGTTCCTGCATTCTTTTATTGTGGTGAAAGGATGCAGCAAACTGTTCATTGTAAATTAAGATTAGAAATGAGCGACCTTAACTCCGACTTGTTCAAAAGACATTTACTAGATAACCCAGCATGTACTTGTGGCCATCCTAATGAAACAGCGAATCACTTTCTGCTTTATTGTCCGCGGTATGCAAACGTTCGCCTCCAGACGATTTACTCTTTTCCTCAGGAACAAAGAAGAACAAAAATACTTCTGAATGGAAGTGAACAATTAAGCCTTCAAGAAAGCGAAAATATAATTATTTAAATTGGTTCATAATTTTATTGAAAATTCTAAGCGTTCCTTAAGTGTCTACTTGGATGATCTGTGGTGGTGTGCCAGACCTCCAGGAAGCAACTCTCAAATAAACAAATGAATGAATGAATGAATGAATGAATGAATGAATGAATGAATGAATGAATGAATGAATGAATGAATGAATGAATGAATGAATGAATGAATGAATGAATGAAAAAAAAAAGGACAATAAACTTTTCGCAAACAAATAAATTAAATAAATGACCACAGCACAAGTATATTCGCCATACAGCTTTCATGATAAACAGGTTTGTTTAGTTTGCTTAAAAGAGAATTTACTTAAAGAGAGTTAAGTCCCTTACCTCTGCCTCGTTTCTGCGTGACAATGGCCATAGAAACTGACTGATCGTCTCTGAATTCAAACTGTTTTAACTGCTAAGTTTGGAATTTCGAGTTTGTTCAAGAAGGATTCATCGCAACTCGAACAATTCCATATGTGCTCTACGCAAAACAGCCAGCAGTTATGTAGCAGACTACCTTAGCCTGCAGAGAAACAAAACAAAACAAAACGCCATGCGCTCGCAAGAGAGAGAGAGAAAGAGAGAGAGAGAGAAAGAGAGGAGAGAGAGAGAAAGAGAGAGAGAGACAGAGAAAAAGAGAGAAAGTGAGAGACAGAGAAAGAGAGAGAAAAAGAGAGACAGAGAAAGAGAGAGAGAGAACAAGAGAGAGAGAAAGAGAGAGAGAGAGAGAAAGAGAGAGAGAGAAACTGAAACTGAAAATGGTTTATTGCCATTGACATTTTTGTCCTTTTGGCAAGGAGCATAAAACAAAGTCATTAAATTTTACGGCGACGTTTTCGCGAAATAAAGATTTATAAATATAGTCATGTCTGACATTACATCCATTTAAATTGTTTTTCTAATGATGAAGAAAAAATTGAAGGAAAAAAGTTGAACAAAAAGTTGAACAAAAAGCTGAAGAAACAGTTGACCACTCGACATACTAGTTATATAAGTAAGAGGAAGACCCAAATCCGGCAAATAAACATAAGAACAGTATAAAGTGATATCTTCACTGGAGATAAACTTACATTAATTTATTGCTGTGTTGTTTTCTTTCTCCGACTTTCCCAAGCAAGGGCGATACATTTAGAGAGGGATTTTTGTTATTTTTCATCTTCAGTCATGATTGGGGTGTAGGGGGCTCTGGATAGAGGTAGTACCTTTGATGTCTGGCTGCTGCACTCTACCTGGTAGGGTGGACGGGCATCACTGGTCCTCGTCCATCCTCTAAATCTCTCACGTGCTGGCTCCAAGCGCCACACCCCGGGACCTCGCCTCAGCAGGCGTGCCAAACCATGTGAGGGGGTGATGTTAACACTGCATCACTGGGCGAATAACCTCCACGATGCAGGTTACCGGCCAAGGCGGACGAAGTTCCGCAAGGAACTCAACGGCTATGTGTTCAAGACCAAGGCGAACCACCTAGATGGAGGACGTCGGCTGTGGTCTGGCATGGAGAGGGATGGGCTCCGCCATGCGACATTGCCCAAGACACACTAAATGAAGATTACAACCGCAACTCAATCCATACCGGCCCGGTCGTCGCCCGGAACAAGGACCGCGCCTTCCGTCGCTGGCCATCAGGGCGGAGGTGAAAAGTATGTGACTGATGGACCAAAATCCCTACGTACAAGAAAAAATGTTACTATCGGCACCTGGAATGTGAGATCGCTGAGAGCAGCAGGAAAAGTTGCAGAACTAACGTATGAAATGAAGAGATACCGATGGAACGTCCTTGGGCTCTGTGAGGTACGATGGAAAAACCTCGGAGAAACGTCTACCCCAGAAGGCCACAAACTCTACTTCAGTGGCAGTGAAGACAAACATGAACATGGAGTTGGATTCCTCATTCACAAAGACACTGTGAATGCCATCATGGGATGCCGACCAGTCTCTAGCAGACTCATTACTATTCGGCTTAAGGCTTCACCTTTTAACATCACCGTCATCCAAGCTTATGCCCCAACAACTGACTATGATGACGAGGCTGTCGAAGATTTCTATGATCAACTGCAGGAAATCGTAGATCAGACGCCAAAGAAAGACATCATTATAGTGCAGGGCGACTGGAATGCGAAGATTGGAGAGGATGAACACAATAACTGGAAAGGGATATGTGGCCAATACTGCAACCCTGAGACCAACGAAAGAGGTTTAAGGCTCCTAGAATTCGCCAGTTACAACGACCTGAGGGTGGTGAACACGTTCGGTCCACACAAACCATCTAGACGCTGGACATGGCACAGCCCAGGAGAAAAATACCACAGTCAGATCGACTACATCATGGTACAAAGACGCTTCCAGTCAAGTGTTAACATCGCAAAGACCAGGAGCTTTCCAGGAGCCGACATTGGAAGCGATCATGAGCTTGTAATGATGACCTTCAAACTCCGCCTCCAGAGGATGAAGAAACAGGGCAACATAAGAATTAAGTTCAATCTTGAGAAGCTCAAAGACCCCAACATAGTTGAAAACTTCCAAGCAACGATAGGAGGGAAGTTTGCTCCTCTCCTCGTCCTTGACAATATGGACACCGAAGTAGACACTCTGATCAACAACTTCAACACTGCCGTGACCGAAGCAGCCAACGACATCCTTGGAAAACACCGACCAACAAAGATGCCCTGGGTCACGGAAGAAGTACTAAAGCTGAGCGACAAACGCAGAGAACTAAAGCAAAAGAAGAGTACGGATGAAGGTGCTAAACTATACAGAAAAGCCAACCAACAAGTTAAAGAAGGCATGAGGAAAGCAAAGGAAACATGGATTGAAGAACAATGCCAAGATATCGAAGCAAACCTGCAGAAAAATAACAGCAAAAAAGCCTACCAACTTGTGAAAGAACTAGCAAGCTCAAAACAAGGCAGAACCACTACCATACAGAACAAAGCAGGGAAATGTCTCACAGAAGATCAAGAGATTCTGCAGAGGTGGACAGAGTACTGCTCCGAATTATACACACACACAACAACAGGAGATCCCAAGGTGCTAGACGTTCCTCCACCAACCAACAACGACAGCTACCCCATCTTGCGAGAAGAAGTTGAAGCTGCAGTAAAATCATTGAAGAAAGGCAAGTCGGCAGGAATGGACAACATTCCCTCAGAACTGGTCCAGGCAGGAGGAGAGGCCATGATAGATATGTTACTCATCATCTGCAATAAGATCTGGCGGACAGGTGAGTGGCCAACACCTTGGACCCAGTCCCTGATCATCACTCTCCCGAAGAAAGGCAACCTACAACTATGCCAAAACTACCGTACCATCAGCCTGATCAGCCATCCAAGTAAGGTCATGCTAAAAATCCTTCTGAGTAGACTGAAGCCACAAGCTGAGGAGATAATAAAAGAAGAGCAGGCAGGTTTCAGACCAGGAAGAAGTACCACAGAGCAAATTTTCAACCTCAGATTGCTCTGTGAGAAATACCTGCAACACCAACAAGGCCTTTACCACGTCTTCGTGGACTTCAAGAAGGCATTCGACAGAGTTTGGCACGCAGCCTTGTGGGCAACCATGAGGCTGTACAACATCAATGCCAACCTGATCAGAACCATAGAATGCCTCTACGAAAAGGCGACCAGTGCAGTCTACCATGACAACAACATAGGCGAATGGTTCCGAACCACAGTTGGAGTACGCCAAGGATGCCTGCTCTCCCCCACTCTCTTCAACATCTTCTTAGAGAGAATAATGGCTGACGCACTTGAAGACCACGAGGGAACAGTCAGCATCGGAGGTAGAACAATCACAAACTTGCGTTTTGCCGACGACATTGACGGACTAGCTGGGCAAGAGCAAGAGCTAGTCAGCTTGATAAAACATCTTGATGAGGCCTCCACATCATATGGCATGCAGATCAGTGCAGAGAAAACCCAGTTGATGACAAATAATACCAATGGCATCAGCACTGACATTACCATAGACAACAAGAAACTTGAGACCGTCCATAGATTTAAATATCTGGGAGCTATAGTATCAGATGAAGGATCAAAGCCCGAGGTACTTTCAAGGATTGCCCAGACCACAGCTGCAATGACCAAGCTAAAAGTCATCTGGAACGACAAGAATATCGCAATCGGCTCCAAGATCAGACTGATGCGTTCCCTGGTCATGTCAATATTTTTGTATGCATGCGAAACATGGACCATAACAGCAGACATTGAAAGAAGGATACAGGCAATGGAGATGAGATGCTTCCGCAAACTCCTTGGTATCTCGTACATAGATCATATAACCAATAAAGAAGTGAAAACCCGAATCGAAAACGCCATCGGGCCGTATGAAGACCTCCTGACCTCAGTGAAAAGACGCAAACTGAGGTGGTACGGGCACGTCACACGATCATCTGGACTGGCCAAGACCGTCTTGCAGGGAACAGTTCAGGGAGGGAGACGAAGAGGCAGACAGAGAAAAAGATGGGAAGACAATATCAGAGAGTGGACTGGCCTTGAATGGAATATCATTCTGCGGAAAGCTGAGGACCGCGAGGAGTGGAGGAAGTTGGTTGCAAAATCTTCAATGGTGCCCCAACGGTCAACCAGACTACGGGACTGAGTCATGATTATTCTGGTAATGACCCTTTGACTTGAAATGTCATCATCAAAGATTATGCATTTTTGTCGCATACTTTCATACGACTTGCAAACAAACAAAAAATGCATTTCATCTTCTGCCTCTGCATCACACATGGGACAAATAGAGTGTGCCGATGAATTTGAGTAAAACCATCTTGTTGCATTCAGCTCTAGGGCTGACTAAAACGAGCAAGATTGCTTCTGTGCCATTTATTTGTTACGGCCTTTATATATTTTTCGGTTTGAAATATACTTTTAAAGGAAAGGAACCAATCATATTTCTCAGATTCTTCCATTTGAGCGTGCCAATTTTGTTTGTACGAATCAACTAGTCTATCCATAAATTCTTAAATAAATCCTTGTTCATAACCAACTCCCTGGCACATCCACACAATACAAATCCATGTGTGGTTAACATTTTCTTAACGAAATATGCCCAGTTTTGTTTACCGGAATCTAATTGATTCAGTAACATCTCATATGCCTGCTTGCACAATCTTGACATTGGGAGCTGGGTTAATTTCAAACAGTATTTAATACACTTCATTTGAGTTTTCAAAAACAATAGAAGAGAGAGAGAGAGAAAGAGAGAGAAAAAGAGAGAAAGAGAAAGAGAGAGACAGAGAGAAGAAAAAGAGAGAGAGAGCGGAGACGAGGGCAACAAACCGAAATGTGTCTGCACAGATTTATCGACTGTTGATAGATAGATTGATCTTTACTACATTCACACCACAAAAACATGTTCAATACATACGAGTAGCTGTACAAGAACAAACCACGTCAGCCTTACTTTCTCAAAGGCCGTGTGTGCTGAATATAGCTCATATATATTTTTTAAAAAAGAAAGAAAGAAAGAAAGAAACAAGGAAAGAAAGAAAGAAAAAAAGAAAGAAAGAAAGAAAGAAAAGAATGAGCAAAACAGTATTGAATTCAATATTCAACATAAGCGAGACATGATCTTTGAAAGTTGGACTGACATTAGCGTTTAAAAATGTGTACATCTCTCTCTGTCTCTTTCTCTGTGTGTGTGTGTGTCTCTCTCTCTTTTCTCTCTCTCTCTCTCTCTCTCTCTCTCGCCCTCTCTCCTCTCTCTCTCTCTCTCTCTCTTCTCTCTCTCTTCTGTCTCTGTCTTTCAGTCCCTCTGTCTCTCTGTCTCTCTGCCTTTCTGTCTGTCTGTCTCTCTCTCCCTATTTCTCTCTCTCTCTCTCTCTCTCTCTCTCTCTCTCTGTCTTTCAGTCTCTCTGTCTCTCCGTCTCTCTGTCTTTCTGTCTGTCTGTCTCTCTCTCTCCCCTATTTCTCTCTCTCTCTCTCTCTCTCTCTCTCTCTTCTCTCACTCACTCACTCACACACACACGCACACGCACATACATATTATACATGTACATGTGTGTGTGTGTGTGTGTGTGTGTGTGTGTGTGTGTGTGTGTGTGTGTGTGTGTGTGTGTGTGTGTGTGTATGAAATATATATATATATATCAGAGAGATACATACATACATACATACATACATACATACATACATACATACATACATACATACATACATACATACATACATACATAGACAGATACATACATACATACATACATACATACATACATACATACATACATAGATAATAGATAGATATAAATCAGTCGCCATAGTGTATAGTATTTGGCAA
>CM060313.1:9917709-9922709 GCA_030674185.1 Monoplex corrugatus | reverse complement strand
ACATACATACATACAACAACAACATACATACACACAATACAACATACATACATACATACATACATACATACAACAACATACATACATACATAACATACATACATACATACATACATACATACATACAACATACAACAACAACATACACAACATACATACATACATACATACATACAACATACATACATACATACAACATACATACATCATACATACAACACATACATAATACATACAACAACATACATACATACATACATACATACATACACACATACATACATACAACATACATACATACATACATACATACATACATACACACATACATACAACATACAACATACAACAACATACATACATACATACATACACACATACATACAACAACATACACATACATACATACAACATACATACATACATACATACATACATACATACATACATACATACTACATACATACATACATACATACATACATACATACATACATACATACATACATACACATACAACATACATACATACATACATACATCATACATACATACATACATACATCACATACATACATACAACATACATACATACACATACATACATACATACATACATACACTACATACATACATACAACATAACAACAACAACATACAACATAACAACATACATACATACACACATCACAACATACAACAACATACAACATACAACATACATACAACATACATACATACATACAACATACATACATACAACACATACATACACACATACATACAAACAACATAACAACAATACATACAAAAATAACAACATACAAAACATACATACACATACACATACAACATACACAACATACACAACATACATACATTACATACCATACATACAACATACAACAATACACTACATACAACATACATACAACAACATACAACTACATACAACATACATCACATCATATTCCAAACATCGCAACACCATCATCTCTTAATCTCACCAAATTAGTACCCTGCGACCTGGGACACTCACAGAGAACTTAGAAGTGATCACTTACCTACCCATACACACTAACTAACAAAACATCAGATGAAAGACAGCATCCTATATTATAAAAATATAATTATACACCGCTATTGGTCCTTTTTCAGACTGTCTTTCATCGAGATTTCACACATTAGAAAGTGAATGTAACGTTAGTTTTCTAATTCCAGATCAGTCTAGCTCTCAGACCTTCCATCCCGAAACTCAAAACTTTTAAGTCTAATAACCGTTAAGTTTGTGACGAGTAGTACAACAGTTCATATAAAAAAGAGAAATACAAAATCACATCAAAACAGAAACCTAAGATCATATGGAAATGAAAAAACTAACACACACATTAATAAACATACCTAGCAAAGAAAAATCACTCATCAACCACAACAAAAATTTCAGATTTCAAGATTTCCATAAAGTATACAAAAATACATCAAATAAAAATACCAACTACCTATGTCCAATACATATGATAACAAGTCACAAATTTCTTTCGACATACAAACTGAAACTTTGTAACTTTTTGCCCAAACATAGTAAATAGATTTATCGACTCCTACCTCAAACACTACAGGGAAATGCACTACATACAACATACATAATACATACATACATACAACTACTAACAACATACATAACAACAAACAAATACATACATACAACATACAATACATACATCAACAACATACATACACATAAAATACAAAACAATACAACATACAACATACATACATAACATACTCAACATACATACTAACATACATACAACCCCCACAACATACACAAATACATACAACATACAACACATACAACATACACAAAACACACATACATACAACATACATACATACACAACAACATACATACATACAACAACAACACACAACAACATACATACATCATACCAACAAAAAAACTTACAACATCACATACATACATACATACAACATATACATACATCAACATACATCACACAACATACATACTACATACACACAACAACATACATAACATACATACACAAACAAACATCTACCACACATACATACAACAACACACATACATACACATACTACACCACACATACATACATACATACATACATAACCATACATACATACATACATACATACATACAAATCCAATTCAAAACATCAACCATCATCTGCTTAAACCAATAGTACCATCACCTACATCACAGAATACTTTAGGAATCATCACTTAACCTATCCTCATAAACACTAACTAACGAACAACATCAGGTGAAAGACAGACATTCCTGAATATTATACCAAAATAAAATACACGCGCTGATTGTCCATGTTTAGACTGTTCTTTATTCGATTTCACACTTATGAAATAAAATGTAACTTATGTTTTCTAAATCCAGGAGTCAGTTCTAGCTGCATGCAGACCACATCCCGAAAACTCAAAACTTTTAAAGTCTAATAACACGTTTGGTAATGTTTGGTGGACGGAGGACTATGTGACAAGCATTCAGTATAAAAAAGCAGAAATACAAAACTACATCAAAACAGCAAACCTGAAGATCATATGGAAATACAAAAACTAACACCCATTAATAAATCATCGTGAAGCAAAAAAAATTACTGGCATCATACTACAAAGAAATTACAGATTCAAGGATTTCCATAAAATGGACAAAATGAATCAAATAAAAATGGAGCCAACTTACCTAGTGTCAATAATGATTGAATACAAAGTCACAAATTTCTTTCCGACATGGACAAAGCTGAAACTTTTGTGGAACTTTTTGCCCAAAATAGTAAAGTAGATGGTTTGACTCCTACCTGCAAACACTACAGGGAAATGGCAGCTAACAACCCTATCTACACTGATCCAATACCTCAAAATGATCTCTGGTTTAATTCTCCAATCACCTTAGAAGAGTTAAAAAACACTATCTTGTCTCTGCGCAACAAAAGGAGTTCGGTAGGTGTTGATGCAGTTTCAACTGAAATGATTAAACATCTTCCAGAAAACTATATTATTTTTTTACACAAAATTTTTCAGAAATGCTGGGCTGGTGGAACTATACCACAATTATGGCAAACGTCTGTTGTTATACCAGTATTAAAAGCAGGAAAGCCTAAAAACAATAAAAACAGTTACAGACCTATTGCTTTAACGTCCCATACGAGCAAACTATTGGAAAAATTGGTATTAAACAGACTTGTACATTACTGTGATAAAAATAACGTTATTCCAGTAAATCAGGCTGGTTTTAGAAAAGGGAGATCTACAGTTGAGCACCTGGTTAAACTTACCACTCACATCAAGAAAGAGTTTGCCCGCAGAAAAAGTCTTTTAGCTACATTTTTTGATGTGAAAAAAGCTTACGATCAAGTTTGGCATACGCGTTTATTGTACAAGCTGAAATCTATTGGTTTATCTGGCAATATGTATGATTACATTAAGTCTTTTTTAGCCAATAGAACTATTCAGGCAAGAGTGGGAACTAGTTATTCTACTTCACGACATCTTGATATGGGAATTCCACAAGGTTCAGTGATAGCACCGCTTTTATTTAATATCCTTATACAGGATCTTCCTAAAGCACTCTCAAATCGTGTTGTTTTGGCACAGTATGCTGATGATATATGTATTTGGATGAATATTACTTTAAAAAAGACAACTCCACAGAGAGCACAGAATTACATTAGGAAATTGTATCAATCTGATCTTGATAATCTTGGAAACTATATGTTAGAAAATGGTCTGTCGTTGTCAGCGGAAAAAACTAACATGATGCTATTTAATTCTGGTGGTACTTTAAGTAACTTGCCTACTTTCAGATTGCTTGGTGAAGTGTTACATTACAAACAGGTTGTAAAATTTCTGGGAGTCTTTATGACATCGAAATTAAACTGGAATGTCCATTTTGATTATATTTCAACAAAAGCAAGAAAAGCCCTAAATTTTCTAAAGATAATAAGCCGATTACCTTGGGGAATGGATACGAACATACTAATTCATCTGTCAACAGCACTTGTACGATCTAAATTATCCTATGCGCAAGAAGTGTTTTTCAGTGCACCAAAATATTTATTAAAGAAGATACAAAGCTTAGACTGCAAAAGTATTAAAATTGCTCTAGGTGTCCCTACTCATGCCTCTACTCTGGAAACGTACAAAGTTGCTGGAATTCTGCCTCTGAACAACTATCGTGAGCTAGCGACAGCAAAATTTGCAGTTAGAACTACTTCACAAACGGACAATTTTGTGAGTAAGGAAATTAAAATCAGGTCTGATGTTGACTTTCCAAAGCGATCAAAAAGCATTTCATCACAAATGACTGTTTCAACTTACATATCTGACTTGGTCAAACAGTCTAACATAAATATGGATGAAATAGCTGAGACACCATCAACAACGCCTATCCCTACATGTGAAATGCAAAAAGCCTCTTTTGATATTGATTATACAGACGCTAAGAAATCTGAAAACGTCAACATTTCGATATCCACAGCAAGAGAACACATCGATGAAAAATACCGTACCCATCTTCACATTTTTACCGATGGATCAGTCTTAGAAAATAAATGTGCTGGAGCAGCTTTTTATGTTCCAAAATTTAAGATAAAAAAGTCATTTTTCGTTGGGGCAAACTTATCGATCTTTACAGCGGAATTAGTCGCTATTAATCAAGCATTGCATTATCTAGTAAATCTTAAAACCATGTCTTTCAAAGTAGTTCTCTTTGTTGACTCAAAATCTGTATTATATGCCTTACGGTCTTTTAATGCCGACACAAGACCTGATTTAATTACTGAGGCAAATCATCTTATACATCGTTTAAGGGTCAAAGGTACAGATATCAGTTTATGCTGGGTGCCTTCTCATGTTGGTCTTCACGGCAACGAAGTAGTTGACAGAGCAGCTAAGCAAGGCGCCCAGAATGCTGATAATGCTATAGAATTACATGTTCATACCT
>CM060313.1:9910209-9912709 GCA_030674185.1 Monoplex corrugatus | reverse complement strand
ATTGTGATTTTTTACTTTGCCCATTTTTTTTAACCCTTTACTGAACGACAACGTTTCTCAATAGCTAAAATTGATTTATACGAAAATAAATAAATGGACGGAAAATTGTGCCTGCACGGTGTATGTGTGTGTGTGTGTGTGTGTGTGTCTGTGTGTGTGTGTTTGTGCGTGTGTGTGTCTGTGTGTGTGTGTTTGTGCGTGTGTGTGTCTGTGTGTGTGTTTGTGTGTGTGCGTGCGTGTGTGTGTGTTTGTATGCCAGTGTGTTTGTATGCCTCTGTGTGTGTGTGTGTGTGTGCGTGCGTGTGTGTGTGTTTGTATGCCAGTGTGTTTGTATGCCTCTGTGTGTGTGTGTGTGTGCGTGCGTGTGTGTGTGTTTGTATGCCAGTGTGTTTGTATGCCTCTGTGTGTGTGTGTGTGTGTGTGTGTGTGTGTGTGTGTGTGTGTGTGTGTGTGTGTGTGTGTGTGTGTGTGTGTGTGTACTCAAGGCTACTGTCAGTTTGATAAATGGTCCATATTCATTTAAATTAACCCTTTCAGTGCCAGAGAAAAACGTAAACATGCACTTCCCCATTGCCGGGAATTTTGAGGATTCGAGGGTAATAATTAACAAAAAATTCTAGTGCAAAAACTGTAAGAGATACAACAAAGAAACATAAGTGTTTTTTGAAGGAAAATGAACGAGGATTCTGAATCTGTGCTTATTTTTCTCTTAGCTTGATTGCAAAGACCTGTCCAGGCATTCCAAAGTGGAAATATTTTTTTTGTGTTGTCTAAAAAGTAAGTTTCCATCTCTACAGATTGATACCCAACACACTCACAAACAAAAACACAGCTGAAAATGACTTGTTTGTTGTCAGTTTACATACATAAATGAAAACAAAACATATGACATCATAAAATGTTCACGAAACGATACTAAACCCATGCAGACAAATAAGTAAGTAACCATCCCATCAATGATAGACCTGGTTTCGGTAAACATAAAAGTGATTATACTAGACACTGAACAGTCAAACTACATGACAGTCAGTGTACTCAGACACTCATGAATTGGTTCTCTCTGTTCTTCAGGTTCTGCAATCAAAACAAGAGAAAATAAGCCCAGAATCAGAATCCTTATTCAAATAAGTCAATCAGCACATGCTCATCAGTCAGAAACAGCTTGAAAAAGCATAGCACACGTCACCAGTTCCCACTTTCAATCCTGGATTTCATAAAAATTGAGGAATGTCTGACTGTTGTCCATTTGGAGGCCAACAGATTTTCAGTGAGCGAAACACTTCGCTGATCGCCACGCCCCCTGCCATGCCGTCTAACTGGGGCACAGCTCCTCTGCACCTCTCCTGTCCCTCTCCCCCTTCTCATCTTCCCCCCTTCCCACACCACGAACACGTGCGTGACCCATCTCACCATGTACCATCACGTTCACTGCTGTTGGGTCCAAAGTCCGAAGTGTCACGGCCTGCGCGCTTGCCACTCGCACTGACCACGGCAGTCACGGTCTGACTCGTACTTGTTATCGTCTGCTTGCATCGATTCAGCCAGCAAGCGTTGAATGTCGGCGTGGTCATTGTTACTTTCTCCACCCTCATGTTGAAGCGAATCATCAGAAAACAAATTCTCTCAATCGTCATCATGCTGTAAAATCATTTGAACGGCCTCTAGAGTCGTGAAAGTCCGCTGACGTGAGACACCGTTCGGCTTGTCGAAGGTTGCGTCGCCATTGTGCTCCACTTCACGTGGTCCAGTTACCAAATCATTAGCGACAATAAAGGTGTCTTCCCTATGACGTATCCTAATTTACATCCTATTTTTATATTGTAGACACATATAGCTCAGTGTGCAGCGTTCCTGTGTGCTGACTGGCTCACACAGTTGTGAACGAAAAATCGGAAAACTCCTGCAACGTCAGCGGACGGCTCTTAGGCAATATAGCAACACCTTTTGTGCAACGTCAGCTGACGGCTTATAGGCACTGAACTGGTTAAGGCAAGTGTTGTGTTGGTGCCTACAGTATGACTAAAGTGAAATAACCAACTGTCTAAAACACTGCTGTAAAATAGCTCTGGGCATTCTAATTAAAAAGAGTCCCGCCTGTCCTTCCACTGTTTTAACTCTTCCTGTACGACGAGCCGCCGTGATCGGCTCGGATGACTCTCAAAATGGCCGCTGAGCCGATCACAGCAGCTCCGCACGGTTCGTCACTTTCTACTTTCCCGTTCTTCGCCATTTAACTACATACAACTGCATGACAGCAGATAACGACAGTCGGATACTTCCTCTTCCTTTTCAGCTGTTTTTCCTCATGGTTTTGTGTGTGTGTGTGTGTGTGTGTGTGTATGTGTGTGTATGTGTGTGTATGTGTGTGTGTGTGTGTGTGTGTGTGTGTGTGTGTGTGTGTGTGTGTGTGTGTGTGTGTTTTTGTGTGTGTGTGTGTGTGCGCGCGCGCGCGCCTCGTTTGTTGATGTTTTCAGTTTCGTAAGTTGAGTTGCCATGGGGT
>CM060313.1:9892709-9905209 GCA_030674185.1 Monoplex corrugatus | reverse complement strand
CTAGCATTTTGGGTATTTTGAGATATACATATCACTGGAAAGTGTACATTCTGCTGATTATTTTTGGTACTTGAATAAAGCTTGTACTCAAAGATTTGTAGAACTTATGTATGTTTAAAGTCATTAAGTTGTATGATGACCATTTTGAGAAAATGGCCTCTAAAGTTTTTATGTACTCTCCTACACATTTTCCTTAATTTATCTGGTGGCTTTGACCCGGTTGTTTGTCAATTTTAGCTGTCATTATCTGAAAGCTGCACCAAAGAGATTTCTGTCAGTATATTACATGTTGGGGTTCTGTACAGGTTACAGTCCGCAATAAGAGACAAAAATAGGTACTTTTGGTAAGAAATTGCGTTCTTTCTGCTGCGATCAGTGCTTAAAAACTTTAATTGATTAATCATATTTTTCAAGAAAAAAGATTCTGTGGGGGATAGATTATAGTCCACAGAAATCAATTTTCCAAAAAAGTCAAAACACCCCAGATAGACCCTCAGTCACCTTTTCAGCTCCTAGTGCTATTCGACTGACTGCGAGTTAAGACCGAATTAGTGGTGAGAGGTCACATATTTTATTACAATACGGTATGTGGAACATAGCCCCAAGCCAGCACCCTTGCAGGAAACCAGACTGACCAGGACTGGGCAAGAAATCTCTTCTGGGATCACCAGTTCCGCTGACAGTGGCCAGATGACCGCTTCTTCTCCTCCCCCAGGAACCAGCCCTGCTTGAGATGACGGGTGCGCTGACTTCCCTGACCTCCAATGTCAAGGTCGTGAACCTCTAACATGGACTCCATATGGATGGCAACATGAACTGTAAGTTCAATGACTTGGGGAAAATTGTGTTGAGGACCTTGGAAACATTACACTACACTGCCGAGATGGATTAATGATTTGAATGAAGAGGGAAGAGTTCTAAAGAATTTTTTTTTAAAAAGAAAAAAAAAAGGAAACGAAGACCTGATGAAAACAACTTCTGACTTGCTTGCGAAAACTGATCAGCCGGATAGAAAGACAGCTGAGTCTGAGTGTATACATAGGTTCAAGGCAAAACCCTGTGACCTGCTCACCTGTCGACGACATCATTCTTGATGGTAGCCGCTGATGCATGCCCCGTCAGCTGTCTCCATCCGCTTCTGTCTACAGTCCTTCTGTAGATTTCACCTTTCGGCAACTTTGTCCGCTTGGCTGTGTTCTCTACATAGGAAGTCAGCGGTCTTCCTTGTCGTATCTTGCCCTCCATTTTGCCCTGGGCCACAGTCTTCATTACGTGGCAGCTCTGGTGTCTCATAGCATGTCCAAAGTAGTTCATTTTCATTTTCCTAACCAGGCCTAAAACTTCAAGTTGTTTATCCAGTTCTTTCAGAATGCTTTGCTTTGTATATCTTTCAGTCCAGCTTGTTCTTAGGAGTCTTCTGTAAAAACCACATCTCTGCACTTCTGATTCTGTTTTGATCTGCAGCTTTAAGAGTCCATCCTTCACTTCCATATAATACAACGGGTCAAATTAGTGTTCGCAGTATTTTAAGTTCGAGCTCATTTCCTGAATATCTAAAGGCAAACCCAACTCTCCCATAATTGATTGCTGTCGTTGTTATTTCTATTTTTGTTATAGAAAATAAAGTAAAAATTCTCAAAGTTTAAAGAAAGCTGCAAGGAAGCAACATTTTTGTAGGAGAAGATTTCTCTTACCATGCAGAGAATCTGACAGAAACTTTCTCACCATCCGAAAGAAGCAAAGAATGATGACAAGAAAAAGGCCATAGCGTTCTTTAACTATCTAATTAGTGATAGAAGAACAGTGTTTTTCTTGATGGCCATGACAACGTGAAAGAGTCCAGCGGACAATACAACGGCTTCCAGACTTTGTCAATTGTTTTTCTCTTGAGATATTTGAGAGAGGAGGGAAGTCAAACTTACATAGCACAAGGAACCAGAAAAAACACGGAAGAAGAATGCGAACATGTATTTAATACAAGACAAGACAGGCGCAAATTTTCAGCCAACTGGCCTTTGTCAAGCGTAGGATTATAAACAAACAAACACCAGATGCAAAAATTAGGAGAAAAAGACTGACACAGCAGCAGGGAAGTTTCAGTCTTTTTCTCCTAATTTTTGTATCTGGTGTTTGTTTGTTTGTTTATAATCTTACACTTGACAAAGGCCAATTGGCCGAAAATTTGTGCCTGTCTTGTCTTGTTGTATTAAATACGCGTTCGTATTCTTCTTTCGTGTTTTTTCTGGTTCCTGTTTGCTTGAACGCGGGCAGTCACACTTGTTTTGGATTACCTAGCACAAGTTTAGCAATGGCCTATCACAAATATTGGTGACACACGTGAACAATGCTCTGATCATCAGACCAGTGAGGCTGGCCTGTCGACAGGTATTCCCAGTAACCAGGCATATGCAGGCTACATGTGACTGCATTGTCAAGGTCAGCAGCAGCAGCAGCAGCATGATCATTGAAGTGCCTTCGTAGTAACCATCACCAACACCATTGCTACCATCATCATCAATCATCATCAATCATCATCATCATCATCATCATCATTGCTTCTTCTTTTTCTTCTTCTTCTTCTTCTTTTTTTTTTCTTCTTCTTCTTCTTCTTCTTCTTCGTCGTCGTCGTCTTCGTCTTCTTCGTCCATCACCATCAATCATCATCATCATCATCATCATCATCATCAGTCATCTTCATCATTCAGATACTCTTTCCCTTCAGGTTCCTAGATTTAAACTGTCAACTGTTGGCCAGCGTTCTTTTGCTGTGTCAGGACCATCTGCCTGGAATAAACATCCATTCTCCCTTCGTCCATCATCTGCCCTTGCTGCTGTTAACTCCAATTTAAAACCCACCACTTTTCCCGATAATGAATTCTGCAACTGCCTCTTTCCATCAGGTTTTTTTTTTCTCCAGCGTGTTTTAAGGTAGTCTGCATTGATCGCATGCGTATATCTGGTGCGTGAGTGCGTTTTGATTTAAATTGTCAAGGAGTTCTGACTAAGACTGAGACTACGCGACAGGGCTGTACTCTACTATTCGTCTGATGAGCTAGTCATACTTTCGAGTGACCAATACAGTTGAATAATTCGGACAAAAACTGTGTGAAAGGAGAAATGAAATGAATGAATGAAATTAGTACGATATGACAGCATTGTAATTATTATTATCATCATCCTCATTATCATTATTACTGTCATCAACATACTGGCAAACACAGCAGCCACCAACGTCAAGCTGAAGAATAAAGTGCTTAAGTGATGTGATTGTTTACGTGGTCTTCTCATCTCAGAAGCACAATCCAGTCGTATATAGACAAGATCTGTCTGTGCACTTTCTAACATTTACAGTTGTTGGTAGATATTAACTCTCTATGTGCACCTTCTAACATTTATAGTTGTTGGTAGATATTAACTCTCTATGTGCACCTTCTAACATTTATAGTTGTTGGTAGATATTAACTCTCTATGTGCACTTTCTAACATTTATAGTTGTTGGTAGATATTAACTCTCTATGTGCACCTTCTAACATTTATAGTTGTTGGTAGATATTAACTCTCTATGTCCACTTTCTAACATTTACAGTTGTTGGTAGATATTAACTCTCTGTGTGCACTTTATAACATTTACAGTTGTTGGTAGATATTAACTCTCTATGTGCACCTTCTAACATTTATAGTTGTTGGTAGATATTAACTCTCTATGTGCACCTTCTAACATTTATAGTTGTTGGTAGATATTAACTCTCTATGTGCACTTTCTAACATTTATAGTTGTTGGTAGATATTAACTCTCTATGTGCACTTTCTAACATTTATAGTTGTTGGTAGATATTAACTCTCTATGTGCACTTTCTAACATTTATAGTTGTTGGTAGATATTAACTGTCTGTGTGCACCTTCTAACATTTATAGTTGTTGGTAGATATTAACTGTCTGTGTCCACCTTCTAACTTTTATAGTTGTTGGTAGATATTAACTGTCTGTGTCCACCTTCTAACATTTATAGTTGTTGGTAGATTATTTAACTCTCTATGTGCCCTTCTAACATTTATAGTTGTTGGTAGATATTAACTCTCTATGTGCACTTTCTAACATTTATAGTTGTTGGTAGATATTAACTCTCTATGTGCACCTTCTAACATTTATAGTTGTTGGTAGATATTAACTCTCTGTAATACACTTTCTAACATTTATAGTTGTTGGTAGATATTAACTCTCTATGTCCACTTTCTAACATTTATAGTTGTTGGTAGATATTAACTCTCTGTGTGCACCTTCTAACATTTACAGTTGTTGGTAGATATTAACTCTCTATGTGCACTTTCTAACATTTATAGTTGTTGGTAGATATTAACTCTCTATGTGCATCTTCTAACATTTATAGTTGTTGGTAGATATTAACTCTCTATGTGCACTTCTAACATTTATAGTTGTTGGTAGATATTAACTCTCTATGTGCACCTTCTAACATTTATAGTTGTTGGTAGATATTAACTCTCTATGTGCACCTTCTAACATTTATAGTTGTTGGTAGATATTAACTCTCTATGTGCACCTTCTAACATTTATAGTTGTTGGTAGATATTAACTCTCTATGTGCATCTTCTAACATTTACAGTTGTTGGTAGATATTAACTCTCTATGTGCACCTTCTAACATTTATAGTTGTTGGTAGATATTAACTCTCTGTGTGCACCTTCTAACATTTATAGTTGTTGGTAGATATTAACTCTCTATGTGCACCTTCTAACATTTATAGTTGTTGGTAGATATTAACTCTCTATGTGCATCTTCTAACATTTACAGTTGTTGGTAGATATTACTCTCTATGTGCACCTTCTAACATTTATAGTTGTTGGTAGATATTAACTCTCTATGTGCACCTTCTAACATTTATAGTTGTTGGTAGATATTAACTCTCTGTGTGCACCTTCTAACATTTATAGTTGTTGGTAGATATTAACTCTCTGTGTGCACTTTCTAACATTTACAGTTGTTGGTAGATATTAACTCTCTGTATGCACCTTCTAACATTTATAGTTGTTGGTAGATATTAACTCTCTGTAATACACTTTCTAACATTTATAGTTGTTGGTAGATATTAACTCTCTATGTGCACTTTCTAACATTTACAGTTGTTGGTAGATATTAACTCTCTATGTGCACCTTCTAACATTTATAGTTGTTGGTAGATATTAACTCTCTGTAATACACTTTCTAACATTTACAGTTGTTGGTAGATATTAACTCTCTGTGTGCACTTTCTAACATTTACAGTTGTTGGTAGATATTAACTCTCTATGTGCACCTTCTAACATTTATAGTTGTTGGTAGATATTAACTCTCTATGTCCACTTTCTAACATTTATAGTTGTTGGTAGATATTAACTCTCTATGTCCACTTTCTAACATTTATAGATGTTGGTAGATATTAACTCTCTATGTCCACTTTCTAACATTTATAGTTGTTGGTAGATATTAACTCTCTATGTCCACTTTCTAACATTTATAGTTGTTGGTAGATATTAACTCTCTGTGTGCACCTTCTAACATTTATAGAATTTGGTAGATATTAACTCTCTATGTCCACTTTCTAACATTTATAGTTGTTGGTAGATATTAACTCTCTATGTGCACCTTCTAACATTTATAGTTGTTGGTAGATATTAACTCTCTGTAATACACTTTCTAACATTTATAGTTGTTGGTAGATATTAACTCTCTGTATGCACCTTCTAACATTTATAGTTGTTGGTAGATATTAACTCTCTATGTGCACCTTCTAACATTTATAGTTGTTGGTAGATATTAACTCTCTATGTGCACCTTCTAACATTTACAGTTGTTGGTAGATATTAACTCTCTATGTGCACTTTCTAACATTTATAGTTGTTGGTAGATATTAACTCTCTATGTGCACTTTCTAACATTTATAGTTGTTGGTAGATATTAACTCTCTATGTGCACCTTCTAACATTTATAGTTGTTGGTAGATATTAACTCTCTATGTGCACCTTCTAACATTTATAGTTGTTGGTAGATATTAACTCTCTATGTGCACTTTCTAACATTTACAGTTGTTGGTAGATATTAACTCTCTATGTGCACCTTCTAACATTTATAGTTGTTGGTAGATATTAACTCTCTGTAATACACTTTCTAACATTTACAGTTGTTGGTAGATATTAACTCTCTTGTGCACTTTCTAACATTTACAGTTGTTGGTAGATATTAACTCTCTATGTGCACCTTCTAACATTTATAGTTGTTGGTAGATATTAACTCTCTATGTCCACTTTCTAACATTTATAGTTGTTGGTAGATATTAACTCTCTATGTCCACTTTCTAACATTTATAGATGTTGGTAGATATTAACTCTCTATGTCCACTTTCTAACATTTATAGTTGTTGGTAGATATTAACTCTCTATGTCCACTTTCTAACATTTATAGTTGTTGGTAGATATTAACTCTCTGTGTGCACCTTCTAACATTTATAGAATTTGGTAGATATTAACTCTCTATGTCCACTTTCTAACATTTATAGTTGTTGGTAGATATTAACTCTCTATGTGCACCTTCTAACATTTATAGTTGTTGGTAGATATTAACTCTCTATGTGCACCTTCTAACATTTATAGTTGTTGGTAGATATTAACTCTCTATGTGCACCTTCTAACATTTATAGTTGTTGGTAGATATTAACTCTCTGTAATACACTTTCTAACATTTACAGTTGTTGGTAGATATTAACTCTGTGTATGTGCACTTTCTAACATTTATAGTTGGTAGGATAAAACTTTTGCACGAAGGTTCCTCTTTTTTTTCTCCCCCCCCCTTCTCTCGCTCTCTCTCTCTCTCTCTATCTCTCTCTTTGGAACTGGATGGTAGGGGTTTAGGCGTGTCTGATCCCAGCAGACAGAGATTCGTTTGTATTTTTCCCATCGCCCATGTCCTCATTTCTGTTCTGGTGTAGGACAAATCTGATCATCTTGGCGTGGAGACAAAGCTCGTGATTTTCCAATCCGACAGATCTAAATCCATCCTGGATTACAACAGTATATGCATGTGCTCTCCAGTCTCCTCAGCTGTGAATGGGTACCTGGCCCTGTTTTGGAGTAAAGAAGGTAAATCAAGTGATGGAAAATCATGGGATCTGCTATTAACCCTCTGACTCCCTCACCTGATCCATCAACTGCAAAAAAAAACTTAACCAGTTCACTTCCTCTACCATTTATTCTTCAGTTTTATAGACGGTTCCAGAATGTAAAAGCGAGGAGTCACATGACCTTAAGCTGTGTCATGGAAGACAGAAAGATAGACGTCTCACTACCATCAAGACGATGTTTGAACCCTTTGGCTCCCGAGTCCTGTCCACCAGCATCATGCGTTGTCAACCAAGCTAGCAAAGCCAAAACTTAACCCTTTGACTCCCTCATCGTATCCACCTGCTTCCTATCTTCTCTGTCTCCCATGACACAGCTTAAGGTCTTGTGACTCCTCACTATTACATTCTGGAACCCTCTATAAAGATGAAGAATAAATATCCAAGTTAGACTATTCGTCTGTTGAGCTTGTCAAATTTTCGAGTGACCAATACAGCTGAATGATTCGGACAAATACTGTGTGAAAGAAGATATGAAATGAACGAATGAAATTAGTACGATATGACAGCATTGAGAGCACAGGGATCGTTCAAGTTATATATTTGACAGGAAGAATGACGCCAGGATATAATATGATAGTAAGCGTAGAGTACAGCCCTGTCGCGTAGTCTTAGTCTTAGACATAACTCCATAGCATCATGAGTTATCATCCTCATCGTCATGATCATCTTTACTCTATGAAAGCTCTGTCAGCTCCTGTTGCAATTAAAGTGGCGTAGAAAATGGGAACCACCACCACCACCACCCTCCAAAAAAAAAAAAAGGTGAACACAAATGAAAAAATAAATTGAGTGTGATGATCCTAAAAAAAATCGTAGTATATAGATATGCTGACCCCAATCCTTTCATTACACACACACACACACACACACACACACACACACACACACACACACACACACACACACACACACACACACACACACACACACACACAACACAACACAAAACAAACACACACACACACACACACACACCAACACAACAAACAACACAACCACACACACACACACACACACACACAACACACACAAACAGCGCACACACACACACACAACACACACACACACACACACACACACACACACACACACACACACACACACACACACACAAACAAACACACACACACACACACAACACACACACACACACACACACACACACACACCACACACACACACACACACACACACACACACACACAACACACACACACACACAACCACACACACACCATATCGGATTCGAACACAGTGTATATTTATCTACCCCTAATCTTTCTTCAAATCCCTTAATCTTCACACAGAGACCAACAATGCAAACAATGATTGTTTGTTACACGTGAACTTCAATATGTCTTTGTAATATATTTTTCAGTCTTATGTGACGGTTTTAAAATTGCCATCTTACCAAATAAATGAGTGAATAAAGGAATACATAGATAAACAAATAAGAAATAAATAAGACAATAAATAAATAAATTTTCAAATAAAAAGTCACTAACTTCAGTCCCTGGCACACTCACGGTGATCATGTGCCCTGCCGCATGGCGTTGGCGATCATGACCTTCCATATAATCTATCCCTTGTCGCTGCAGATACATCTCCCACCCTCTCTGTACTGGCTGTCCTCAGCCACTCTTTAAATCCGCCCATATTTTCTCCCTGGGTCTACCTGGTGCTCTCTTTCCATCCAGTTTTCCTGTCGTGACTAGGTGCTCTAATTTCTCTTGTCTCATAAAATGTCCTATGAATATTGCTTCTCTTGTCTTGTTTGTGTGTGTGTGTGTTGTTTGTTTGTGTGAGTGTGTGTGTGTGTGCGTGCGTGCGTGCATGCTTAAGATTTAAGACTAACAAAGTTGTCTTAAATCTCTCTCTCTCTCTCTCTCTCTCTCTCTCTCTCTCTCTCTCTCTCTCTCTCTCTCTCTCTCTCTCTCTCTACATATATATATAAATGATATAAGCTCTTTCCAAATATGAAAAGAGTGGTAAGGCAGATGTGTGTTCTGTCACCACATTTGTTTTCACTTTACAGCGAAACCATCATGAGGAACCCAGAAGAATGCCCTAGGATAAAGGTTGCAGGAAGAATGATAAACAATTTTCGTTACGCAAATGACACTGTTGTAATTGCAGAAAATGAAAAAGACCCACACAATCTTTTGAATGTAATAAAAATAGAAAGCCAAAATAAAGGGTTGGAGCTGAATAGCGAGAAGACTGAGCTCATGGTAATCAATAAAAAAACAAGAAATCCTCTCATGCAAAACAATAGCAAAAGGTAAAACACTGAGATAGGTTGTTAAGTTGAAATATCTGGGAACGGTCATCTCACCAGACGGCAGATACACATCAGAAATAGCCAGCAGAATCGGCCAAGCATTCAAGAAGATGAAAAGCGTTTTTACCAACAAATGCCTGTCAATTAACATCAAGAAGAAAATTCTTCAGCGTTGTATAGAACCGATACCGTGGTACGGTTGAAAGGCGTGGACAGTCAACACGCAAAGTCAGAACAAAATTCAGGCAACAGAAATGTGTTTTCTTAGAAGAATGTTGAGAGTCCCATGGACAGTGAAGAAAACAAACGAGACAGTCTTTTAGGAGGCAGACACAAGAAGAGAAGCAACATTCATAGGACATTTTATGAGACAAGAGAAATTAGAGCACCTAGTCATGACAGGAAAACTGAATGGAAAGAGAGCACCAGGTAGACCCAGGGAGAAAATATGGACGGACTTAAAGAGTGGCTGAGGACAGAGAGGGTGGGAGATGTATCTGCAGCGACAAAGGATAGGTTATATGGAGGGTCATGATCGCCAACGCCATGCGGCAGGGCACATGATCACCGTGAGTGTGTCAGGGACTGAAGTCATCTCAATTAGTAGAGAACGGTCATCTGAAAATGAAGTTCTATCTGATGTAATGTATTTGATGGGTGTAAAGTAAAAGTGATGATGATCGGAGTGATGGGAATATGGCCCCAAGCGAAAGCGGACAGTAACAGACGTAACGATCCGTGCCAGTGTGTGAGCTGTGCCTGTTTCCGTTTGCCAGAAAGAGGCTTGAGGCACGTGCCCCAACGCCAGAGTCAGGGTGGAGGCTTCAAATATTCATCCGCTAGCCCACGGCTGGAATCGCAGCACACCAGCAGAGCATCAAGAAATCAGATGTAAAGGGAAATATTGATCCAACTCTTTTCAGTCTCATGTTGGATTGCGCGCGTGTGTGTGTGTGGTATGTGTGTGTGTGTGTGTGTGTGTGTGTGTGTGTGTGTGTATGTGAGTGTGTGTGTGTGTTGTTTGTGTGTGTGTGTGTGTGTGTTGTGTTGTGTGGTGTATGTGTTGTGTGTGTTGTGTTGAGTTGAATTGTGTAGTGTGTGTGTTGTGTTGTTGTGTGTGTGTGTGTTTGTGTGTGTGTTATGTTGTGTGTGTGTGTGTGTGTGTGTGTGTGTGTGTGTGTGTGTGTGTGTGTGTGTGTGTGTGTGTGTTTTGTGTGTTTGTGTGTGTTGTGTTGTGTTGTGTGTGTGTTTGTGTGTGTGTGTTGTGTTGTGGGGTGTATGTGTGTAAGCGCAAGCGCGCACGTGTGTGTGCGTGTGTGTGTGTGTGTGTGTGTTTGTGTGTGTGCGTGTTTGTGTGTGTTTGTGTTGTGTTGTGGTGTGTGTGTCTGTGTGTTGTGGTGTGTGTGTCTGTGTGCTGTGGTGTGTGTATGTTATTTTGTGTACGTGTGTTTGTCTATGTGTATGTTTGTGTGTTTGCGTGTGTTGTATGTGTTGTGTTGTATTGTGTTGTGTTGTATTGTGTTGTGTTGTATTGTGTTGTGTTGTATTGTGTTGTATTATGTTGTGCTGTGTTGTGCTGAAAAGGTGACTGAGGGTCTATCTGGGGTGTTTTGACTTTTTTAAAAAAATTGATTTCTATGGACTATAATCTATCCCCCACAGAATCTTTTTTCTCGAAAAAATTATAATTAATCAATTTAAAATGGTATTTTAAGGCACTGATCGCAGCAGAAAGAACGCAATTTCTTACCAAAAGTACCTATTTTTGTCTCTTATTGCGGACTGTAACCTGCACAGAACCCGAACATGTAATATACATGTACTGACAGAAATCTCTTTGGTGCACCTTTCAGATAATGACAGCTAAAATTACAAACAAAACGGGTCAAAGCCTCCAGATGAAGAAATTTAAGGAAAATGTGTAGGAGACCACATAAAAACTCAAAATGGCCATCATACAACTTAATGACTTTAAACATACATAACTTCTACATTTCTTTGAGTACAAGCTTTATTCAAGTACCAAAATAATCAGCAGAATGTACACTTTCCAGTGATATGTATATCTCAAAATACCCAAACTGCTAGTTTAGAGTGATTTCGTGCTGGGAGGTCACACATATATGTTTGAGCGAGCGCGCGTGAATACATGTGTGTATGTGCACGAATGTGTGTGTAAGGAAGACAGCGGCGGGAAAAGACAAAGGTAAGTTGGCAGTGTCACCGCTGATGTGACGATTTCACCATTAGGTGAAGAAGGCGGCTTTAGTCGTCTGTTCCCCCCCCCCTCCCCCGTTGGGTTGCCGGGGGCTCTTTCAGTATAAATAGTATACCCACCTTCTGGAAATTCTGTGCTAGAAATTTCCTCTTTTCTGTCACTCTCTTTGTTTCTGCATTGTTGCCTTGCTTTCTGTCATTTCTACTTATTTTCTGCCTTAATGGTCCATTCACCTGTATTTTTTCGATAAAGTCTTACGTGCTTTTTCTTCGGATTGATAATTGGGTACATGTATTAAGTGCATTTTTGGCTCTAAGGAAGTGAGATATGCGGAAGCAATTTGAGGTAATTAATGCCTGTTTTTATATATGTTTTGGTGTCCTTATGTATGCTTATATTTGTATTCAGGCGTGTTTTTTAAATCTCCCCTGTGCGAAAAATCGGGCGAAATGGTCCTACGCCGGGGGCATGTCCTTAGATTATGTGCGCGAATGCATTGATATGTATACTTAATTTTCTTTTCTTTTTTTTTCCTGTTGAAGTTTTGTGTGTTTTGAAGCAGTTATAGCCCTGATATGGCTCTGCGCAGTCGGCTAGGCTTTAAACAACAATAAAAGAAAGTCGTCTGTTTAAATATAAAAAATGTGTCTGCCTCCCAACTGTTATGTCGTTAACTGCACAGTGCGATGGGCCACTACAGGGGCTTTAACGGGTTTTTGTCGCAAACTGGATACAAACCAAAACGCGAGTACAGAAATAACGAGTGGTCCCCAAGGCGTGAATTGAAGTGAGGGTGTTTTTTTGTTTTGTTTTTTGTGTGGGGTTTTTGT
>CM060313.1:9875209-9887709 GCA_030674185.1 Monoplex corrugatus | reverse complement strand
TTCTCTCATCTCTCTTCTCTCTCTCTGCCTGCTTTTCTAAGCATTTTCAACTGCCGTGGGATGTTTAGCGTACGCAAGCTACTGTCTGAACACATCTGGTGACACACACAAGACAAGACAAGGCAAGACAGACGTGTTAACACATCTGATGAGTAAGACAAAGACACGCTTGTCTTAACATACTGACGACCCCCTAAAAGTGACATTACATGCTGTGCTCGAGGACTTCCTGCAAGGAGACCACGCTCTGCTGTTGTCTTTTAATGTATTCTAGGTCCCTCAGCCGAATGGTTGTAGAACTGAACGAAACCGGCTTTAAAAAATTGGATGAGCATGAAATGACGAAAACTAATATAATGTGCAATGATCATGTGAAGACAAAGACGAAACGATCGTAATTGACAACCAATCAATAGAAGAGGTCGACCGCTAATCTATCTTGGTCAGTATATATCGATGGACTCAGCCTCTAAGGAACAAGAGATCAGACGTCGCAGTAGCTCGATGGCAAGCATTCGGTAAAGCAAGCGCCATCTTTAGAATTAAAGATAAGCCTATTGTATCAAAACGCCGAGTGTATGGCGCATGCATAACGCCGACTGTGACATATGGAGACGAAACATGGAACCTGACGAAACGTCATCTCCTAAAACCGCGAACCATGCAAAGGGCCCACAAATAGATCATGATGGGAATCACCTGGAAGGACCGGAAAACGGCGGCATGGGTAAGAGGAAAAACGAAGGTCCAAGACATAACAGACACAGTTTGAGAAAGAAAGTGGAACTGGGCAGGTCATGTCATTAGGAGATCTGACAACAGATGGACCACCAAAGTGACGCACTGGATCCCTCGAAGCCAAAAAAGGAACAGAGGTCGCCAGATAACCAGATAGCGAAAACGATCAGAAAAGTTCGACAAACAATAGACCAGAACAGCAGTTAACCGGCAACAATGGCGTGCGATGAGGAAGGCTTATGTCCAACAACGGACCCAAACAAGCTGAAGAAGAAGACGAAGAAGGTCCCTATCAGCCTATGTACAGATCGTCTTGCGTTAGATTCGATAAATCTTCAGACACTTCAGCAACGGAGAAGCGATCGATAGCAATGGGAGGAAGAAGAGATGAAGCCGCACATGGACAGGAGTTGGGGGTGATATGATAAAAAAAAACATGGAAGGGAAAAGATCTGCGTAGATGTTACCGTCACAAGATGGCACACATTTTCCTAGCTGAACTCTCCTAGTTCTTCAGTCTCTTGCTGTCGTCACCTGCGGATGCTGGAAGTAAGACACAGAAAACAGAATCAGACACGTAGACATGAGGCTGAGGACAGAGAGGGTGGAAGATGTGCTTGCGGCAACGAGGGATAGATACATATGGAGGGCCGTGATCGCCAACGCCATGCGGCATGGCACTTGATGATGATGATGATAAGACATGAGAAAGTTATGGGGAGAGAGATGCAGATGATCGTCAAATATGTCAACAGACGGCACACGTTGCCGTGTTGGGCTCAGCTGGTCCTTCAGTGTCTCATCCCTACTTCCAGTGGATGTTGTGAGTGACAGAAAAGAAGAGAGAAGAGACAGAGAGAGAGAGACAGGGAGAGATAGGGAGAGCGGCAAAGATACATATACATATAAGTATATATGTATATATATATATATACATATATGATATTATAGATAGATAGATAGATAGATAGATATATAGATAGATAATAGATAGATAGATAGATAGATAGATAGATAGATAGATAGATGAGATAGAGAGAAGAAAGAGAGACAGGAGAGAGAGAGAAGAGAGAGAGACAGGGAGAGAAGAGGAGAGAGAGAGAGAGAGAGAGAGAGCGAGAGAGAGAGAGATGTGGAGGTGAGATAAGCATTAAAAAGAGACGAACTGCGTAGATCTTCGTCACAAGATCGCACAAATATCCAGACAGAGCTTAACTAGCCTTTCCATCTCTAACCCTCATTATGTGTGCGTGTGTGTGTGTAGAGAGAGAGAGAGAGACAGACAGACAGACAGACAGACAGAAGACAGACAGGACAAGACAGACAGACAGAGAGAGAGAGACAGACACACAGAGAGGGACAGAGAGAGAGACAGACAGAACAGACACAGAGAGAGACAGAGAAAGAGGAGAGAAGGACAAGAGAGAGAGACAAGAGAAGAGAGAGAGACAGAGAGAGAGACAGAAGAACAGACAGAGAGAGAGAGAACAGAGAGAGAGACAGAGAGAGAGAACAGAGAGAGAAGAGACACAGAGAGAGACAGAGAGAGGAAGAGAGAGAGACAGAGAGAGATAGAACAGAGAGAGAGAGAACAGAGAGAGACAGACAGAGAGAGAGACAGAGAGAGACACAGAGAGACAGACAGAGACAGAGCAAGAGAGAGAACACAGTGAAACAAGAGACAGAGCAAGAGAGAAGATTAAATATACACGTGCAGGAAATCATCAATCAGCAATGGCGTCCATTTCCTGTCTGAAATCCACAGGTCCTTCCCTGTTTCACCTCCACTACCACCACCCACCCCTCTTCCTCACCTACCTTACTGCACCCTCCATCCTCTCGCAGACAGGTGAAGGCTGACAAAGTACACAGCAACAGACTGGTGGGAGCACCAACCCCACACGGAATGCTTTTCTGAGGAAAAACCACAAACTAAGACACTGAAGTAGGTCCGCCTAATGGACTGGTTGTAATTTCGGTTCCAAGCATTTGGGCTCAGCTTTTAGTTGTGAAAATAGTGTTTCTTACTTAATTGATCCACGTCAGCGTATAATTATTTTGGCCGAGCCAAAACAGCATTCAAGAAGAGGAAAAGCATTCTTACCAACAAATGCCTATCAATTTAACATCAGGCAGAGAGTTCTTGAATGTTACATAGAACCGATACTGCTGTACGGTTGTGAGGCATGGACAGTCAACAAGCAAAGCCAGAACAAGATTGAGGCAACCGAAATGTGTTTTCTAAGAAGGATGTTGAGAGTTCCATGGACAGCAAGGAAAACAAACGAGACAATCTTGAAGGAGGCAGACACAAGAAGATCATTAATAAAGAAGATTAGGAAAAGATTAGCAACATTTATAGGCCATTTTATGAGGAAAGGAGAATTAGAGCACGTGGTCACAACGGGAAAGCTGGATGGAGAGCACCAGGTAGACCCAGGGAGAAAATATTGGACGGACTTGCAGGGTGGCTGAGGACGGAGAGGGCGGGAAATGTACTTGCAGCGACAAGGGATAGATTTGTATGGAGGGCCATATCGCCAACGCCATGCGGCAGAGCACATGATGATGATGTACAGCGTTTATTTCCTAATAGGAGAACGCAGTCATCATCAAACACAGAGGCGATTTGCACCACTGCAGTCGTATGTCGCCGGTAAGTTATTCTCAATGCTACTTAGCCTTTTCTAGCGAATACCTACCACACTTGCCGCTAGGCGAAGCAAGGAAACGCTCCTATCTAACACACCTCGTGAAAACCTCTCTTGCTTAGCATGTACCGGAAGAGGATGACAACTTGGGTCAATGGCACATGCCTAACAGACTGAGTGCATTCTAGCTCAGCATCTGTATGTGTGTTGTATTATGTTGTGTTGTGTTGTGTTGTGTTGTGTTGTGTTGTGTTGTGTTGTGTTGTGTTGTGTTGTGTTGTGTTGTGTTGTGTGTGTGTGTTGTGTTGTGTTGGGGTTGTTGTGGTTGTTTGTGTGTGTTGTGGTGTGTTGTGTTTGTGGTGTGTGTGTGTGATGTGTGTGTGTGGTGTGGTTGGTGTGTTGTGTGTTGTGTTGATGGTGTGTGTGTGTGTGTGTTTGTGTTGTTGTTTGTGTTGTGTTGTGTTGTGTTGTGTTGTGTGTTGTGTTGTGTTGTGGTGTGGTGTGGTGTGGTGTGGTGTGGTGTGGTGTGGTGGTGTGGTGTGGTGTTTTGGTGTGTGGTGGTGGTGTGGTGTGTTGTTTTGGTGTTGGTTGTTGTGTGTTGTTTTTGTTGTGTTGTGTTGTGTTGTGTTGTGTTTGTGTTTGTATTGTGGTTGTTGGTTGTGGTGTGGTGGTGGTGGTGGTGGTGGTGGTTGTGGTGGTGGTGGTGGTGGTGTGTGTGTGTGTGTGTGTGTGGTGTTTGCGTGTGTGTGCTGTGTGTGCGTGTTGGCTGTGTTGTGCTGTGTTGTGCTGTGCGGTGCTTGTGTTTGTGTTGTGTTGTGTTGTGTTGTGTTGTGTTTTGTTGTGTTGTGTTGTGTTGTGTTGTGTTGTGTTGTGTTGTGTTGTGTTGTGTTGTGTTGTGTTTGTTGTGTTGTGTGTGTTGTGTTGTTTTAGTGGTGTTGGTAGTGGTGGTGGTGGTGTGTGTTTGAGTGTGTGTCTGAGTCTGCGTGAGTGTGTCTGTCTTGTGTGTGTGGGTGTGTGTTATTTGAAGGGTTCTTTGGGTTAGGGTTAAGGCTTTGGGGGGTTGTTTAGGGGTTAGGGTTAAGGCTTTGGGGGTTGTTTAAGGGGTTAGGGTTAAGGCTTTGGGGAGGTTTGTTTAGGGGTTAGGGTTAAGGCTTTGGGGGGGTTGTTTGGGGTTAGGGTTAAGGCTTTGGGGGGTTTTTAGGGTTAGGGTTAAGGCTTTGGGTTGTAGGGTTAGTTATTGGGGTTTCAGGGGTTTAAGGCTTTGGGGGGTTGTTGTAGGTAGGGTTAGGGGTTAAGGCTTGGGGGGTTGTTAGGGTTATGGGTTAAGGCTTTGGGGGGGGGGGGAGTTGTTTAGGGGTTAGGGTTAAGGCTTTGGGGGTGGTTGTTTAGGGGTTAGGGTTAAGGCTTTGGGGGCTGTTTAGGGTTATTGTTAAGGCTTTGGTGGGTTGTTTAGGGGTTAGGGTTAAGGCTTTTGAGGTTGTTAAGGGGTGTTTTATTTATTCTCTTCTTTCTTTCTTTCTTTTTCTTTTCTTTCTTTCTTTCTTCTTACTGCTTGAATTTACACCGATTCATTCTGGAGTTTGACATAAGACATAGATCAGAATGGACTGTATTTAATTAACTTCAACACACGAACAGAGCATATAATATTATACACTATTTTATTTAAAATCTTACACAAAAACAGGTGCGTACTGAGCTAAGTTTAACACACATGAACGGCGTAAATTTCATCATTTAAGTTAAACACATTCGTACTTAAGGATCATTTTAGAATCTTACAGAGGGACATGGACGAGAACAGAACATACTGAACTAACTCTAATATGCCAAACCAGTCGCCGTGGTGTAGTGGTTAACGCAACGGACTACCAACTGGAAGTTTGTGGGTTCGAATCCCCATCAGTCCCTTCAAAAATCGTTGTGGGATTTTTTTTCGGCTCAAACCTGCCCCTTACCCAGAGTTGGGCGTGCTATGGGCTCATTGGGAACACCTGGACCACACAGTCGAGTCTCATCCACTTCATGGATGCGTCATTGAGGGTGTTGCTCAAATCTTCTGGCCAGCACGGCAGGTATCTGTATCTCTCGGGCCTGGTTGACGCCAGGATATATTATGATAGTAAGCGAAGAGTACAGCCCTGTCACACAGTCTCAATCCTAGATGGAAGTCCATAGCATCATTGTTATCATCCACATCGACATCATCATCATCGCATTGAAAGAAAAAAATAACTGCGTCGGCTTCTGTGGCCATTAGGGTGGCACAGAAAATGGGACGGAACAACAATGGTGTGCACAAAGGTAATCCTGTGTGCGATAACCCTTAAAAAACAACAACAACAAAAAACCTCTAATATGCGAAAAACACGTTATTACTTCATTTCATTCTAAAACAGGTGGCCATTTTGAAGACATTTGAAGAAACTGGAAAAAAAATCATAAACATTCCTTTATGAATATGTCAACGTTAGAAGTTCAGTTTCTAGTTTATTTTGCAATATATAACGATAATCATAATGACATTTATATGGCGCCAAGTCTGTTTTTTAAGGATCATCGCCCTCAGGGAGGTTACCTTTGTGCTAACCTTTTTCTCTTTTTTTTTTTTTCATCCCATTTTCTACGCCATTCTGATGACCACAGAAGCTGGAACAGTTTTTTGTTTGTTTGTTTGTTTGTTTGTTTTTGTTACAATGCGATGATGATGATGATGATGTCTTTGAGGATAGTAATCACGATGCTGTGAAGTTCTATCTAAGATTGAGACTGTGTGACAGGGCTGTGCTCTACGCTTACTATCATTATGATTATATCCTGGCGTCAGTCAGGCCTGAGAGATCTACAGACACCTGCGGTGCTGGTCAGAAGATTTGAGCAACACCCTCAATGACGCATCCGTAGAGTGGATGAGACTCGAGCGTGCGGTCCCAGTCTTCCCAATGAGCCCATGGCAAAGGCAGTAAATCTGGATTCAAGAATCAAACCAAGTCGCTCACTCTGATCATTCATTCGTCAAAGCAATCACCCAAACAACGACTAAATCACCCGAGAGCACAAAGCACATGAAAACTTGGGAGGGTGGGAGATGGGAGGGGGAGGAGGGGAAGGGGCGAGATGGGAGGTGGGAGGGAGATGGGAGGGGGAGTGATAGGGGAGGGGGAGATGGAGGGGGAGAGGGAGGGGGAGATGGGAGGGGGAGATGGGAGGGGGAGATGGGAGGGGGAGATGGGAGGGGAAAATGGGAGGGGGAGATGGGAGGGGGAGATGGGAGGGAGAGATGGGAGGGGGAGATGGGAGGGGGAGATGGGAGGGGGAGATGGGAGGGGGAGATGGGAGGGGAAGATGGTAGGGGGAGATGGGAAGGGGGAGATGGGAGGGGAGATGGGAGGGGGAGATTGAAGGGGAGATGGAGGAGGAGATGGAAAGGAGTAGGCGTTGGACTCCTGGCCCAGCTCGTCGTCCTCGATATCATACACGCACAAACACACACACACACACACACACACACACACACACACACACACACACACACACACACACACACACACACACACACACACACACACACACACACACACACACACAAATGTTCTTTCCCGTGTCCTTATCGTTCACGACTCAGTCCTCAATAAGGTGGATGGAAAAAGACTGGGCTCTTCATACGGTTTTCAGGTGGCCACGAGAAAGATCCATACCATCGAGGACTGTAAGATTGCAATTGAAAAATCACATGCCCCATTTTGGGAAAAGTATTGTACTTGATAAATCCACATGGCAAACAGAGGATGACTTGTTGGGATCAGATCACATCCCCATACGTCTTACCCTAAACCATACTACAGAAATAGACGCCATACCACAAGATAGTTTACCCAAGTTTAATTATAAAAACGCTGACTGGATCAGTTTTAAGGCAATCCTTGAAAAGACAAGAACAGATCTATCTGAAGCAATGAACATAAACGAAACGTACGAAGTTTTCTGTAACTCACTCTTAAGGGCTGCTAACATTTCAATTCCAAAACTTACAGTGTCAAAAATAGGAAAACATCATGGAAATGTCTGGTGGAATGAGGACTGTCAAAAGGCAGTGAACGAAAAGAAAGAAAAATACAAAATTTATTTAGCAAACAGGTCACCTGAAAATCATACAGCGATGAAAAGTGCCAACATTAAGTGTAACAGAATCATAGAGCATGCCAAAGAACAACACTGGACATTTTTTTGTAAATGTGAAGTAAATAACCACAAAGACACGATAAAGATTTGGGAAAAACTAAAATTAATGAAAAACGGGATTAAGTTGCCATCAATTCCAGTAAAGCTAGAAAATAACCCTATTCCTAGCTCATTGGAAAAAGCAGAAGCTTTTGCAGACGTGTTTGCTGAGGCCTGTCGTGTAGAAGGACTCCCTGTCTCTGATAGAAATTATAGGGAACGAGATGAAAAGAAAGATGTATATAAGGACCCTGCCTCTGACAATACTCACTACATAAATGCATCACTCACACTTCAAGAATTAAAAGATGCCATTCAGTCCCTTCCAAGTAAAAAAAGGTCAGTTGGACTAGATGCAATTTCCAATGAGATGCTGAAAAATTTACCAGAAAATTTTATAATCTTGCTACATGACATATTTCAAAAATGCTGGAATAGTGGGATAATGCCTAACAACTGGAAAGAAACAATAGTGGTTCCTGTATTAAAACCAGGTAAATGTAATACCGATTTGAAAAACTACAAGCCAATTGCATTAACATCACATGTATGTAAACTAATGGAGAAAATAATCTTAAAGAGACTGATGCACTATTGTGAAAAGAATAAAATAATACCAGTAAATCAGGCAAGATTTCGAAAAGGCAGGTCACCAGTAGAGATCCTAACAAAGCTAACTACTAATATAAAACAACAATTTGCAAGACGTCAATGTGTTTTAGCTACATTTTTTGATATAACGAAAGCATACGATCAAGTGTGGCACTCCCGATTGTTATTCAAATTTAAAAGTATTGGGCTGACAGGTCACATTTTTGGCTATGTTAAGTGTTTCTTAGAAAACAGAGTATTTCAAACGAGGATTGAAAATGTATATTCCACGAAACGAATTCTTCAAATGGGTATCCCTCAGGGATCCGTTATAGCTCCCCTTCTTTTCGTGATATTAATGCATGACTTACCCAGTAAAGTATCTAAGCATGTAATTTTAGCTCAATATGCTGACGATTTATGCATGTGGATGCAGGTAAATATGAAAAAGAAAACTCCTTTGCGCTGTATCAATTATACACGCAAATGCTACCAATTAGAACTTGATAAAATAGCGCGATACATGGTAGAAAATGGGTTACATCTATCCCTGGAAAAAACAAAAATAGTTTTATTTAATAATGGAGCTAACCCAGTAAATATTCCCACTTTCAAACTGGGAGATACTCTTCTTCAGTTTAACGAGTCGATTAAATTCCTAGGAGTTTTCCTTACAGCAAAATTATCTTGGAATCAGCATATTGAATACTTATTAACCAAAGCTCAAAAAAGTTTAAATTTCATAAAAATAGTTCGCAAACAGACATGGGGTCAAGATTCATCAACACTTGTTCATCTTTGTAAATCGCTTGTTAGATCTAAATTAACCTATGCTCAAGAAATCTTCTTCAGTGCACCGAAACACTTACTAAAAAAACTGCAGAGCATAGATTGTAAAGGTTTCAAACTTGCACTGGGTCTTCCAATGCATGCTTCCTGTCTTCGGACATATAATGAAATCAAACTGTTGCCACTTGATGAGCAAAGGAAAGTCGCTTCTACTAAATTTTTGTTAAGAAACACTACCGTAGAAAACATCTCAGAAACAGAAATTAAACTGAGATCAGACACCGACTTTCCAAAACGAGCTAAATCAATATCTTCACAGGTCACACTTGCAACATACACATCTGACGTCATGAAAGGCTCAGGAATTGATCTAGACGTAGATCCTGTATCTATACGACCTTCCTTTTCGCCAGTACCCAGTTGGGAACTCCAAAGAGCACGATTTGACGTACACCACACTAATTTAAAAAAAGGAGACAATATAAACTTACTGGCAAGTCAGGTTAAATGTCATATAAACGACGTATATACTGATCATTTGAAAATTTACACTGATGGGTCAGTAATTGAAAGAAAAGCAGGCTCAGCGTTTTTAATACCTGCTCTCAAAATTGAAAAATCTTTCTACATAGGACTTGATAAATCTATCTTTACAGCTGAACTCTTTGCAATATTAATGGCTTTAAACTTTCTGATAAGTCTTCCTAGGACAATTTTTCAGATACTTCTTTGCGTTGATTCAAAATCAGTACTTCAGGCTCTTGAATTATCAAAATTACAAACAAGATCAGAAATGATTCTGGAAATAAGTCACTTGATTCATAATTTATCTTTAAGAGGCACTGATATTACTTTCTGCTGGATACCTTCTCATAGTTCTTTTAGTTATAATAATAAAGTTGACAGGGCTGCCAAACGGGGAGCTAATAACTAACCAGATTCAAACAATATCCAGCTTTCTCTCTCGTTGCACGAGAATTACACTTTAGTGGACAACTACGTCTGGAAGCAGTTCCAATTAAAACAGAAAAAGTATGATAAATGTCACTTGAACTTTGAAGTTAGCAAAATACTTAAGCAGCTTCATGCCAGCAGAACTATACAGTCCCTTATGTACAGATGGAAACTTGATGCATTCAAAACAAAATATACCAATAACATAGTGTGTCTGTGTGGAAAGAAGATAACACATAGTCATATTCTTTCTTGCGTTAGGGTAAAACGACACATTCCAACACTATCTGTGAGTACAGTTTCTGACATATTTGCCTCATCATCATTACTGTATGAATTTTTTGTTAGCCTGTCAAAAAGTCCTATAGCGAATTACCTTTAAAATGTTATTTGACTTGTTCATTGTTGTGGTTAGTCAATTATTAGTTTTACTTTTTATTCATTTCTTCCGGATATTTACTAATTTTGTTTGTCAGTTTGTTTGTTTAAATCGATAATTATGGTAACATTATTTGTTAGTTTTACCTTCCCCTCTTCAAAACAGTTGTTTTCTGGATCATCTTTTCTCAAATTCAAAATTGACAATTTTCAAATATCTTCTTCACTCCTCCTCTATCACTCCCCCCCCCCCCCCCTTTTTTTTTTTTTTTTTTTTTTTTGGTCTAAAATCACTTTAGTGAATAGACATTAAATCAAAGACCACCACCACACACACACACACACACACACACATATCACTCATAGTGAAAAGACGTTAAATCAAAGAACGATCGAACGAACGAACACACACGCATACGCACACACACACGCACACACACACACACACACACACGCACGCACACACACACGCGCGCGCGCGCGTACGCACACACACACACAGACACACACACACACACACACACACACACACACACACATATCACTCATAGTGATAAGACGTTAAATCAAAGAACGATCGAACGAACGAACACACACACACACATACACACACACACATACACACACACACACACACACACACACACACACACACACACACACACACACACACACACACACACACACACACACACACACCCCACTGTCCCAACATGTTCTGTCCTTTTATCTTCACTTTCCCCCGTTCCTTCTGTTAGTCACTTTCCCTTTCACTCACAGTCCAGCTGTCTTTGCTTGTTTTTTTATAACCAAGACTTGAGAAAGACAAGAAGGCTAATTGGGCTTCAAGCGGTGGGACCTGGGAAATAGATCTCTCTCCAACGTTTTATGCCAGGGCAGCCGTTCAAATGCCCTGCTTTTCACGATTTTCAACTGCCGAGGGATCTTTTTGCGTCCGCAGGACAAAAGACATGGGGCTGCGTCGGTTTTTTTGTTTGTTTTGTTTTGGATTTTTTTTTTTTTTGGGGGGGGGGGTTGTTTGTTTGTTTGTTGTTTTTTGTTTTGTTTTGTTTTGTTTTGTGGGGGGTTTGGTTTTTGTTTTTTTTTCGTCATCTTCCGAAGAACTAGATGTTCAGTTCAATTTTCTGGTCAAACTGAGGAGAAAAGTGGAGGTCTCAACGGGAAGCGAATCCTGGAACCTTGAGTTTAGAGTTATTGTCCGGTGAAACGTCTGAACCACTCTGCCACCTTTCTCTTTATAGCCACGTTAAAACTTGCCCACAATACTTTCTCCTCCAAGATAAAACAACATTCTATCAGAAAGGTAGCACATAGTACATCCTAGTGACCTGCCGTATGGCGTTGCCGATCATGGCTCTCCATCGAATAAGTCCCTTGTCGCTGCAAGTACATCTCCACCCTGTCTGTCCTCAACCACTCTCATCATCACCATCATCATCATGTGCCCTGCCGTATGGCGTTGGCCATCATGGCCCTCCATACGAATCTATTCCCTGTCGCTGCAAGTACATCTCCCACCCTCTCTGTCTTCAGCCACCCTGCAAGTCCGTCCAATATTTTCTTCCTGGGTCTACCTGGTGCTCTCTTTCCCTCCAGCTTTGCTGTTGTGACTACGTGCTCTAATTTCTCTCTCCTAATAAGATGCCCTATAAATGTTGCATGTGTTTTCCTGAACTTCTTTTTTATCAATGTTCTTCTAGTGTCTGCCTTGTTCAGGACTGTCTCGTTTGTTTTCTTTTCTGTCAATGGAACTCTCAACATTCTTCTTAGAAAACACATTTCAGTTCCCTCAATCTTGTTCTGACTTTGCGTGTTGACTATCCACTCCTCACAACCGTACAACAGCATCAATTTTATATAACACTGAAGAGCTCTCTTCCTGATGTTAATTGATGGGTATTTGTTGGTAAGAACACTTTTCATTTTCTTGAATGCTGTGCTGGCTATTTCTGATGTGCATCTGCCTTATGGTGAGATGACTGTTCCCAGATATTTAAAACTTATCAGCTTGTCTCAATGTTTTGCTATTTGCTGTTAGTTTGTATGTGGGAATTTCTTTTTTCTTTTTCTTTCTTTTTTTGTTGTTGTTTTGTTTTGTTTATTGTTGTTGATTTTTTTTTATTGATTACCATGACTTCAGTCTTCTTGCTATTTAGC
>CM060313.1:9792709-9860209 GCA_030674185.1 Monoplex corrugatus | reverse complement strand
CGTTATTTCCATTTTCCCGTCAGTCGACAGTTGTGCTCATCAATGGCTTCTTTTCCCTGACAGAAGTTGCGTCGTTTTCTGTGATTTTTCTCTCTAAAGCTGAGAAATGTCCGAACCAGACGCCGAGAAACCGGCAACTCTTCATCCGGCTCCACCCGAACAGGCTGAAAGCGCCGATGAGTCGGACGATGAGAGTGAAGTTCTGGAAGAAAGTCCTTGTGGTCGATGGCAGAAGAGACGGGAAGAGGTAGGCGATGATTAACAAACATGCGTGGCTTTGGATTTACTCAGCAGGGCCTGCTGATTTCGTTACGAGGCCAAGGTTTTTTTAATTTGTGTTGTCTAGTGTCGTTGTGTAGAGTGACTAATAGTTTTTTGTGAACCATTTCCATGTAAACAATTGTTACGATTACGTGAATTTTGCCCAACGCTAAATATTAAATAACAGGAAGCGTCTACTCCGTACTCGTGACACGTACCTAATACTAGCACAAACAGTGATCGACGTAACATGCCTACAACACAACTGCCCTAGCCTACCAGACCAGACTTCGAGACAATCACAAGGGGGTGTGGAAGAGAGGAAAGGTCGAGGTGACACTACTGTGTGTGGAAAGGAAAGAAAGGCCAAGGCCAGGGCCCAAGCCAGGGGTAGACGAACACGTAAATTAGTTGATCATTGTAACACAAAACCTTGCCTAGAAATTCAAACAAGAAAATGCAAAGTGTTCACCGAACTGCATGTCGTGGGATTACCTTTTAGTGGAGCATTTATTAAGTGAGTAAGATCCCCCCCTGGGGATGCTGGGGGGCTCTTTCAGTATAATTATAAATAATATTCCCACCTGGAAATTCTGTGCTAGAAATTTCCTCTTTTCTGTCACTCATTGTTTCTGCCGTAATGCTTTGCTTTCTGTCATTTCTACCAATCATTTTCTGCCTTAATGATCCATTCACCTGTATGTGTTCAATAAAGTCTTATGTACTTTTTCTTAGAATTGATAATTGGGTACATGTATTAAATGCATTTTTGGCTCTAGGGAGGTGAGATATGCGGAAGCAATTTTAGATAGTTTATGTCTGTTTTTATACTTGTTTTGGTGTCCTTACGTATGCTTATAATTATCTTATTCAGGTGTATTTTTTATATGCTTATAAATATATTTGTATTCAGGTGTGTCTTTTTATATCTCCCCTGTGCGATAAATTGGACAGAGTGGTCAGTGCCAGGGGCATGTCCTTGGATTATGTGCACAAATGCATTGATATGTGTACATAGTTGGGGTTTTTTTCCTCAGTTGAAGTTTTGTATGTTTTGAAGCGGTTATAGCCCTGATAACGCTCTACACAGTTGGCTGGGCTTTAAACAACAATAACAATAACAACAAGAAGTCAGTAAGAGTTTTACAGGAATTTGCTTAGGGCCCCAGTGCGATGTTGTTTTCTGGGATGCATATATAAAAAATTATAATGATATGCATACTGTGGAGTGCATGTATAGGGCATACTGATTGTTTTCCTGTTTACATTTCCAAGGTACATCTACATGGCTTATGTGCATATTTGATGTTCTGCATGGGTATTTTACTATTATACAGGAAGGAGTCCTAAGAACTATCAGAGAGAGGTCAGTTGAGATGAATAAGGATTTGTATTTATGCTTTGTTGACTATACCAAGGCTTTCGATCGGGTACGACATGAAGAATTGATCAACCAACTGGAGAGACTCAATGTTGATGGAAAAGATCTACGAATAATCAGGAATATGTACTGGGAACAAACAGCTGCAATGAGAATAGAAAACAATATAAGCTCTTTCCAAAACATCAAAAGAGGAGTCAGACAGGGTTGTGTTTTGTCACCAGATCTGTTTTCACTTTACAGCCAAAACATCATGAGAAACCTGGAAGAAGACCCTGGATTAAAGGTTGGAGGGAAAATGATAAACAACATTCGATACGCAGATGACACCGTGCTAATTGCAGAAAATGAAAGGGACCTACAAAACCTTGTGAATATACTATAAATAGAAAGCAAAATCAAGGGGTTGGAACTAAACAGCAGGAAGACTGAAGTCATGATGATCAGTAAAGAACATGAAATCCCCTCATGCAAAATGACAGCAAATGGCACAACCTTGACACAGGTTAATAAGTTCAAATACCTGGGAACGGTCATTTCATCAGACGGCAGATGCACATCGGAAATAGCCGGCAGAATCGGCCAAGCCAAAACGGCATTCAAGAAGATGACAAGCATTCTTACCAACAAATGCCTATCAATTAACTTCAGAGAGTCCTTGAATGTTATATAGAACCAATACTGTTGTACGGATGTGAGGCGTGGACAGTCAGCAAGCAAAGCCAGAGCAAGATTGAGGCAGCCGAGATGTGGTTTCTAAGAAGAATGTTGAGAGTTCCATGGACAGCAGAGAAAACAAACGAGACAGTCTTGATGGAGGCAGACACAAGTAGATCACTCATAAGGAAGATTAGGAAAAGACAGGCAACATTTATACTATTATAGGCCATTTTATGAGGAAGGGGGATTTGGAGCACCTGGTCACAGCGCGAAAGCTGGAGGGAAAGAGAGCACCAGGTAGACCCAGGGAGAGAATGCTGTACGGACTTGCAGAGTCGCTGGGGACGAGGAGGATGGGGGAGATGCTTGGGGCAACGAGAGATAGAGATGGATGGAAGTCCATGGTCGCCAACGCCATGCGGCAGGGCACCTGATGATGATGATGACAGGAAGGGGATTCAGGCGCTTTTAGGTCTGTACATCACTACATGGATTATCATAAGACTTAAAAAATAATCTTGAAAATTCTCCACCTTTAATACCCGCACCCCCCCATCCCCACCTCTAGGCAGGATCAAGCAGAAGAGTTTGTAAGCAAGATAAACCCAAGGAATTATTTGGTCTTATCCAAAGAGGGGGAAGAGGCAGCTTGCCGTTTGTCCCACTCTTCCATTCTGACCACCTCCAGTACAGCGTTTGTTACAGTGTTAGATGCAGTCTATTGTGCTATAAACTCGTATACAGGATTGGAAAGGCAGAACAGCAAGAGAAACGTCTCGAAAGTCAGATGTGTTGAACCGAAAATAATGAGATTTTGCAGTAACTTAAGTTAGTAAGATGGTCTTTTTTCATTCAATTGGACCTTTTGCAGTAACTTAAGTTAGTAAGATGGTCTTTTTTCATTCAATTGGACCTTTTGCAGTAACTTAAGTTAGTAAGATGGTCTTTTTTCATTCAATTGGACCAAAAGATTTTACAGGTACTTAACTATCGATTTATACATTATATTTCTATAATACTAAGAACAAAAAAAATAATTGTTCATTGTCAGCTAAACATAGTCAACATAGCAAAGAATTTAGGTCCTGTGAATAAGCTGGAGCTGTAACTTACATGATTTATGAAATGTGAAAGTTATCAGGATTAGGATGTAGAGACTGACAAGAAATATGACTGCATAATTATGATGATACAATGTGTTTTCAGTTGTTTGGTTAAAATAAACATTTTGTTAATAAGGAAACAATATTCAATCACAATGGTAGCATATACAGAAAGAGTTACAGTATCAAGTTTGAGCAAAATCCCAAAATTGACTTCTGTCACCAAAGCCTCTTATACATTTATAACAGTACAAGCTATTTCAGTTGCAAATGCAAACATTGAAGTGACATGTGAATCATTCTGTTGTTGATGGTCACATTATTCGGATCAATAAAAATAGGCATTGCTGAACTCCATCCAAGTGACATGGCAGCAGTGCAATTTCTCTCCTGATGGTTGGCCATGATGTGGCTCAGCATTGCTAGCACCTATGGATTTCCTGATTCTGACACTTAGAATGAATGAACTTGGGTTTGATTGTATTGAAGAGCCAAGAGAATCAGCATGGGATCAGTGCCACTGACACTGCATGGAACAAAGAGGAGCTAAAAATAAATGAACTTAGAGAAAGAAGCAAAAATATGACGACAGATCTTTTGTAGTGGTTTGATCAAATTGAGATTTAAACAGAATATTCTTGTATACTACTTAGCATTTATGAATATGACATATTGTATTATTTTTCAGTATACTGTTAGTGTTATAATTTACCTGTGTGAATGATGAACATGCTGTGTGTAATATGATGACAGGTGGAGCAGCGTGATGTGCCAGGAATTGACAATGCCTTCTTGGCCATGGACACAGAGGAAGGAGTGGAGGTGGTGTGGAATGAGGTCCAGTTTTCTGAGAAAAAGAATTTCCGTGCTCAACAGGTATGATTAAATCAAAAAAGCCTGTGAAGTATTAAATGCTTGCCAAAACCAGTTGGTGTGCTAGTGAGATGTTTAAATGCATTATCTCAGAATTCTGCCCTCCAGTATAGAACACAGTGGAGTCCTCCTATGATGAAATTCAAGGGATATGGGCATGTGTTGTTATAGCAGTAATTCATCGTAGCTACAAATAAGAAAATAGTGACCTTTCACAGCACTGATTGTTTGTTGTCTTGCTGGTGAAGTTCGGATGGTGCTCACAACATTCCCTATTCAGCACGACATCATTAAGCTGTTTATCAGTCAGTTTTGTGACCCAGTTATTGAAGAAACCAAAAAGAAACACACACACACACACACACACACACACACACACACACACACACACACACACACACACACACACACACACACACACACACACACACACCATAATACTTATATCACTGAGTGAGTTATGTAACTAGTAACTAACACAGTTTTCAGTGGTGCTTGAAAAACTGGGCTTTTTTTATGCTTGAAGAAATATATATATATATATATATATATATATATATATATATATATATATATATATATATATATATATGTATATATATGTATGTATATATATGTATTATGTATGTATGTATAATGAAATTCTAGGCTTGATGGAGGAAAGGAGGAGGGCAAAGAGAAACGAGGAGATATACAGGAAGATAAACAAAGAAATCAGGTATAGGTGCAATGAAGCTAAGGAAGCTTGGCTGAACACAAAATGTAAAGAGATAGAAAACCGACACAACGAGGAGATATACAGGAAGATAAACAAAGAAATCAGGTATAGGTGAAGTGAAGCTAAGGAAGCTTGGCTGAACACAAAATGTAAAGAGATAGAAAACCGACACAAAATGGATCCTCTGGGTATGTACAGATGAATTGAAGAAATTATCCACAGGAAAAATACATGCACATCAGCTGGTTGCTTAACTCTTTGAAGACGTAATATAGTTGCCTTGCACAACCACTGTGGACGCGATCAACGGGACCTACCACAACCCTTGGCGACGCACGATTTTGGAGGGTTTTCAAAAAATTCTCAAAAATACAGATTTTACAACACAAGAACATATTTTATATCAAAATAAAATTCAGTTTACGCTCTTTGAGCTGAAGCTACATACAAGGACAATACATCTATTCTACTTACCTTCCTAGAAGGTGAAATGGGTAGGGTTTTGGCTCTGGGAAAGAAGTTTTTGATTGACAGTAATCCAACACCCATTCTTGACCAGGTAATCCAGGTAATCACAAGTCCTTGGTATGACCAGAAGATATAAAATTAAAAGAACAAACACAGCTTTGTTTTCACACAGGTGAAGCAGCAAAGTGATTATGACGATCCTTTGAAGAAGAAGAAGAAGGCCTAAATGTCGCCATTTTGGTGCAAGGACGGTCACTCCGGTTGGTTTGGATAAAGGCAAAAACTGTAACTAATCGGGATAAAATCGATGCAAGGGAAGTAACAAACACTTCAGAAGATACCAAAGAGTGTTCCTATATGTGTAGTTAGTTCCCCTAGACCAGCGACCGGCTTGCATCTATTTTAAAAACCGCAGCAGAATATCCGCTATCACGTCTCTAATGGTTTGGCAGCTGCAGCGGAATGTCCGCTGTCACGTCTCTAATGGTTTGGCCAGCTGCAGCGGAATATCCGCTGTTATGTCTCCAAAAAGTTAAAATCGAAAGATGGCACGCTTATCATGGAAAAAGACAAAATACTGGACAGATGGGGAGAGTACATTAAAGACCTTTTTGAGGATGACAGAAACAAAGAACACATTATAAAGAAGAACTTTGAAGGACCACCCATCATGAAAGATGAAGTTAGAGCAGCACTGAAAAAGATGAAACCAGGAAAAGCCCCAGGACCAGACAACATTACTACAGAGATAATTGAAGCCCTGGAGGAATTTGGCATAGAAAAATAACAGTCCTAAATAAAATTTACGACACTGGAAAAATCCTCAAAGATATGTCAAAATCAATTTTCATTGCACTTCCAAAGAAGACGGGCTATAGAATGCGAACTCCATCGCACAATCAGTTTGATGAGTTATGTAACAAAAATCCTGTTAAGAATAATTATGACAACACCTTGTTCATACAAAAAGGCTTTTTTAATTACACATACTATACCGTGGCTCACTAATGCAACTAGCGACAGCAGTTTGCCATATCTGGCTTTTTTTATGTGGAATAGTAGATGTTGTTTGTTATGGATGGTATATTATAAGAGGGTCAGAGAGAAAGAAGTGGACAGGGGGAAAAAAAAAAAGAGTATGCTATTGCAGGAAATTCATTGTAGACAGATTTGTTATAGACGACTGTACTTCTACATTAGTTTTCTTACAAATGAAGCAAATAAAATACAGATTTTAAAATTTTTGTTGTTTTTTTTTTCACCTCAGTCGGTTAGATAACGTAAACGCTTGTAACAGTTAAGTAAGACTGAAGCTAACAATGCACACACACACACACGCACAGGTACATGGACACACGTACGCGCATGTGTGCGCGCGCACACACATACACACACACACATACACACACAGAGACATGATATATACTCACATACATGTGAGCATTATAAATAATGCACTGTTTAGGCATGTATTGATGATTGATTTTTGCTAGCTACAGCCAAGTATAGGATGGATATTTCCATGGCTGAATAACTGTAATTTGTACAATTGTAGTTCGTTTGTCAAAATGAAGGGTACATTCTGCCATGACCATGTGGTTTTATATTGTAGGTGGGGTTTTTGTTTGTTGGTTGGTTGGTTTGGTTTTTCCTGGCTGTTGGCTATGTAAAACCATATCCAAAACAGCAAAAATTGACATTTGTGTGTGACCTTTCCCTTGCCAGAGTATTTTGGGCCGCTGTTGCTTCCTTATTTCACTCTATGTCTGCACAATATTGGAGTGGGTATGGGTTCGTGCCTTTGGCCATGACGACAGGCGTTATTACTGTGAAATTCAAGGTGTTCCTCTGAGTATGGTGAGATGGAGCTGTCGATTGAATTTGCCTGTGTTGCTTGAGTTATAGATTTTGATTTCTTTGTTTTCTTTGAATATCTTACTCTTTGGCTCCGACGAAGTTATTTTGGCCAGTCTCATAGTGGTTCTCTTACGCATGGTGAGCTGGATATTGGATTGATGCCTGCACTGCCTGAGTTATTCAGTAGTTCGAATTCTTTGTTCTCTTTTGGATATGTTCTGTAATTGTATTGCTTTAGTTGTCTTTTTTAAGTTACATTTTTTCCTTCTCTTTGGCTTTGTTGCAAGTCAGGTTTCTGTGTTCGTGCTGCTGGTTTGCAAGTTGTTGAGTCTTCTTTTATTCGGGTCTACATGGTCAGGGTACATCTGGTGATAAATCTGGCCGTTTTTGCCAGTTCTAGCAGGCTTCCTTGGAGCTAGTTGGTCAGATGAATTGAAGTCGACTATGTGTCCTGTGTATGCTGGTCTGATATGTATAGTTCCATGATTTTTTTTTCTTCTTGGCTGCTAGTAGTGTTGGAATCCTTTGTTGAATTTGCTAACTAAATAAATGCATTGTAACAGTTTGATTAACCCATTTATGCCCAAATTTTTTTTTCTTACCAAACATGTCTCAAAATGTTTGTTTTTATGTCTTATTAACATATCTAACACTCATTTTGACACAAGTTTTGTAAATGTTGATTTTGAGCATAAAATGTTAGCGTCCCTTTTTAGGGACAGCGGGCTCAAGTGGGTAGGGGTTTTTGAACAGCATCACACAGTAAATACAGGCACTTGTTTCTTTTCAGTTTTTGTTTTATTGTTTCAAAATGAACTTAAAATACAAAATTTGTTTTTAAAATTCAAATGTTGACAAATTTTCCTCCACCCCCACCCACCCCAGCCTTTTACAGTGCAAAATCCCCCCCCCCCCACCCCCTTAGTCTCCGTCCCCCCAAAACTAAAGGGAAATGAATATGTTTGAATCAAAGAAAGATGATTAAGTCTTTATCCTTTGTTCTCACACCTGCATTACCTTGAATGCTAGAAATGACACAAGAGAAAACGCTTGGCATCGCTAGACAAAGGACCTTCCTGGCCCATTCACTTTGCTGGGAACTCCCACTAGCGCGCATGAATCAAGCTGAAGCACTTGTCGTGCACGCCTGCCAGGCACTTCTGGCACCTGCGGTATGTCTTCTTTCCACAGTAGCCACATCTCAGTTGGGTCTTCCATGGCTGGATGATGAGGTCCACCCTGTCAAAGCGGACCTCACGGGGCACCCGTTTGCTCACTTTCAGGTGGGTGTCTCGGATGACCAGCAGAAGATGTTTGTGTTGCTCTGAGCAGGTAGACCCTGGCTACGGAGCGCCTGATGGCGAGGAGATCCTTGAGGTCTGTAGCTGATGCTAGTGTGGCTCTGTATAGATGCCAAGCCTGCTGGACGCTGACATCAACACAAAACAAACGGCGGCCACCACCACTTCTTCAACGGACTGAGATCCGTATTTGTCGATGTTTTGATCCATCCGATCAACACCCCCCATGGTCTGGTTGTAGTGTTTGACCAAGAATGGCTGCGTTGTGTCCACTAGCTGTCATTCAGCTCTACACCAACGCTTTGCTGTTTGGACTGGTTCAACTCCTACCTTGTTGGACACTGTGTTGACTACGTTGTTGTCGTGCCAGCGCACAACAACCAAACCTGACTTGGCATCCGTGGCATAGTCAAAGGATCCTCGCTTGGTCTTCTCCATCTCCTGTACAGGCTTCAGTGGGCAGTCTTGCAGTCTGTTAGCATGGATCGTTCCCGTGCAGGGCAATGTTTTTCTTGCTGAGGTAGTCGTCTAGCTGGAGGCTCGTAAACAAGTTGTCAAAGGTAGGGTGGAAGCAACGACCTTCCTCCTGTTGAAGCTCGGCTATCAAATCAATAACCACCAACCCTCCCATGCCAAGACCTGGAACTTCGGTTGTCGTCCTCCCTTGGTATGGCTCTGTCTGCAGGAGGTATCCCATTTGTGTTGTCAGTGACCACATCTTGTAGCCAAACGAATGGGCTTTCCACAAATATATTGTTTAGCCCCGTGCCGTCCGTAATATGGAATCATGGACTCATCTATGCTGAGGTTCTGAGTCTCCAGCTTCTTGAAGTAGAGCAAGAATCTTTCGTTCAACATTGTCAGCAGGTGTCGGACTTGTTTATTTTGTCTGTAGGGTCCACCCTGCTGTTGTCACACACATGAAGGTACCTCATGAGCTCCTCAAAGCGGTTTTTTTTGTCATGGCTGCTTTGATGGCTGCATTGCAAACATCATCATCACAGCTCCAGAACATCCTCCTCCTGGGAACAGGGCTGTAACCTGAAACAAGAAGTATGGCCAAGAAAACCTTCACCTCTGAAGAAGAGGTGGAGAAGGTGGTGTTCCCCTTTGACCTAGCATACTCTTTTGACATTTCAACAATACGTCCAGATTTTCTCGCACATCATTCCCCAGAAAAGTTACTATTGCTCCAGCCATCAGCTGACGTCTGTTCAAGTTTGGAGCAGTGCCTCCTCCGTCTTGCTCGCCACTGTCCTCGTCTGTATTGAACCCGACCTCCTCAGGTGGATCAATGCCAATTGTTGCTTCTTGAAAGTCAGCATCATCCTCAAGCATGCTAATGACCTCATGAACTGTGTACTGTCTGAAAAAAACAAACAGGAGAACCCCAAACTATGAAACAACATCATAATACATTGATGAAGTAAGGGAGAAAACCCCACCCCATTTGAGCCCGCTGTCCCTAAATAGGGACGCATGTTTACAATAGCATAAAATAAACAAGAATAATTTTCTGACAAAAACCAAAAATCCGTTTTTGTATCATACTATAACAAACACTTTCTCTTCATAAAGATGTATAAAAACTTTAAAAATAAGAAAACTGTATGCTTACTTTTGATGTTGACTCACTGCTGCAAGAAAAAGCACCTCATGAGATGCAAATGGCCGCCTCCAGCAAAAACGGCAAGGGCATTCACTGAAAACAACTGCTTCTTTGTGACAATGATTACTTCCATTTGTTCGTCTAAAAACAAAAATCTGAACAATAACAGGAAAGTTACCGTGGGGGTGGGTTTTATTCTCCGTCCCTAAAAAGGGACAGCGGGCTTAAATGGGTTAATATTGTGTTTCCAAAGTGTCAGGGTTTTCTACTATCTGATAAATAAAACATTATTTCTTGTTCAATTCTGTATAAAATATGTGTTTGTTTTTTTCACTGAAGTTTTTATTTTGGCTGATAACAGTTTATTTGACTCTTTGAGTCAGTTTTCTATGAGCAATTTAGACCAGTTTTAATCATATGTAAGCATAAAATTGTCTCCAGGTTTTGACTATTATCAGGTTAAGATGGAGGGAAGCATTCAAGCAGTTGTACTTGTAGTTGTTAAACATCATAAAACTTATGCTGTTCTGTATTTTGTGGTTTTGGGCTATGCGGTAAACAACATGACTGATTGATACATATGTTTGTGTGTGTGTGTGTATGTGTGTGTGTGTTTTGATGACAGGACAAGATACGTCAGGTGTTCGACAACCTGATCCAACTTGAACATCAAAACATTGTCAAATTCCACAAATACTGGACAGACACCAAGGGAGAAAAACCAAGGGTGAGTCACCTGCACTAGATACACAGGATAACTGTGAGGGATTTTGTTTTCTTCTCTTTTTTGGAGTTGTCATGCGGCTTTCACCTGCACCTATGTACTTTTTTATGACACAGATGCAACACCTGATTCGTTTTTTTAACACTTCTGTTGGGATGCGCATTGTCTCTGTCTGGTAGATCTTCACTGTTTGTATATGAAAATCCACCGTCAGATAAAACAAACATCTCTACTGGGGGAAGAAATCCATAGAGAAAAAAAATAGCTCTAAAATTTTACAGTGTGAAAATTGCAAGTGATTTGGTTCACTAGCAATGTGTAGGGCTTGTTTTGTTTTGCTTTGTTCTTTTTAATTGGATTAACCCTTTGACTCCCGCACCCTGTTCACCAGCATCGTGCAGTGTCATTTGTTAGGAAAGCAAAAACAGAACCCTTTGACTTCCTCACCCTATTCACTAGCTTCCAGCAGGAAACTGTTGGTTAGGGTGAGGGAGTCAAAGGGTTAAGTTTATGTAGTTGGTTGATAGTGTGTGGGAGCCAAAACGTTAACACAATGAAGAGTTGTAGTTCACACCTGCTTGCTAAATGGCCATGATGATATAAAACTTGAGGTTGGAAATTGTCTTCAGTCGTAAATGTTCTAGGAAAGTTTTGTCATTACATACCCTCTCTCATAATTATTCTTTCCTAATAAGAAGAAATGAAATTGACATACTTAATTAAAGCAGACAAGAGTTGGAGCACAATGTTTTTTTTAAAACAACAAGAGAGGGCAAAGGGAGTTGATGGATCATTAAGGTAAAACATAATCTAGGTAGGGCCTCAGGACCTGGCCAGCTCATGGGTTTATGTGCAGGCTTAAGGCATGTGCCATGATCACCATACACATGACATTTGTGATGTTAGTGCATATAGAATTCGTTCTGAGCGTGGAGACGTCACCTTTAGAAACTGAAACTGAAACTGTCATGGGGAAATCAGCAGCAGAAACCGAAGATGGCAGCAGATACCCTATCACCACTGCCAATAGTATCATACAGCTTTTCATTAATTTTTTGTGTGATAGGTCTTCTGAGATACCTCCCGCCCCCTTCTCCACCTTCACCCCTTTTAGTTAAGGAAAATTATTTTCCATAAATGAAAAATTAAGGCAGTATTCTGCCTTTCATTCATGGATCATGAGTGAAAAATATAGGCAGTATTCAGTCCTTCATTCATGGATGTCACTGTGAGTGTTTGAAATAAATACAAACAGAGCCAAAAATGAGAGTTTTATCCAAGACATCTAAAAAGATCTCATTTACAAGGGTCAAATTGTCACAGCGCTCGCAAAATCCACACATGGAGTCCAACTATTTTGTAATCTGATTAAAATATTTAGTGCAAATGTTGTGATGTCATTTGTTATGACACATATTAAGCACAGTCATTCCAGGCAGTGTACTTATATTAAAACTGAATTTCATAAAGGAAGTTCTGGACAAATATATTAACCCTTGCCCTACAGCAACTACCAGGATCTATTGCAAATTTGTGCTTTCTGAATACTGCAACTGCCTGGACTGACTGCCATATAATAGGTAAACTGAAACCGGTCTTAGTTTCAGGTATCCTAGAATGTATGTATAAATTCAGAATGCAGTTTCACTAATCTGTGTCATGATAGAGACAGTTTCAAGCTTCTGGTTTTTGTTTGTTTTTGTTTTGGGGTTGGTTTTGTTGTTGTTGTTGTTGTTTGGGGTTTTTTTTTTCAAAGATTGGTGGAATAGTTACTGTTGGGGTGATTGTTCAAATACTGTTTGTTGTGAATTTTTGTTTGTTGATGTACAGTGTTTCCAGAGTTTCCTCCCTTGCTGTGGTATTTTTCACTCACACATATCCAAAACAACATTATCAAAATATTGTAAGAGAAATGAGTTGGTCATTGTTGCAAGAGCCCTCATGGTCAACTTGCGTTTAAAGGAATGGAGACAATGTAAGTTAACATTTGCATGCCGGGCAGTCAGTGTGGCAGCCCCAGCGACCATTATTCTGTGAAACGACGCGAAGATGTTATGTTGGTCACATATATTTGAAGAGATATTTCTAAAAGTAAGATTGTGAACTTATTTCATTTCCATGAATTAGTTTCAAGAGTTCTGTTTCTGCTACATTGAATTTAATTTTCCACATTTTTGCCCATTTGTTTGTGTTTTTTTCCCCTAGTCTTTCTTAAGTATGGTGACTCAGTGGAATTTTTTAGTGCCAAGGTCTGCATTGACTCTACCCTCTCCATGAACAACTTTGTTTCTCAAACTGCCAGATCTTGCTACTATCATCTCCATCGTATAAGGCTGATCAGGAAGTATCTCTCTGTAGAAACAGCTGCAAAACTCGTTCTCTCCTTCATAATGTCTCGCATTGACTATTGCAATTCACTCCTGTCTGGTCTTCCTGCCTCCACCATTCACATCCTACAGCGCATTCAAAACAATGCTGTACGCCTTGTACTCAAAAAGAAAAAAGCTGACCACATATCTCCTCTCCTGGCACAACTTCACTGGCTCCCTGTATCAAAGCGCATACAATACAAACTAGACACCATGTGCTACAAAAGCCTCAATAACGTAGCCCCCGATTACCTGTCAAGCCTACTTGAGATCTATGTTCCTTCACATACCCTCCGCTCTGCCTCCGATCCTCTGACTTTTCGCTTTCCACGTACTAAGCTCAATACCTATGGTCCACGAGCCTTCTCTGTTTCTGGTCCACTCTCCTGGAACAAACTTCCTCTCTCAGTCCGTCAGCAACCTACTTTTGTCTCCTTCAAGTCCGCTCTCAAAACCCACCTTTTCTCCTCTGCATAAAATCCTAACCTCACCCAACCCCCCCTCCCCCCTCTGCAGCCTGTCTCCGCTCGGAGGGGAATCACATGGTTATAATATATAATTGTATATGCTATGCTCTCTATAATTTTCCATTGCTTTTATTCTTGCTTTTATTGCTTTTATTGCTTTTATTCTTTCTCCCCATTTATAGCCATGCGTGTGTGTGTGTGTGCGTGCGTGCGTGTCTGCTTCAGCGCTTAGATTTGATTTTACCAAGATTTTGCGCTATATAAATATTGTAATTATTATTATTATTATTATGTTCTTGTCATCTGCAGATAATCTGATGACAGAAACGATACATGTAACAATATCATTAATACAAACCAAACACAGTAATGATCCAAGCACTGCTGATCCTTGTAGTAGCCATGTAAGGGTTTTCTTTTTCTTATATGATTTTTGATGGTTTATTATGACAGTTGTCCAAAAGATAAATGCAAAACCGGTCAAGAAGCTTAACTTTTACCTGTAGCTTTTAATAGAAAAAACAAACTTCTTTTTCACAATCAAATACTTTAGATATATCAAAAACAACATGTAAATTGTGAAGGTCTACCTTTGTCAAAAGTTTTCATCAAGTCAAACAAAGGTTCGAAGCAGTTGGTAGATGGTAGAATGGTCACGGATGAATTATGCATCAGAAGTTAAACAGAGCTGAGAAGGTTGTAAAGGTGTTTGTAAAATGCCTTTCAAATTTTATACCTACGCAACAGAACTCTAGAGTGTTTTATGTGTTTACAGGTGATCTTCATCACTGAGTATATGTCATCTGGCTCTTTGAAACAGTTTCTGAAATTGACCAAAAAGAATAACAAAACATTCCAATTGAAGGTAAGACTGACATCGTCTCTGTCTTTCTCTGTTCTCTCTTTGACTTTTCTTTGCCCCTGTCTTTCACTCTTTGGTGGTTGTTGTTGTTGTTTAAATTTTTGCTTTTAAACCTGGAAGTGTGTAACTTGTAAACAGCTACAACGATTTGGAAAATGTTTTTGGCAACGTGATGTGTTTGTGTGTGTGTGCATGCGTGTCAGCAGAAGTGAATCTTAGAAAAAGATTACTCGTTTACAGTAACTTTTTGTTATTCATTGATGTCATTGCTGCAGTTACACTAGTATAAGTATGTTTTAAGTGACACAATGACATGCTACATGTGTTTCCAGGGTCTTTTTGTGTGTGTGATTTTTAGGCCTGGAAGCGGTGGTGCACCCAGATCCTGTCCGCTCTCAGGTAAGGTGCTCATTGGAAATTGTATGTCCATTTGCACATAAACATGTTAAAGTGTAATTGTATGTGTGTGGTGTGTGTGTGTGTGTGTGTGTGTGTGTGTGTGTGTGTGTGTTTACGTACTTGCTATCATGCATCAATGTGCTGTATGTGTGTTTGCATGTATGTTTACATATGTGTCTGTATATGTATATGTCTGCGTGTGTGTGTCTCTATCATAGTGTATGTGTGTTTGTCTTCTGTCTGTTATTATCGCTATATGTGTTCTTTATGTGTCATGTGTTGAAACAGTTCTGACATTCAGCATTTTTGGAAATTTTAATTAAGAATCTAACAGAATTGGCATTTTTTACCTGTTGATTATAGCATAAAACTATAAAATTTTCACGTTTTTTTTTTTTTCTTTTTGTTCATTTGATGGATGTATGGTTTATTCATATTCTGGGCCATAGCTCCTTATGAAGAGATAGATGATAAGTATGACACTGAAACGTTTCTGAATAATTGTAACGTTGCTCTAGATATTCTAGATATATACTGATAAATCACCGGTAGTATGGAATGGATGTTCCGTTACGTGTCAGTGCTTCATTCAAAAATGTGTTTTGCACAACATCAGTGTCTCCTTAGTTCTTGTAATGTAATTGACAGCCGCTGTTTTATGTTTTTGTTTCCTTGATCATGTTAAACTCTTGTGGATCATTCTTACTTCTAAACATGAAACTACAGATGTTATACTTAATGAATACAGCTACCTGCATTCCTGTGAACCGCCAATCATCCACGGCAACCTGGCCTGTGACACCATCTTTATCCAGCACAATGGTCTCATTAAAATAGGATCAGGTACGTTGAGATCGTTTGTGTGAATAAGTGTGTGTATAAATGTGTGTATATATTGTGCATGTGTGTGCGTGCAGGTATGTTTGTGCATAAGTGTGTGTGCGTATGTGTGTGCACAGGTCGCTGTGCTTGGTAAAAGAAAATGTGCATTTGTTTGTAATAGTATCAGTGTATGTATATGAGTGTGTGCGTGCATGTTTAAATGTTACAGTATGCAGATTACCTCTGTGTGTGTGCCCATGTGCATCCACGCATGACTGCAGTTTGCATTGAATGTTAACATTTAATTTCATTATCAGTATTGCGCTTTTCTGGTTTCTGATCCAGTGTGCACAAGTCTTAAGTTTTCATTGTACTTAGTATCACCAGGTTCCCATTGAGCACGGTACCTAACAGTAACACAGAAAGACATGGGAAAATACAGATTTCCTTTGTCTCATTCCTCTGATATTTAACAACTTTATCCTAGTTGGTTTCAATCAGTTCATGTTTAAGCCCTGCTAATTTAAGTGCCATATCAGGGCTGTCACCACATAACAGCAAAAATTGAAGATTAAAATCAAGTTAACAACTTCCAGTCCCATGTCAATTTACATTTTTTTGTCTCATATGTGATAAGTGTATTATAGATAATTTTTCTGTAGAACAAAATGTTATTATAACATATTTATCATTGTGTTTTGGAATAAAAAAAAAAATAGATTAATTGTAAGCACAAAGGTCTGATATTATTCAAGCTCACTGTGTATTAATTTTGTTAATACACTGACACGAGTCACAAGCACATTACATACATACATGCATACATATACACATTTGCACTGCATTGACAAGACTAGTATTAAAGTGTATTCTTGGCTTACATAGCAATTAGCATTGATCTATGCCACTAGCGCTGTGTATTGTCACTTTTTGTATTGACTTGTGTTATGCATTTTTGTATTATGTACTATAAGTCTGCATTTATGATTTGTTTTATTTCTAACATTTACACACTATACGTTCTTGTGATTGGCATTGAATACTTCCGGTCTTGATCTATATGATCAGTGCATCTTTTTGTTTGTTTTCTAGATACCATTGCAATCTTTGTCGGTCATGCAGTTTTACTCTTCTCTGCAACAAAATATCTTCGCATTGATTTTTGCTATGAATCATATATGTCTTTCAGTATAGCTTGCGAATGAACAATAAGGAGAGGGTACCTAGGAGTAGAGGAGGTGGGATGTTGTTCATAGTAATAGAAAATAAACAGTGAAGAAGATGAGAGGATTTGAGTGGAGCGTAGGGGGACGAAGGGGAAGGGACATTGTCTCAGGAAAAAGAAAATCATTTTGTTCCTTATTTGTTAAATGCTCTACCAGGTGATCTAAATGGCAAGTTATTCATATTTGAATTATGTATAACTCATTTGACTTGGAATTTTCATTTGCAAATTCTTCAGAATTAAAATGTAAGCCTTATGTTCAGGGCTTAAAACGTTCCGCATCTGTGTGGAATTCCGCGATTTTGGTTTGTCCCCCCCCCCAAAAAAAAAAAAAAAAAAAAAAAAGCGAAAGGAGCAAGGCATCTGTGATCGGCTTGCAAGCGTTCATAGCAACGGCGTGCAAGTTATGGCCCTTGATTTGCCCCCCACCCACCCCTGGACCGCCCTAGTTTCAGTGTTTTTTTCCTCCTCCTGTTTTAAGCCCTGTATATTATTCCATGTCAGTTAAATAAAGGAAAATTCGTTCATTCATTCTCGCATGTAGCCCTCAGAAAGTCTCAAGAAACTTGTATGACCGTTACGGAACACTGTAAAACTTGCTTAGTCTGTTTTTCACCGTAAAGTAACAACATCCTTTGGGGCTCTAGTTTTGAGTTTTTAACATTTTCAGTATCTACAACTGTTTGTCTGCGATGCGTGGTGAGATGACACCATAAAACTAAGTCTGAAGAGTCCATCAGTTTTATGGAGCTACATCTGACTGAACATTTGCGACCAAGTTTAACCAAATATAGAGTAAAGAGCATTACTGTGAAATTTCAGCTCTTAAAATATATGCTAAAGCCGGTTCCATATAAGATTCATTCATTTCAGATCTCCCAAATTTGAAAGCCATAAAACCACTTTCTGAAAATGGCCATCCACAACAGTTGTTAATTTAAAATGACTTATCATACTTGGAAAGAGCTATAGCTGTCTCACCTGTCTCACCTGTCGGCGTCACCGGGAACAGTGTTGGCCGCTGCACATGATGTCCTCACAAGTTGCCTCCAGCACTCTCGATCTTGGCTAAGTCTGACCACCTCCTGGAGTTTCTTGCCACTGATGTTTGTGATGTTTCTAGCAAGTGATGCAGGTGGCCGTCCTCTGTTTCTCTTTCCTTCCACTTTACCTTGGAGGACAGTGGACATCAAGTCTGTTCTCTCATTACGGATTGCGTGTCCAACATATTTCAGTTTCCTCCGTTGTATGAGTACTAGAAGCTTGCGTGTAGTACCCAACTCATTCAGTATGCTTTCATTTGAGCGCCTATCCGTCCATTTGACCCTCAGCAGTCTTCGGTAAAACCACAGCTCTGCTGCTTCCACTCGTCTTTCATCCTCTTTCTTCATTGTCCATGCCTCGCAGCCGTATAACATCACTGGCCAGACAAGACATTTTAAGAGTTTTATCTTAAGGTCTGCTGTTATGCTGTGGTCTTTCCAAATATTGTTCAATTGAACCATACTGTTCTTGGCCATTCCAATTCTCATCTTTATGTCTTTTGAGCATGTTCCATCGTGTGTCTTGACTGAACCTAAATATCTAAAGTCCTTGACATTTTCTAGAGGGACTTGGTTTAGCATGATCTGGTCCTGTCTAGTGTTATATTTGCCTGCAACATGCATAACCTTTGTCTTCTTTGAATTTAAGTCCAGCCCAGCTGCCTTTCCAACCCGGTCTACCCTGTACAGGATCCTCCTAGAGCCTGTAATGTTGTCTGCCAGTAATCCTGTGTCATCTGCGTAGCGTAAATTTGACAGGTTTCTACCACCAATATTTACTCCCATGTCTTCTATGTCTGCTTCTCTCATGATATGTTCAGTGTATATGCTGAAGAGATGTGGAGACAGGATGCAACCTTGCCTTACCCCTTTAGTGATGTTAAAAAATTTGCAGTTTTGATTATTCCATCTGATTGTTGCTTTTTGATCATTATATAATGAAGCTATGAGGGAAACCAGATGTCTTGGAAAACCCATTTTGATCATGAAGTGGAAAAGACTTTGGTGAATCACGCTATCAAATGCTTTGCTGTAGTCAATGAAAACGATGAACATCTCTTGGTCTGTGTTTCTAATCTTTTCTATCAATATCTGGAGTACAAACAGCATATCTATTGTTCCCCTGTTTTTCCTATAGCCTGCCTGACAGTCGGATAGCTCTTCCTCTACTTTTGGCTTTAACCTGTTTAAAATTATTATCAGCAGTATTTTACTGGCATGACTGATCAGTGCAATTGTTCTATAATTGTTGCAGTCTTTGACATTTCCACTCTTATGTAACATGACAAATTCCTGGAGCTTCCAGTCTGTAGGCCACTGACAAGTCTTCCATATCTTGCAGCATAAGTGATGCATTACTTTGAGTCCACCATCACCTGAGTGTTTCAACAACTCTCCAGGAATATTGTCAAGACCAGGAGACTTTCTGCATTTTAGATCTTTAATGGCAGATTCAACTTCGCTGAGCAGAGGTTCAGGTTCCGTATCTCCAGGGATCAATTCCAAATTTGGCTCTAAATTATTTTCATGGCTGTCAGGCTTGCCAAAAAGTGATGTGCCATATTCGTTCCACCTATCCAAGACATCATCTGGTTCAGTCAGAGTGTGACCGTCCTTGTTGTTGATGCATTGGTTTGTTGCTTTGAAATTTGTTTTTTTCACTTTTTTTATTTGTTTGAAGAGCTCCCTCGACTTCCTGTTTTCGTTGTGTTCATTGATTTTACTGCATTCTTGTGCCAGCCAATTTGCTTTGTCTCTTCTGACTTTACTTTTTATTTCCCTTTTCAGTGCTGAGTATTTTTCCCGCTCTCCCTGCTTTCGAGCTTGACTTTTCTTTTCTGCCAGATCTATCACTTCCTGACTTATGTAGGGCTTAGCTTTTTTCCTTTTTTCTTCTTTTCCTAGTTTTTCTTCAGAGATTTTGGTCAGTGTGTTTTTTATGTCTGTCCAGATTTCATCAGGATATGAGTCATTTTCATCCCATACTTCAAGTAACTTTAAGAAACGATTACTTGTCTCTATACTGAATTCTAACGCCAGCTCAGGGTTTTCTAATTTTGATTTGTCGAACTTTGGCGTAGTTTTGGTTTTAGGCTTCTTCAATATTTTCATTCTTAATTTGGTTGTCACAAGAATGTGATCCGTGTCGCAGTCTGTTCCAGGCTTTGTTTTTGCATTGAGGACAGTTGATTTCCAGGATCTGTCAATGATAATATAATCAATCTGATTACGACACCTGTCTCCTGGAGAGATCCATGTGTATCTTCTGCGCAGTGGTTGTTGGAAAAAAGTATTTGTGATGTTCATCTCATTTGCCTGACAAAACAGAGCCAGCATGTCACCTCTCTCATTTCGTTCTCCTAAACCATATGGTCCTATTCCACATTCTGTGTCAGCCCCCTCTCCAACTTTAGCGTTGAAGTCACCCATCACAATGCATATTTCCTTTTTGGGAATTTTGTCTCTGATAGTTTGGAGGTCATTGTAAAAATTTTCTATTTCTTCTTCTGAGCTAGTGGATGTTGGAGCATAAGCTTGAACTATGTTCAAAACAGCATATTTGGTATTTATTTTGACAGTGAGAAATCTGTCATTAATTGGATTATAGCTTTTCAGAGCTCCAGCATGCTTTTTGTCCAGCACAATTGCTACTCCTCTTGAGCCACCTTTTTCATTTCCACTATATACAACTGTATGCTCTCCTACAGTAAAAAGTCCCTGCCCACTCCATCTAACCTCACAGAGCCCTGTTATGTTCATCTTGCTCCTTTCTAATTCTTTGACTAGTAGGTAGAGCTTTCCTAATTCTAACATAGTCTGTACATTCCATGTCCCTATATTCAAATCCTTTTTTTGCATTTTTTTCTTTTTGTGATTTTGCATTTTTGAGGAGTTTCTACATGTCCGCTTCCAATAACCTCCGTCGGGTAATCCATTACCGTCATCACAGCTACCTTTCACAGACACGGACTCTCCCTCCCCAGTAGCCACTGAGTTCAGGTCCCCCCTGGGGGACTCAGAGGACACAGAACTATAACGTTTTCCATTTTGTAAGTTCATCATATGCAATGATTAGCAAAAGTACAAGCAAGTAGTTTGCGGGTGCCTTCTTGCCGCGCAGTGCACTTACAGTGCTGAGATCCTGACCATTGTTCCTTCGAAGAAATCATCTGCTCACGACATTGAAAAAGAAGCCATATATGAAAAGTGTATCTTCTTTACCCTCTTTTTCACCCATCCCCTGCTGCCAGGACTTGTTTGTATGCACCCCTTAGTCTGGCCCCTCCCCCAGCGACCTGTCCGGCTTGCTTGAAGCTGCCAGGGCCCACGAAGTCCCCGCCGGCATAGCTCCTGGGATCGTAAGGACACACAAGCTCCCCCGCCACAACAAGGCTGATGCAATTGGCTATAGCTGTAAATCATTTTAAAAGAGTTATATCAATTGACAGTAAGAAACCGTAGTTTTCATTGATGTTAGAATCCCAGAATTTCTTGACTGTTTTGTCAGAGCAGGATACAGTTGTAAATGAATACAGTTTATTATCCACTGAGTCGGTTTATGCTTTTCATTGTTCCTGCGTTTGGGTTTATTATGGCAATAGCAAACAGTACCTGAGATTGGTACTAGTAGCTGGTGCTAGCATAATCAGTTATACTTTATGTAAGTTTTTAGTTTAGTTCCTGTATGTGACATAGCATCATGCATCCATCTTTGGTAGCTGGTGCTTGCATAAATCAGTTACATATGTAATGAATTGTAGTTTTTAGTTTAGTTCCTGTTTATGACATAGTATCATGCACTCATATTTCATAGAACTTGGAAGCCATTTCAGTTACATGTTTTAATAAACCTAGTTGTGCTAAGAAATCAGGATCAGGTTTCCAGGTGAAGAACTCGTTATGCTTTTATACTTCATGTCACTTTTGTTTGTTTGTTTTTTTGTCAGCTTGGTTTGTCGGTTGTACAGGGAGTTTGGTTTGTTTCTTTTCAGTGGTACAGTTAGTGTTGTGTTATGCTATATTTGGATGTGTTACTATTATGAGGCACAGTTTGTTGTGTGTTACAAACCAGAATTTCATAAGGGTGGGTGGAATAGATGATAACAAAGTTAGATGTAGTGTATGACAGTGTAGAGGAGTAACAACACACCCACGTTGGTGTTTCAGCACCTTCGACATCACTTCCCTATGGTGAGTGAAACAGCATGATAGCAAATCCTGAATATTGTCTCTCTTGGCCTGTAACCTCTATTTATCCTACCTACACAGAAGAGGTCATGGGAAACCGTTTTCTTGTTTGTTTGTTTGTTTGGTTTGTTTACGTACAGCCATACAAAAGGATTGTGCTGTCAAGGCTGTAAGTCTGTTCAGACAACAGTAAGATAAATGGGTGAAATGAAATACAAATAAAAAAGGTAAATGAAACCCTTCCGGGAGTTAAAATCTGTCTGTAAGGTAAATTTGACCATACCAAGAGTTACAATATGTCCATACAATGAGAGGCTATTTAGCGTATTGAGACTGTAGACATGGTTCTGTTTTCGTTAGACCTCAGTACACGAAGTTCAGCAAACGTGAATATGGTTTGGACCAGACTGAGCCAGAAGTGTTTTAAACATTTGTAACTCTGTACAGGGTCTGGACCTGATGTAACTGAGAATTGTGTGCTGATCATCCATAGCTAGAAATCTTGCTCGCTTTGTCCATGTTCACTCTCTCCTCCTCTGCTTACTCATTATTAGGAGTAAACCGAGTTGAAATAGTGTCCACATTTTATTGAAGAACACACCACACACACACACACACACACACACACACACACACACACACACACACACACACACACACACACACACACACACACACACACACACACACACACACACACACAGAAATGCTTACTCTCTCCTCCTCTGCTTACTCGCTATAAAGGGTAAATACACAATTAAAATAGAGTCCACATTTTATTGAACACACGTGCACACATGTTCACACATGCAGGCATGCACATGTTCACACACACACACACACTCTCTCTCATCTCTTCTCTCTCTCTCTCTCTCTCTCTCTCTCTCTCTCTCTCTCTCTCTCTCTCTCTCTCTCTCTCTCTCTCTCTCTCTCTCTCTCAAACAGACATTTGCAGATTGTTCTGTGCTATATATATAAAGTAAGGAAGCTAAAGTTATTTGAAGAAAAGGAGGCAAAAGAAAGGAAATGACTTTTTAAGTGTTGCTGTCTCCATTTTTTTTTTTTCTCGTATGTGCAGTATCTTATTTGTTGAAGAACGTACTTGATACATTACACATGATGTATAGTTTTCAACAGCTCTGAAGAAGTTTGCATAGTGTCATTGAAATTTAGGTTTTGTTTTTCCTGCATCATATAATTAACCCTTTCATATCAAACACACTTCTTGGTGCAGCTCATAAGTCATTGTTCAGAAAGTGGAGTATCACATCACCTGAACTCATATCACACGATTTTCAGCTTATAAACAGAATATCCATTTTGTCTTTAAAGGTGTTTAAAATAGTGATAGTTTACCGATTTGAAATTACATTGGTTTATGTGGTGGTTTTGGGGTTGGAAGCATCAGTAATGAAGAAAACGTGTTCATTGGTGTCAAGAGAGTTATGTGGTGAACTAAAGCTGAGAACTGATGAGAAATATAATTTAAATGAAAGTTTACTGTCAACAAATTCATTGACAATGGGTAGGCTTGGTTATAATCATGGCAGAAGGAGTGGAGAAGGTTGTGAATGGAGGTGCACAAAGGTGTTAAATTATGGTAAAATCCACTCATTTCTTTAAAGAAGACTCTGCCGGTAATGTAAGTAAAGTGTGTGACAACTATTGAAAACATAGACCAACATATTTTCTTCGTGCTGGTTCTGACATTAATTTATTTTGTTGATTGTACATTATGTCAGCAGAGATGATTCATTGTGTTGACTGTACATTACATCTGCAGAAACTAATTTCTTGCAGGCATTTTGTTTCATACTGATTATTTCTATTTTCCGGAAATAGAGAGACAATGAACCTGCGCCCCATGCAAAAAATACCTACAGCATTGTGTGTATTATTACTCATTTTACACAGTGTTGCATTTATTATATAATCATTTTTACTTTCTCTTTTTTTTTAACACCCCCCCTCCCCTCCTTGAAATTTGTGTATATTGCCATTGGAAGCAGTTGTTTCCCTTGCCTCACATTGATTGGCTTGAAACTGCATTAACCAGTTATCTGTCAGAATACATTGCATATATGCAGCTGGATGGTGTAGATTCATTTGTATGATTTTTGTTTAATACCCCAAACTTTTGGTTTTTCTGTCCAAGTGCTCTTTGTGAAAGAGTTATGACATTTAATCATTTCTGATTTCATTTCTGTCACGAATGCGCAACATATACATTCTAAATGACAACTGCTTTCAGGATGCACACACAAGGACACAGATTTAAACAAATCAAATGTCCCCAACTCTGTCAGTGCCAAAGAATACAAATACATCGCCAGAAATGATATCACATGGGGTACTAGACACCAAATATGGGAAGAGGGGGTATGGTGGAATCTTCGGTTGGGTATTATGGATATGGTGTTTATACTGGACTAAGTCTGTATAGACAGTTGTACTAAAGTGCAAACACAAGTTGCAATTAAAGCACATCTTCTCCAAGATATGAACCTGTAAACATACCCCACGGCTGTTTAAACCGGCCGCCAGGCGATCACTTAGTTTTCGGACACGGTGCCAGCGATTCGCACGCGAGAGGCATGTTTTCCTGCTTACCCGATGCGCTACACGGCCCGTCAGCAGTTTTGAGCTGTGAGTCATCGGTAGGCAAGCGGGACTGTGTGGCTGCCTTTGTGTGCCGTGATTACTACTGTTTCTATATGTCCAGCAATACTGCTTTGGTCATTTAGCCATATATGTAATTATCAATCTTACCGAAAAAGTAGACTCTCTCCCCTACACATAGATATCAAACACGAACTGGTTTGTTGCCATAATGCGTAATGGGATTACACAGAAAAGGAGGAGAACGATTCTGAAAATATCGCGCCTTCACTGTTTCATGAGAAAAATAAGCCAACTTCCAACAACGAAAACAAGAGTTCACCAGTTATTACAGCAGAAAGAAACACATACAGAGGAAGAGTAAAGTATGTTTTAACAGACTGACTTATCAAACGGATCTTTTTTGGCTTCTTGTGGAGGTAGCGGTGGGTAAATCGAGATCACTGATAACGGCATAGACTCCATTATCTTTCACACTAGCACCAACATTTCACTGATAGTCTTGTATACGGCAATTTCCTTACTGCCATAGTAGGAACGTATGCACACATGTCCGTGCAAGAGTCAAGATTGGGATCACGATACTGAGACGACCATTCATTAAAAAATACGGAAAGACACAGAGAGCGATAGAGAGAGAGAGAGAGGGGTGGGGGGGGGGGGAAGAGAAAACTTAATACATTTATGAGAACTTTAGGTTCACTGGTATAGTGAGTAGATGTCGCGCCAGCAGGCAGCAAAAAGTGTGTGTGGTGTTTTACAGTGATTTTATCGTGGTTCTATTTGGTTTTATGCATTGAATTTTGTATGTTTGTTGCTTTGAAATCCGGACACACGGTGATGTAAATATTTTTTTTAAATTTTGAATATTTTACCAGATAATCCGATTTTAAAGTTTTTATACCTACTTTTCATCATTTTAATTCAGCCGCTCAAGTCGGACATTTTATCTGTGAATTGTGTTTACACCTTAGCCTACTGTGTTCGCCCAACGCTACAGCTTCCAAACCTTTGTGTTCTGCGTTCTCTGGATTTTAGTGTTGTGAACTGACCAACCCACACACCAACCTGCAAGTGTCTTCCTCTCCTGCCTGGCTCGCAATTATGGACCCGTCTTTTATAAAACAAATTGGACTGACACTTTTTAAACACAGCAAATGCTACCTCGGTGGAGGCGTCTACCAGCGCATACGTACATTGGGGCTGTGTAGCAAGCCCCGCACTGCGCGATCCTGTCGTGGTGGACGTCTCCACCGTCTTTGGCACAACCTGCCTCCTGCCCGACGCCACTTTTCGTCTCCTGCTTCTTCTTCTCCTCCACTGCCCCTGCCCTTGACCTCGCTGCTGCAAGCTTTGTCTCCTCCTCTGCCGTCTTCGCCTTCGCCTTCTGTCCTGATGGTGCCGCCTTCGCCTTCTGTCCCGCCGGTGCCGCTCTCGCCTTCTGTCCCGTTGGTGCCGCCTTCGTCGCCACCTCAGCCGCCACCATATGACTGTGATAGGCTGAAACTATGCCTTTTTAATGCTCAGTCGGCATGCACTGGTGACAAAGCCGATGTTATTGCTGACTTTGTCGCAGATGAGCATGTTGACATTGCTTTTATCACGGAGACATGGCTTAACCCCCTTGGTCACGAACCTATACTTGCTAGCCTCACTCCGAGTGGTTACAGGCTTGCTTCTTTCCATCGCTCATCCCGAGGTGGCGGTATCGCCATCCTCTACAACGACTCACTCCATTCCCGCCTATCTTTCTCGCAGTCTCTGCCTTTCTCCCATCCTTCTTTCGAGCACGTTGAAGTATCCTTCCAATCCACCCCTCACCCCATCACCTTCTCCTGTGTCTATCGACCCCCACCTAGCTCTGCCAACAAACTCACCACATCCATGTTTCTCTCTGACTTTGACCAACTGCTTGACCACTACTGCCTCTTACCTGGAAATCTCATCATTCTAGGTGATATCAATGTCCACTATGACAACACTCACCGTTATGACACAAGACATATCATCAACTCTCTGTCCAATCATAATATGACTCAACACATTTCTGAACCAACCCATCAAAAAGGTCACATTCTTGACTGGATCATTTCTCGTGATCATCACAATTCCGCTACTGACAACTGCTTAGTTCTTTCTACCCGTCTAACTTCAGCCCTTCCATCTGACCACTCTGCAATTCTCTGTTCTCTCGACATTTCTCCTCCTTCCCGTACCATGCGCACAGTGACTCGACGCAATCTCAAATCTATCGACCTCTCCACATTTTCATCTGATGCCTCCCGTCTCCTTTCTGAAAAGTCACATAACCTTGCCGATGAATTCTATACTACTCTCCACCATCTTCTGGACACTCATGCTCCAGCCACAACCCGTCTTTTACCTGACCGCCCCCCTACCCCCTGGCTCACTCATGAGATCGCCTGTGCAAAACGTGCCCGCCGCAGAGCAGAGCGCCGCTGGCGCAAATCCAAACTCACTGTACACAGGCAACTTTTCCAAGCCTCTAAAACAAAAGTATCCACCCTCATTGCATCAGCAAAAACAAGCTATTTCCAAACCAAAATCCTGAATGCCTCTTCTTCAAAAGAACTCTTTACAACCATGAATCATCTCCTTGGCACACGAAAAGATTTACCTCTCCCAACAAAACATACAAATGAAGAACTCCCATCTGTATTCTCCAACTATTTCACCACCAAAATACAAACTCTTCGTGACAGGCTTGACAGGACACCCTGTCAACCATGCCCACCTGACCCTTCCTTCTCTGGCACACCTCTCACTACTTTTACCCCAGTCTCACAAGAAGAAATTCTCAACACAATCAGATCCATGTCGTTCAAAACCTGCGAACTGGATCCTCTTCCAGGTTCTGTCTACGCCGACTGTCTCCCTACTCTCCTCCCATTCATCACTGACATCATCAACACTTCTCTTCAAACTGGAACTGTCCCAGATTCTTTCAAGTCTGCTATTGTTCACCCTCTCCTCAAGAAACACAATTTAGATCCAAATGAACTGAAAAATTACCGGCCTATCTCTAATCTCTCTTTCTTGTCAAAACTCCTTGAAAAAGTCGTCCTCAACCAGCTGAACTCTCACCTGTCTGCCAACAATCTCCTCAATCCTTTCCAGTCAGCCTACCGCCAGTGCCATAGCACTGAAACTGCCCTACTACACATTCTCAACAATCTCCTCCTTGCAACTGATACTGGCAAAGTCTCTCTCCTCACACTCCTTGATCTGTCTGCAGCCTTTGATACCATTGATCATGGTATTCTCCTTTCTAGACTTCAACATACTTTTGGCATCTCTGACATTGCTCTGTCTTGGTTCACTTCATACCTATCAAACAGAAAACAAACCGTTCTCATCAATGGCACTTACTCTCAACCTGCATACCTGACCTGTGGTGTTCCACAAGGATCTGTCCTTGGCCCTGTTCTTTTCACTCTTTACACCTCCCCCCTGTCCACCATCACCAACTCCCATTCTATAAAACACCACTTCTATGCTGATGACACCCAACTTCAAGACAGTGACTCACCTGATAATATACAGCGCCTGTTGACTCGCACCACTGAGTGTTACTCGGACATTAAGAACTGGATGACACACAATAGACTTCAGCTTAATGACGACAAAACAGAAGCTATCCTCATTGGCACCCGTCAGAAACTTTCTCAGTTGCCTCCTCTTTCTCTCCCATTATGTAACACATCAGTCCCAATTTCTGATTCAGCTAAAAACCTTGGTGTCTGCATTGACTCTACCCTCTCCATGAACAACTTTGTTTCTCAAACTGCCAGATCCTGCTACTATCATCTCCATCGTATAAAGCTGATCAGGAAGTATCTCTCTGTCGAAACAACTGCAAAACTCGTTCTCTCCTTCATAATGTCTCGCATTGACTATTGCAATTCACTCCTGTCTGGTCTTCCTGCCTCCACCATTCACATCCTACAGCGCATTCAAAACAATGCTGCACGCCTTGTACTCAAAAAGAAAAAAGCTGACCACATATCTCCTCTCCTGGCACAACTTCACTGGCTCCCTGTATCAAAGCGCATACAGTACAAACTAGACACCATGTGCTACAATAAGCCTCAATAACGCAGCCCCCGATTACCTGTCAAGCCTACTTGAGATCTATGTTCCCTCACGTACCCTCCGCTCTGCCTCTGATCCTCTGACTCTTCGCTTTCCACGCACTAAGCTCAATACCTATGGTCCACGAGCCTTCTCTGTTTCTGGTCCACTCTCCTGGAACAAACTTCCTCTCTCAGTCCGTCAGCAACCTACTTTTGTCTCCTTCAAGTCCGCTCTCAAAAGTCACCTTTTCTCTCCTGCATAAAATCCTAACCTCACTCAACCCTCCCCTCTGCAGCCTGTCTCCGCTCGGAGGGAATCACATGGTTATAATATATAATTGTATGCTATGCTCTCTATAATTTTCCATTGCTTTTATTCTTGCTTTTATTGCTTTTATTCTTTCTCCCCATTTATAGCCATGCGTGTGTGTGTGTGTGTGTGTGTGTGTGTGTGTGTGTGTGTGTGTCTGTATGTGTGCGTGCGTGTGTGTGCGAGCGTGCGTGCCTGCGTGTGTGTCTGCTTCAGCGCTTAGATTTGATTTTATCAAGATTTTGCGCTATATAAATATTGTAATTATTATTATTATTATGGTATTAAAAAGAAATAAAAACTCCTGAATATCATACCCACTTAACTACACTGAAATCTTTCTGCCTGCCTGTCTGTCGCTCGCTCTCTCTCTCTCTCCACACACACACGCACGCACGCACGCGCACACACACACACACACACACACACACACACACACACACACACACACACACACACACACACACACACACACAACAAACAAACACAAATACATGCACAAGAATACAATGTATTTTGCTTAACAATGATAATAATACTCAAAAGTCTTTAATTACTTATTTCATTTATGAAATGCATACACATAAATATCCAAGCAGACAGACAGACAGACAGACAGAGAGAGAGAGAGGAATACTTTGCACTTCGCTTAATGTCTTTGGGCCCTTATTAATTGTCTCATGAAATGAGCATGCACACACACACACACACACACACACACACACACACACACACACACACACACACAACACACACACACACACACACACACACACACACACACACACACACACAACAATAATAAAAGAAAATAAACAGAGATAATCAAAGACTACAACATGAAAAACCTGACTCTGGTCGTCTCAGTACACTGATATTTCAAACGAAAATGTCCAAGGCAACACTATTCACAATTATCAAGCACAAAGGAATTCTGCCACAGTGTGTACGTGGTCAGCGTTATCCAGAGGACTGAAATGATACCAACATTCACTGAAGACTCTAAAGATTAATGAGCTGCCAGAACCAGTAACCACCAACCGCCTCGCCGGCATCCCTGTTTACCTTAGCTGTTACATGTGTTATTACGATACACTATACATGGCCCCTAAGCCGCGAAACATGAAAAATGAAAAACAGCCGTCCTCTACAGACAACATTCTTCTAATGTGTGCCTTTACTTTTATTCAAGAACTGGCATTTGGATTTTACCGGTGTTGGAACATTGATCATTTCACGGTCGAAGATTGAAAATCATGTCAACACCGTCTTTCATTCTCTTTCTTCTCTGTGCGTTTAGTTGGACACTTACATGCACGTAATGTGTTGAGTTACATATCATTTTGTTGAGAAAAGTCTCAGCTTTTTAATGATGCACATTACAGACCAATACAAACAAAGCTCTTGAGAAAATTAGTGGAAAACTGAAGTTACTTGTTTGTAATAGTTACTACTGCGCTTATACGGCGTAGCGAGATCGCCGGTAACAAGGCGGAGCTACGAGCTCGTATTTCTAGGTCAGGGCAGCACTCAGTGGGCTTCGCGCTGCTACAGCTGCCGCCGCGGGACGAAACTAAGTGATCACCCTTAAACAGCCGTGACCCTGTCGTGCTAATTTGAACTTAGGTAAAATACACATTTTGCTATTTTTGCTCCCTTATAACTCTCTTTGTAAATGAGTAAATGTCCTGCTTTTCTGTTTTCATGTAACCTTATATTACAAAGAATCAGTTATTTTAAAATGAAATCTCTAATTGTTGTTGTTTTTTTTTAATACACATAATCAAAAATAGCTTTCCATAGTGTTTTTGCGTGTTGCGTTAAAGGTGTCATCTTAAAACGTCATTATCTCAGGAAAGAAAAGAGATAGAACGTTACTTTTTCTTTTCATTTTGTTTCTATTAAACAGTTCTATACGAACAGTATGATGACTCAGCTTTTCATGTTTATCCTAATTTTGCCTGCCGGTACCTACTTTTATTGATAGCTACCATGGTGTTGTGACATATAATGCAACCATACAAGCCCACACTAAAACAAGATCTCATGCATAAACTCGTACCTTTTCTTTTTCTCCCTCATAGTCTCCTCAAGTTTGAGATGTGATGTAAGAGCAGGAACTCATTATTGATAATTCCATACGAGCAATTTTTTAAACTAAAATAGTTTCCAGATTATGACCAAAAGAGCACATGTTACATTTGGACAAAATATTTGATGATGTGGAGAAAACGTGAAAATGATAGCCGTCTAAGTCAGATCTGTCATTTCTGTTGTACTCCTTGTTAAGCAGTGTCAGAACAACTCTGGTGTGCTCAGTGTTGATAACAACATTCCAGTTTTACTCGCATGTCATGAGGGAGTGGTACATGGTCAGCAGACAAAAATGCATCATGTCCATATTTTCCGACTTCTAGGTAAAATATATTGAGTATGAATCAATCTAGTTCATTGTTTTGCGTTTGAAAATGAAGAACTATATATGAAAAGAATAAATCTATGTAAGATTTGTATAAGAAATAAAATAAGACAATAAAATGAGGCTAAACACTTCACCTTGATAAGATCATTCTTGTTTCTCCAGGTAAACCCATTATTCAAACATAGTTTGTTATATTACCATTACATTGTATAGTACAGATAACTCCAGTTTTAATGTATGTATTTCTCCAGTCTTTTTTTTAATCCACAGTTATGCAGTACACAACTGTACCTGTTGATCATGCAAAATTTTATTTTTCTGTAATCCATATGAATGACTTAAAGCCTTTTATGAACTTTTGGCATAGGCTGGTATATGTATATGTGTGTGCATGCGTGTGTTGCAAGGGCGATTCTTTCTAAGTTTCTTATAGACGTGAGATTTTACATGTGTGTGTGTGTGTGTGGTGTGTGTGTGTGTGTGTGTGTGTACACATATAATGATATATGTATATATGAGATTTTTTTTTAATTGACTGGTGGTGATGTCTGTCTGTCTCTGACAGAAACATGTGAACAAACATTTCTTAGCTTTGTATGGGCGGAACTTTACCAAACTTAGAACATAGCTCTGGACTGCTGAGGAGATATAAAAGCCTAAGTTTGCAAGATAAAGCTTCTTGGTCAAGGTCACATGGACCAAAAATAAGCACTTTTTGAGAAAGATGTTTGAACAGCCATGCCCTGAATTTCTGACATAATTTAACCCCTTGACTCCCACACCCTGTCCACCAGTATCCTGCATTGCCAACCATGCTAGCAAAGCAAAACAAAAACGTACCCCTTTGCTTCCCTCACCCTATCCACCAGCTTCCTACAGTTGGTGGATAGGGTGCAGGAGTCAAAAGGCTAAAATCTGTTTTCCCTGCTATGAAAGTCTGCTGGAAGGTGTTTGAATACCTTTATCCTGTATTTCCGACATAATTTAAAATCCATTTTCCCTGTTATGAAAGTGTGCCATTTTACATCAGTACAGGTAAAGTTTTATTTCATCCAAAGCTTCTTCAAGGTCACAGCAAGCTCAAGAAATAGAAAATCGAAATTTTCTGCAATTTCTGTACAAAGAGTAGAATGTTAGATTGGCTTTATCGTCTTGAGATGTGTGTGTGTGTGTGTGTGTGTGTGATGGGAGGATATTAATACAGAGTATGATAAGAATCGTGTGGAATAGTGCATGCGCATGCACGCACGCACGCACACGCGCACACACACACACACACACACACACACACACACACACACACACACACACACACACACACACACACACACACACACACACACACACACACACCACTAAATGCTTCAAAACAACCATCCAGTAAACAGGACATGTAAGCTCATTTCTGATCATGCAGTCCTACAGAAAGTATCTGTTTACCAGCATATGAAATATCATCAGAATCGATCCCTTAGATCTGTGTATGAGAAAAAATGTGTCCTTGGGTGGTCGTAATTCCTGATCAGAAAAGGGGGGAAATATTGTATTACTTTTTTCATTAGGACTAGCCCAATATTCTTTTTATTTTGATGTGTTCCTGTTTTTCTCCCTGGAGTTTACGTATTTTTCTGTCTGTATCCAGTGTGTAGCCAGTTGCTCAGATGTGTAATAGTGAAGCTAGAACTCAATACAGTTTTTTTTTTATTCTGCATATTTATTGCTTGTGTGTATGTTACTCACTGCTAGTGCTTTTCTCAGCACTGCTTTATTATATAGCCAAGATGCTTTGTTGTTTGTGTTCTTGTTTGAGAGTTTTAAGTGTGACCGCTGTATAGAGTTTTTTTCTGTGTATCTGTTGTCTGTCTGATGGGAGGGAGGGTGTTTTTTATGTAACTGGCTGCTGCTGTATTTATGTGTGTATATGAGTGTGTGTGTGCACTCATGTTTGTGTGTGTGTGTGTGCGTGCGTGTGTGTGTGTTTGTGTTGATGTTTATGAATATACTTAGTGATGAAAGCAACCATGTGTACAGCTTCCAGTGTAGTAACAGGAATACATAAATCATGTTTTTATATGAGAATTTCATGTAAGAATAACTATGCATGCATATTGTATGTGAATGATACTGCTTTTGTTCATGTAACACACACACACCACACACACACACACACACACACACACACACACACACACACACACACACACACACACACACACACTCACACTAATGCACACACATACAAACACACACATATACACCCCCCCCCCCACACACACACACACACACCTTCATCTAATATCACTCATAGTGTAAAGACCTTAAAGAACGAATGAACAAACTCCATACACATGTACAGTCGTGCATGTGCGCATACACATACACACACACACATACACTCACACACACTCACACACACACACACACAACACACACACACACACACACACACACACACACACACGTTTACTCACATGCTCACAAACACACACACTCGCGCATGCGTGCGCACACGCACGTGCGCGCACAACACACACACACACACACACACACACACAACACAACACAACACAACACAACACAACACAACACAACACAACACAACACAACACAACCAACACACACACACAACACACACACACACACACACACACACACACACACACACACACACTCACATCACTCACTCACTCACTCACTCACTCACTCACTCACTCACACACAAACACACATGCATGCACATATACATACATGAACAGATTCCATTTTATGCCACTGTACAAGATAAGCATGTTACTGTTAGTAAAGAATGTAAATTGGCTAATGTGGCTAATGCAGTGATGGTTTATATATGGTTAATCTGTTAGGTCCAAACTGGCTGATGCTTCATGTATGTGTAATAAATCTGTACGGTCCGAACTGGCCAGTGATTCATGTCTGCTCTTTGCGATCCATACTGGCTTATGTTTCATGTGTCTCATCTTTGGGACCCACACTGGTGGGCTGTTTATTTATCTCATCTTTGGGATTAATACTGGTGGATGATTCATGTCTAATCTTAGTGATCCATAGTGGTTAATGATTCATGCCTAATCCTAGTGATCCATACTGGTTGAAGATTCATGTCTTTAATTAGTGATCTATACTGGTCAATCATTTATGTGTCTGATTTTTGTGATCCTTACTGATTTATAATTCACATCTTAGTGATAAGTACTGGTCAATGATTCGTGTCTAATATTTTGGATCCATACGGATTGATGAATCATGGCAGTTATTTGTGATCCATACTGGTTGGTGATGATTCATGGCTAAACTTTGTGATCCATACTGGTCGGGGATGATTCATGTCTGATATTTGTGATCCATACTGGTTGCTGATTCATGTCTTATCTGTGTGATTCATACTGGTTGATGATTTGTGTCTTATGTTACTAATCCATACTGGTTGATGATTCATGTCTAATCTTTGTGATCCGTACTGGTTGATGATTCATGTGTCTGCTCTTTGTGATCCATACTGGTTGACAATTAGATGTCAGATCTTGTGATCCATAATGGTTGACGATTCATGTCTAATCTGTGTTATTCATACTGGTTGATGATTAGATGTCTGATCTTGTGAGCCATACTGGTTGATGATTAGATGTCTGATCTTTGTGATCCATACTAGTTGATGATTAGTTGTCTGATCTTGTGATCCATAATGGTTGATGATTCATATGTCTAATCTTTGTGATCCATCTGGTTGATGATTAGATGTCTGATTTTTGTGATCCATATTGGTTGATGATTAGATGTCTGATCTTGTGATCCATAATGGTTGATGATTCATATGTCTGATCTTTGTGATCCATAATGGTTGGTGATTAGATGTCTGATCTTTGTGATCTATAGCGGTTGATGATTAGATGTCTGATCTTTGTGATCTATACTGGTTGATGATTAGATGTCTGATCTATACTGGTTGATGATTAAATGTTTGATCTTTGTGATCTATACTGGTTGATGATTAGATGTCTGATTTTTGTGATCTATACTGTTTGATGATTAGATGTCTGATCTTTGTGATCCATAATGGTTGATGATTAGATGTCTGATCTTTGTGATCCATAGTGGTTGATTAGATGTCTGATCTTGTGATCCATAATGGTTGATGATTCATGTCTAATCTTTGTGATCCATAATGGTGGTGATTAGATGTCTGATGGTTGGTAATTAGATGTCTGATCTTTGTGATCAGCGCTGGTTGATGATTAGATGTCTGATCTTTGTGATCAATACTGGTTGATTGTTGTTATCTGTAATTTTCATGGTCCACACTGGTTGATGATTCATATGAGCAATAAATCTGTAACCTCTGTTGGGTTGCCAGGGTCCCCCCCCCCCCACCACCACCAGGTTATAAGTAGAAATCCCCCATTCTGGTTGTGATGTTATGAACACCTTTTCACATTCTGCCTACTGTGTTGTTCCTGGGTGTTTTTGCCCCTTTGAATCTGCTTTTTTCCTGTACCTTCACATCCACCTGTGTTTTTCCCCCAAACATCTTCCTATGCAACCCATGAAATACTTGACTGCTGTACTTTGATGTCTTAGTAATAGTGTTCTAGTTTAGTTTATTCTGTTACTGTATTTTTAACAGTGGAATTGAGCGCCAATTCCTCTTTCCAGCATTAGCAAATATTATCTGAATATGACTTTGGTGTGCTTGTATCTAGTGTGTTTCGTGATATTTAATTTTTATGTTATTTTTGTAATCTGAAAGCACTTTATATATTTCAACAGAATGATTGGCACTTTTGCCAAAGAATGTGTGTCATAAAGGTTTTTGTTTCTTTTGTGTGTGTGTGTGTGTGTGTGTGCGTGTGGGTTTGTGTGTGTAGAGTTCTAATTTTGTAATCTGGAAGTAATGTATTTTAGCAGAATGGTGGAAGTAATGTATTTTAGCAGAATGGCTAGCACTTCCACTTTAGCCTAGGCTGTTGTGTCATGAAGAATTTTGTAGCATAATTGAATGATTGACTGATTTATGAAAGTTGACATTTCATTTTTCAGGTGTGATTCATAGTGATTGAGTTTTGATGAGAGATTGTTTTTGTTCATGTTTTGTTTTGTGTGTTCATCTTTGAAATGATGTTTGTGATCAACTAGACTATGATAATTCAAATGTAAAATGTGATGGTTTATATGTATTCAGTGTTTGTCTAGCCTATTCCAAAGCTTAAAATGATTTATGAAAAATGACTTCCATCCAGACTGCTGTTGTCTGATAATGCGCACAAAGTACAGTTCGTTGAAATTGTTTAAATTTACACTGACTGTTTAAATTGAGCACATTTACAGTAGTAGATACAGCTCACTTTACCTGAGCAGCAGATACGGGGTGTACACTTGTAAATCTGACAAGTTTCATGCATATGATGCAGATAAGTCCACCTCAGTAAATGCAGTTTGTTGAAGTGACAACGTTCGACTTTACATGTGATGCTTTTGTGTCCAGTTGCCCCAGACGCCATCCACCTACATGTCAAGACGTGCCGGGAGAACATCAAGAACGTGCACTGCATTGCCCCAGAATATGGAGGTAAGTGATCTTTATTTGCACTTTTCATTAGGTCTGATTTAGTGTTATTGAAAGCAAGTAAAATGAAACAATAGTCTGAAAATAAGATGAAGCAGTAAATTACTCAGATGCACTAGCAGTGGTACTGATAGTGGTTGCATTTTGACTGCTGGCAGCAACTTTTTAAACCTTTTTTAATAACGCATAACTTAACCATATCTTAACAAACACATTAGCTCAACTGATGTGAGATATTAATTGTATATTTGGTGTGTTTTCCACCCCAGCAACCCCCCTCCCCCCTCTGTGGGGATGCCAGGGGCTCTTTCAGTATAAATAGTATCCCCGCCTTCTGGAAATTATGTGCCAGAAATTTCCTCTTTTCTGTCACTCTCTTTGTTTCTGCCTTGTTCCTTTGCCTTCTGTCATTTCTTCCTATCATTTGTGCCTTGCTGGTCCATTCTTCTGTTTGTGTTCAATAAAGTCTTACATATTTTTTCTTTGGATTGATAATTGAGTACATGTATTAAGTGCATTTTTTGCTCTAGGGAGGTGAGATATGCAGAAGCAATTTTAGGTAATTTATGCCTGTCTTTGTATATGTTTTGGTGTCCTTAGTCATGCTTAAATTTGTGTTCAGTTGTGTTTTAATTCCCCTGTGCGATACTAGACAGAGTGGTCAGCGCCAGGGGCATGTCCTTAGATTGTGTGTGTGGATGCATTGATGTGTGTACTTAATTTTCTTTTCTTTTTTTTTCCTGTTGAAGTTTTGTATGTTTTGAAGCAGTTGTAGCGCTGATATGGCTCTATGCAGTCGGCTGGGCTTTAACCCTTTGACTCCTTCAACCTGTCCACCAGCATCCTGCGTTGCCAACCATGCTAGCAAAGCAAAAACTTAACCCCTTGATTCCTTCACCCAATCCACCAGCTTCCTGCAGTTGGAGGATTTTGCAGTTGGAGGATTGGAAGCAGGAGTCAAAGGGTTAAAGAACAATAACAATAACAAGCAAAAAAAATAATGCAAAAGTACATCTTTCGAACATGTTTCACACCGAATTTTAGGGATGGTGTTTGCAGTTTTATGAATTGATTTATTTTTGTCTTGCAGGATCTAGTCCAGTCACAATCAAAGTGGATATTTATGCCTTTGGAATGTGTGCCTTGGAGGTGAGTTGAATTCTGTATTTGTGAACTAAAGGAAGAGGACAGAGAATAAAATTTAAAAAGAACTATGATAAATCAAGTGGAATGTGCCGTCTTAAAGTTACTGTCAGATGGGAAAGGGAAATGGATTACATCAAGATAACATACATCCATAGTTGTATAGTTTTTTTCAGTTATGGTGTGTGTGATAATGTAGACGTCTATACATACATGTCTGTATCTGTCTGTGAACAAGTACACATTTATGTTGTGTTTATGATTTAGTTTCTGTACAACCTGAAATTGTTGAAGACATTTAAGGTTAAAAAAGAAATGTACAACATCATCACCAGTATTATTCCTGCTGTCACATTGTTTTTATTATGCACTTGACACTAATTAATTTTTGTCAGATAGATGTAATGATAGCAGGTCTTTTTGATATCTAGAATAATTAATTTTGGTTAGATAGGTGTAGTGATGGACAGAAGTCTTTTGATATCTAGAACTTTGTGAGCAAGAGATATGGCTTGATTTACAGATGGCTGCACTGGGCATCCACGGAAATGGAGACGGTAAAATCGTCACCGATGAAGATATTGAAGAGACACTGAACGTGTTGGAAAATCCACTGCAAAGAGTATGTCACTGTGTTTTTTCTGCTACTTATCATAGCAGCCATTTTCATTGAAAACTTTAAAAAGATACTGTCAAGTTTTTTTGGAATCAGACAAGTTTCTCTTTGTCCTTTGCAAATGCTTTTAAGGATGGGAGAGGATATGATGTGAGTGTGGCTGGGATGGAACTTTTTGTTGTTTTGAGTTCAAGCAGTGTTAGCCTTGGTGCATGTATGTGCTTGTTCTTTTTACATGATTAGTATGACTAGATGTCGTCAAAATATCATGTTGTCCTTTGATGTTTGCATAATGAATTGTTGACTTGCATTTACATCCATTGTCTGCCTCAGTCATTTCCACTTCCACCCATCATTTCAAAGTGTCTGTTGACATTCAGGTTTGCTGTTATCATTTTTTGCAGAATTTCCTGCGCCTGTGCATCCAGAAAGACCCTGCTAAGCGTCCGACAGCCCGGGAGTTGCTGTTCCATGCCGTGCTGTTTGAGGTGCACTCCCTCAAGCTGTTAGCAGCCCATCGCTTTGTCAAGAGTAATATCTGTAAGTGTACATTTCTTCAGGTGGCAAGGCACTTGATGATGATGATGATGGTGATGATGACATTTCTTCAGGGACTGAAGACAAGGGTTACTAGCTGTAGTTTTTCTGTTATTCGTTTTTGCATGAGGCACGAAAAAGATTGGGTGTAGCTCCATGATGGTGTCCATTACTGTGATTGCATAAACATCAAGGAGCTGCATGCTTGCTATCCACGGCCAGTGCGTAGTGTTACAGTCTGACTGGAGGATCAGTTTTGAAAGGGTTGAGACAAAATTATGTAGCATGTGTTGTGTAAAATTTGGAAAATTTGTCACACTAGAATGAAGTTATGTTATTTGAGAGAACAAGTGGTGCTGCATTCATTGCAAGTAGAATAAAGAAATAATGATAGAATGTCAAAGATTATCAGATAGAAAAAAGTTTGTTAGAAGGAGAAATAGATTTAGAAAGAAGAAGGACTTAAACTTGATTTATGAAAGGCGTGTTTCTCTTTAGATATCTGTATAATCAGTAGGATTTATTGAAAGGCTTTGTTTTTCTTTAGATATCTATAATCGCAGGATTAGAAGCTGTTCTTAGTATCGATAATCAGCAGGATTTATGAAAGGCGTGTTTCTCTTTAGATATCTGTATAATCAGCAGGATTTATGAAAGGCTTGTTTCTCTTTAGATATCTGTATAATCAGCTAGAGATTTATATGAGGAAGAGCTTGTTTCTCTTTAGATATCTGTATAATCAGCAGGATTTATGAAAGGCTTGTTTCTCTTTAGATATCTGTATAATCAGCAGGTTTTAGAATGAAAGCAGGATGTGTTCTCTTTAGATATCTGTATAATCAGTAGGAAAGCAGGAGCATGTGATTCTCAGATTCTTGACTTTAGTGGTTGATTCAGCAGACCAGCAGGAGAACCTGACAGACGAGAATTACTTTGGCAAGTGGGACCCCAACAAGGTCATCGCCAGCATTCCTTCACTGGGCAAAGTGCCTGTGGAATGGAAGTGAGTTGGCTTATATAGACTGCTGTGAAATATGGTTTTGTGTTTTTCTTTGTTGTGTTGTACTGCTGTGAAATATGTTTGTTTTTTTCTGTTTATTCTGCTGTTTGGTATGTTTAACCCTTTGACTCCCGCATCCTATCCACCAACTGCAAAAAAACAAAAAAAAAACAACCCTTGAATTCCCTCACCCTATCCACCAGCTTCTTGCAGGAAGCTGGTGGATAGGGTGAGGGAGGGAATCAAAGGGGCTGTTTTGCTTTGCTAGCATGGTCGAAGATGCAGGAAGCTGGTGGGCAAGTTGCAGGAGTCAAGGGGTTAAAAGTTCTTTTGAAAAAGTTTAGTATGCATGTGTGCTTCAAGAAGAATTGATAGATGAATAATATAAAGTAAAACTCCCAGTTACTACTGAAAACAAGTCGTGAAAATCAGATTTTAAAAAAGAGATCTCTTAGTTCAAAAACCAGTCTTCTGTGAACTTTTCTTTTTTCTTTAGTTGCGAGCTGGCATCGCCTGCGAGTGCTATTTTTAGCCAGGCAGGGTCGACCAAAGTCTTATCTCTGTAGCACGCCTTTGTGCTCAAGCACTAGTGATAAAGGAAGCTGGGTGCGCTATACACGGCAGCAGGACGGGTGAAAAGGGTGTGGAAGGGAAGGGGAAAGATGCGCGCTATTAATAGCCGGCAGGGCAGAGCCAACTAAAGTATCTCGGATTTGTGCGCCGTGGGGGGGGGGGAGGAACACAGAAAAAAGGAGTTTAGTAAAGCAGACCAAAAAAGATCCGTTGTTGCATGAAACTTACTAATCACTGCCTGTCTGTGATGATTGTTTCTATTGACTGTTTTGGCTTCGTGTGCTTTTCCATTTGGACTGATAGCATTATGCTGCAGATGGGTGGCTCTGTGTGAATTAGCAACTGATACTATCAAAAGTAATACAAATTGAAAATAGCGTGCTCAGGACTCCGTGGTATAGCTTGGAGAGTGCCATATGTGTGCACATAGCTGGTGCAAGTCCTGTTCCTGTTGAAATTCTGACCACCATCATCATGTATGAATGTGTTCCTACAGTCCCTCTGCATCATCAGTCAAGTTTCTGTTCTGTCTTGTCCTTTTCTGTACTGGATCTAGCATGGTCTGGTATAGCCACGCACCTTTCTTTGTGAGGGGAGGAGGAAATGAACGCGCTAGACTACTACACATCATGGCAGTCATTGGATTAGGTGCCAGCTTGATTCTTTGTTTCAAGCCAATGCGAGGCCGGTTACCACACCCGAACTTGCTGGAACAAGGCTGACATGTCATCACAGTACACTGTGGGAAGCGTGTTGGAGATGGCATCGGGGCAGCATCGGGTCATAAGTTTGTCCAGAGATTCTGATGATCTGAGCTTGCAGTGTGATGAGACTCGTGCAGCCTGTGGGGTGGAAATGATTGACCCTCCACCAGTGGATGTGCTGCAGTGCTTTTAACTGTCTAGACACACCATTCCTTCAGCCAAGGGCCTACCAGCAAGCTCAACAAAACTTGGGGTCTGACACCTAAGATCCCAGGAGGTCAGAGTGGGTATCTTATACCTGAGATCCCAGGAGGTCAGAGCGTGTATCTGACACCTAAGATCCCAGGAGGTCAGTGTGGGTATCTTATACCTAAGATCCCAGGAGGTCAGAGTGGGTATCTTATACCTAAGATCCCAGGAGGTCAGAGTGGGTATCTTATACCTAGGATCCCAGGAGGTCAGAGCGTGTATCTGACACCTAAGATCCCAGGAGGTCAGTGTGGGTATCTTATACCTGAGATCCCAGGAGGTCAGAGCGTGTATCTGACACCTAAGATCCCAGGAGGTCAGTGTGGGTATCTTATACCTAAGATCCCAGGAGGTCAGAGTGGGTATCTTATACCTAAGATCCCAGGAGGTCAGAGTGGGTATCTTATACCTAGGATCCCAGGAGGTCAGAGCGTGTATCTGACACCTAAGATCCCAGGAGGTCAGTGTGGGTATCTTATACCTAAGATCCCAGGAGGTCAGAGTGGGTATCTTATATCTAAAATCCCAGGTCAGTGTGGGTATCTTATACCTAAGATCCCAGGAAGTCAGAGTGGGTATCTGACACCAAAGATCCCAGGAGGTCAGTGCGGGAATCTTACACCAAGATCCCAGGAGGTCAGAGTGGGCATCTGACACTTAAGATCCCAGGAGGTCAGAGCGTGTATCTTACACCAAGATCCCAGGAGGTCAGAGCGGGTATCTGACACCTAAAGATCCCAGGAGATCAGAGCGTGTATCTGACACCTAAGATCCCAGAAGGTCAGAGCAGGTATCTGAACCTAAGATCCCAGAAGGTCAGAGTGGTGACACCAAAGATCCCAGGAGGTCAGAGCTGGTATCTGACACCAAAGATCCCAGGAGGTCAGAGCGTGTATCTGACACCTAAGATCCCAGTAGGTCAGAGCGGGTATCTTACACCAAGATCCCAGGAGGTCAGAGCGGGTATCTGACACTTAACATCCCAGGAGGTCAGAGCGTGTATCTTACACCAAGATCCCAGGAGGTCAGAGCGGGTATCTGACACCTAAGATCCCAGATCAGAGTGGTGACACCAAAGATCCCAGGAGGTCAGAGTGGTGACACCAAAGATCCCAGGAGGTCAGAGTGGTGACACCAAAGATCCCAGGAGGTCAGAGTGGTGACACCAAAGATCCCAGGAGGTCAGAGCAGGTATCTGACACCAAAGATCCCAGGAGGTCAGAGTGGTGACACCAAAGATCCCAGGAGGTCAGAGCTGGTATCTGACACCAAAGATCCCAGGAGATCAGAGCGGGTATCTGACACCTAAGATCCCAGGAGATCAGAGCGTGTATCTGACACCTAAGATCCCAGGAGGTCAGAGTGGTGACACCTAAGATCCCAGGAGGTCAGAGCTGGTATCTGACACCAAAGATCCCAGGAGGTCAGAGCGTGTGTCTGACACCAAAGATCCCAGGAGGTCAGAGTGGTATCTTACACCAAGATCCCAGTAGGTCAGAGTGGTATCTTATACTAAAGATCCCAGGAGGTCAGAGCGGGTATCTGACACCTAAGATCCCAGGAGGTCAGAGCGGGTATCTGAACCTAAGATCCCAGGAGGTCAGAGTGGTGACACCAAAGATCCCAGGAGGACAGAGCGTGTGTCTGACACCAAAGATCCCAGGAGGTCAGAGCGGGTATCTGACACCAAAGATCCCAGGAGGTCAGAGCGTGTGTCTGACACCAAAGATCCCAGGAGGTCAGAGCGGGTATCTGACACCTAAGATCCCAGTAGGTCAGAGGGATATCTTATACCAAAGATCCCAGGAGGTCAGAGCGGGTATCTGACACCTAAGATCCCAGGAGGTCAGAGCGTGTATCTGACACTTAAGATCCCAGGAGGTCAGAGTGGTATCTTACACCTAAGATCCCAGGAGGTCAGAGCAGGTATCTGACACCTAAGATCCCAGGAGGTCAGAGCGGGTATCTTACTCCAAAGATCCCAGGAGGTCAGAGCGGGTATCTGACACTTAAGATCCCAGGAGGTCAGTGTGTGTATCTGACACCTAAGATCCCAGGAGGTCAGAGTGGTATCTTACTCCTAAGATCCCAGGAGGTCAGAGCGGGTATCTGACACCAAAGATCCCAGGAGGTCAGAGTGGTATCTTACACCTAAGATCCCAGGAGGTCAGAGCGGGTATCTGACACCTAAGATCCCAGGAGGTCAGAGTGGTATCTTACACCTAAGATCCCAGGAGGTCAGAGTGGGTATCTGACACCAAAAATCCCAGGAGGTCAGAGCATGTATCTGACACCAAAGATCCCAGGAGGTCAGAGCGGGTATCTGACACCAAAGATCCCAGGAGGTCAGAGCGGGTATCTGACACCTAAGATCCCAGTAGGTCAGAGCTATTGCCACTTCTATGACTTTCCAGCAGGAAGCTCCGTAAAGGGCAAACTTGTCAGCATCTTACTGATGCTCTGAGAATCCCTTCCAGAAGAACCAGTGCTGATGGTTCCCAGGCCACTGCTTTCATGGCAGCTGTTACAACCATTTCTGCCGGCTAACATAGTCAAACCTTATGAGCAACCCCAAATCTCCAGTCTTTGAATTGTGCTATCAGTCGAACATGGTACAATATATGAAGTCAAAAGTAATTTGTATATCTGAATAACATGTTTGGCTGAATATGCTCTCCATGTCTGACTCAAAACTTCTGCCCATCCATCCCTGCTAGCAGTTGCCATGGTTCTCTGCGGCACTGCATTTGTGCTGGACCTTCAGATTGATGGGAATGGGGTTTGCACCAGCTTTTTGCACACACAGAGAACTCGGAGAGCTACGCCATGAGACCCGGCATGGGCTATTTTTGATTCGTTTTATCTTTCTTAGTGTCATCTGCTAAATCGGGCCAAGACAGGGTGAAACACTGGTGCTATAATGCTATCAGTCTGACATGGGAAACATATTTATACAAATATGTATTTAGATAAAGATGCTGCTTTTTCTGCTTGCAGGGATTTACCATGTGAACTAATGATTTGAATGCCAAATGTGTTTTTTAGTAGGTTTAATGTACATATGACTTTTGAGAGACAGGTTCTATGAGGTGAAGTGTGTTAGCAGTGTACTTGCCTTTGGGGATGTAAAGTCTGCTTGCTGATTTTAGTGTTGGTGGATTACAGGTGTTCCCAGGTGCCTGTGCTGGAAGTGGAAAAGTTTCTGGAAGATGTGAAGTAAGTTATTGTCAGCAGTGTGGAATGTGGTCTTGAATGGTGCAGGTCTTTTAGAAATGTATGTCTGATGACCATTGATGAGAGTATGTAGTGTGGTGTGGTGTGTGTGTGTGTGGTTGTGTGTGTGTGTGTGTGTATGTGTGTGTGTGTGTGTGTGTGTGTGTGTGTGTGTGTGTGTGTGTGTGTGTGTGTGTGTGTGTATGTGTGTGTGTGTGTGTGTATGTGTGTGTGTGTGTGTGACTGCAGCCAGCATGCATAGTTACAGTGTGCGTGGATGTTGTCCACAACTCAAGGTTATTTTCCCCAAGTCTTTGATGATAGGATAATGTCTCACCTGTCTCACCTCACCTGTCGGCGTCACCGGGAACAGTGTTGGCCGCTGCACATGATGTCCTCACAAGTTGCCTCCAGCACTCTCGATCTTGGCTAAGTCTGACCACCTCCTGGAGTTTCTTGCCGCTGATGTTTGTGATGTTTCTAGCAAGTGATGCAGGTGGCCGTCCTCTGTTTCTCTTTCCTTCCACTTTATGGATAATGTATACTGCAAGATAACTCTTACTTCAAGATCATCTCTCTGTGTATACATTGATCATGAATCAGAATACACAGTGGTTTCATTGATGTCAGGATCTTTTAACAGTCCCCTGTAAAATATGCATTTATCTGACTGGCTGAGCATATCAGCTGCTGAACAAGTGTTCTTTCATGGTGAAGATCATAGTTCTTGGATCACACGCTAATGCACATCATGTTCTGATCTACCCTAGTGTCATAACCTTGTACTTCTTTATCAGTGTCAGCATGGTACATTGGCAGAATCTGCTTATCATATTCCATAGTGCATTCTTTTTTGTCATAGGCAGAAAAAAAAAAGATTGCTTAGGGGTTTTTGTTTCTTTTTGTACAGAATTGATGACTGCCACCGAGTATGAGATTTTGCTGTTTTGATCTGAAGTTGTATTCTGAAGTCATCGTATATTCTGCTTAAGGTTTTTCCGCCGTATTTCATCCTTTCACTGCCCAGTGATCGCATATTTTGTCAGCAATCTAGTGCTTTATTTTTTCAAAAATTGGGCAAGATAACTGTACGAATGAAGCATTCAGAAGTCCTATTAAAAAAAATTAAATTTCCTATTACCGTCATGATTTGTCATAAGTGGAACTGCAACAAGAGAGATTTTTTTGTTTACTGCCCTTTCAAAGTGAGAATGTCAGATGGCAGTGAAAGGGTACACTAGCAGGAAAAGCTCTGAAAAACCACCTAGTTTGCTGTATGTTGTTTTTCATGGTTAGCATCACATATGTCACAGATAATGTGACATTTTGTCTTAGGAATGGGATCTATCCACTGACAGCATTTGCCATGATTACACCACCCTCTCGACCTCGTGCCATCACCCCAGAACTGGCGGAATCAGTCAAGTCGGAAACTCCAGAGCCCTATGACGTGGAGACAAGGCGTGTGACCAGCGTGTCCTGTCAGATCCAGGCTGCAGCAGAGGGCAGCAAGTTCCCCAAGTTGGTGCTACAGTGTCGCATGGATGACAAGATGAACCGACAGCTGCTGACTGATCTGAATGATGACCTTACCCCCGCTTCCATGGCAGAGGAGCTGGTGCAGTTTGGCTTTATTAATGAGGTGAGCTCAGATAGACACCCAAACAATGATGTATATTATGATTACGATTATTATTATTATTGTTCTTCTTCTTATTATTATTATTATTATTATTACTATTTTTATTTGGGTAAATCATGGGGCAACCGTCCCCGACCCAACGCATCCCCAAGTTGCAAATAGGGGAATGACCCTTAGATATGGGGATCAGCTGCAAATACCCAGTAAGCGATCACGGACCAAACGGTGACAGTATTCTAAGGGAAGCTGGGGTATAGGGTGATACCTGTACTTCTCCAAAGTGGTCTTACACCCCTACAATGAATACTGTTAGGTGAGCAGGGATGCCATAACTCGAACCACTGAAGTCGTGGAAGAAGAGGATGGATGAATTGGTGGCACTTTCAGTTTCACTTGAAAGAATACCCTCCCCCCTGCCCCTGCTTTCGTCTACCCGGCAGTTGGCAACAGATATTCCTGTTCTAACCTTCCTCTCTGATGTGGACAATGGTCACTGGCGATGAGAGTGGTTACCGGGATAGGGGTGGCCATGACAACGGCACCTGATCGTGGATATCTTTTCACGTTTTCTCAACCACTAAGTCAAGTATTTTGCAATTAGTATGTAGTCTTCCACATCAGCTTAGCTTATGCACTTGTAAGGTATGGTATGTATGTTTCGTTGAAAGTGAATTTGAATTAAAATCCCCTATGATCTGTTTGACTACTACATCTGTCAAAAATATGTATAGGCACAAGGGTGATTTCAGCCCTCAACCGTTTGTTTCGTAGGCAGATTCTCATACCACCTGAGCTGTTGCACTTGTCAACAAATCTGTGGGCCATATAAGGGTTGAATTGTGATTCCATATTGTCAGCACGACACTCTAATCAACTGAGTTAATGGGATGAAATATTTGTGCACTGTAAGAAGAGCAGATTGAGAGCGAGTGGGAATGTGAACTCAAAATAAAGAGATGAGTTCTTGATGGACTCAGAAACAAGCAGTATGAAGGAAAACATGCTGACCTTACAAGGATAAAATGTTATGGTTGTTTTGATAGTAGCAAGTTTTACAGGACAGTGTCATTAAAATGAGTGCACCAGATGGTTCACAATTCTTTTATGGATGGTACAATTGATGGGCAGGGAGGAGTATTCTCATAAATCAGTCAGTGTAATTTTTGTCTGTCTCTCAGGCTTGTTTGGCTTACAGGTGAGTTTCTGTCATTCCATTCTGGGGGAGTGTGACGAATTCTAGGTTGACTTTAGAAGAATGCATGTGCTGTCCAGTCCACCCAGCTGTAAATGGGTAGCCTACATGACCCTGTTCATGTTGGAAAGTGCAAAGCAGGGAGAGGACAAAGCAGCACATTCACAGTAATAGCCCTGAGAAAAGTGATGATTTTACACTCCACTTTCTTATGATGTGGGGATTGGCTGAACTTTTTGTTGCTGCATCTCAGTGACAGAGGTGGATGGAGGGTCCTGACTACTGCTGTGTCCCTTGTATCCCAATTCCCCCCACCCCCAACCCTTAGTGACCATACTGGTCATGGGACTGGAAGAAGAAGATACCTTTAGCTTTTATTCATGTTTATAGAATAATTAGCTGGGGAAATTACATGTCACAATTAAAGCCTTCGAAAAAATCGCTTTGAAGTTTATGCTGATTAGATGTCATTTTCCACCTCTATGAATTTTGTTCTGAAATCGCATATTGTTTGTTTGGTCATCATCTTTGTCACTGATTCCCTCTTGTTTTTTTTTCCCCCAGCTGGATCGTGATAATGTGGCTGGAGTGCTGATGGAAGCAATGCATTCACCCCCCAAGACTGCCAGCAATGGTATCGGCCCCGGGCCTTTCCCACTGCCTGTTCCTATCCCGTCCTCGTAGGCATTTCCGTCGCCCATCATTCCCCTCCCTGCATCATTTTGTACGGCCAGTTACTGGATATTCATTGGATAGTGTGGTATCATTCATTGATACTGCTCATGTCAATAGTATTAAGCAACCAGTTCATTTTCACCATGCCTGTATATGTGTGACAATTGTCATCAGTCTGCCTATTTCTTTAGCTTTGTGTTCGTTTTATTTTTGTTTTTGTTTTTCTTTTGGGTTTTTTTTTGTCAACAAGTGTTTAAGAATTTGATTCCATTTCAACATCGTGTGTTTAATTTTGGGTGCATTGTGTTTTAGACTTTTTGTTTTGTCTGTGCAATGTTTTTCATTGTCTTTGAGAATTGTAATATTTTGAAAACTTTGCTGTGTGTGTGTGTGTGGTTTTTTTTGTTGTTTTTTTTTATTTATGTTTTTTCAAATATTTCTCTCTTTCTTCAGGTAGTAGTTAAAAATGGTTCTCTTTTTTTTTTTTAAATTGATTAACAGATACTGAAACATACAGTTAACAATAAGTGTTATACAGGGCGATATACTTCACACTGTCCGTGTCCATAATCTCAGTCTCCCTCCTTTGTCTTTCTTCACAGCATGCACACTCAACACACATGCACACGCGTGCACACACACATGCACACATACACACACGTGTGCATGCACACGCAAAATCACTTACTCCCATGCACATGTTTACTGACAAGACTGTGCACATACACACATGCTCTGTCCTCTTTATCCCTATTTCTTTCTCTCTCTCTCCTTTTTACATTGAACATACATTCATATACAGGCACAAATATATATTATATACACAAAATGTTTACACAAATGTGTAAATGAGGGACTTGACCCCTTAACCACTTACAGGCAATTTGGGGTTTGCGCACAGTCTGACACCTGTAGCAAACTGTAGTAGATCTGTGTGACGCATCCTTTTGTGTTGCTCTTTTCTGCACAAGACATGAGTCAGATTTATTGCGAAGTTCCAAGGTTATGACAATTTAAGTGTAGCTACCGTAAGGCGTGCAGTGTTATCTTTGCCATGCCTCATCCAGACCTTGCCAAAGTATGGGGCTTATGTGTAGGCTTAACTCACTCGCTACGTACGATTATGCCCCTTGCCGTTCCCCTGATACGCATCATTTGTATATGTCATGAGAAATATTCTCATTAAAACAAATGAAAACAGAGAGTTTTGAAATTTGGCAGGTCATATATTAAAAGATTGGTGTACAAAATGCTGAAATTTCAACAGTCTAACCCTCATGGATACTGAGTAATGGTACAAATAAAATTAGAGACATTTTCAGGTGAAAAATGTCTTACAAAATACACAGTCAGGTCAATACATCAGTTCCTACAGTCACATTTTGAATGAAATTTGATACAATCCAACATGCACACACTCCACGTGCACTGAAGGAAGAGATTGTGTTGAACAGCGCCGAGTTGTTGAGTATTGTTCAGCCATTTGCTTTTCCGTTGTCTGCTTCACTGCGGAGAAAGTGGGTCGTGAACTTTGCACAGTCCACACACGAACGGCGTAGTAGGCCTACAGTGACCTCATGGCCTGAAACGAGGCTAGGAATGACCAAAGAATGTATTTCTGGCTATAAGTTTAAGTTAACGGAAGTACTGAAAGCCCCACGAATTTTCAAAACTAAGTCGGACACTCATAGACAAGCGTTGTTGAGACATGATCGGGAAATCCCGACACTCGTAGTGAGAGAGTTAAGGCTTGTGCTGTGATCACTTTGGATCTTCTCCATCGCATGGCATCAGTGAATATGAAATTCGTTCCGAGTATGGAGACGTCATCTTGAGAAACTGAGACTGAAACTTGCATCTGTAGCGGCGCTGTAGGAGACTGAAGCCAGTGCATGACGCTGTAATCTAGCAGAAGGAGCAGTGTGAAAGGGATTAGCAGACATGATAATGAACTTTGATCTATCTATAAAAAGAACACCTGTCTTGTTCTATTGCAGAGTTGATTTTTCTTTGTTGTACGGTGTGGTTATTGAGACCAATGTTTGTTTTGTATAAAAACTCAACCAGATCCTGCAGTGCTCTTTCAAGGCTGGTGCACTGAGGCAGAATGTCACTGCAGTGTTTCATGTCACAGTTCTTTGGTTACATTAACCTTCACTGTTATTGTAGTCAGTTTGTTTGTCAACCTACTTATTTGCGGGCATTAAAGGCGGAGATGAAAGTTTTCATGCTAGCGTTTTGAACGTCAGCTGTTGACCACACACTTCTGACCTGTTTGGCAATATTTATTTGAGCTTTGAAGTATGGTTATTCAATTTTATGTCATCATCATCATCGTCATCATCATCATCATCATTATTATCATTGGTAGTAATGGAGATTCTGCTTTTCACTGCATGTTAGCACTTCTTACAATGCTTGCTGGCTGTAAATCCAAAGTTCGTGCTAACTTTTGACTGTGTTCAAAATATGTGTATGAGATTGTGTATCTGTGTTTGAGTGTGTTGGAAAGTTTCAGTTGTAGGGATTATCAGTAATGATTCTTTAAATAAACGTTGCATAGTTCTGTTTGGACAAAAAAAATTTGAAAGGAGAAAGTGTTTTCATCTCCACAGCAGTATGAAAAGAGTTGTTATAGAGAGAGTGTTGGATCATCAGGATAGGTCTCTGCAGATAAGACACATCTTACATCTTCAAGACTGCTTTATGTGTGCATCGTGTTGAAAGATGATCGTTGGGAACAGAAATGACAAAATGCAATAGATGGTCCATTCTGAATTTTTTATGTGATAACATTTCAGCATTGTTTACAGATTGTTTTGTAGAAAATTGACCTTTCCAGGGTCTGTTAACTTAAGAATGTTTGTGAAAAATTGCATCATTTTCTAGGCTGGGAAATTTGGAAATGGTGATAAAGATTCTTGCAGATAACGTGAGTTTAGAGATATTGTGGGCGGGGAACATTTATGGAAGTTTTAAAATTGCTGGTATTCATTCGTCAGTTAACCAAGAAAATGAAAAAATTTGCATGGCATAAGAGTGGTGGACATGTTCTTGTGTTCCTTATGTGCAGTCCCATTCTTTTTTATTTTAATTAAGACCAGAAATCAGCTATGTGAACAGTAACAAGTATGAAGTAATCATTTTCAGCCTTGGGGCAGGGTGGGGGTAAGGAAGCTTCTTGCCATGTCTCTTCCTTTCTTTTTCTTTCCCTTTTGAAATGAAAATTTGGCATTTTGAAGTGAAAAAGGTATGGAACACCTTTGTTCTCATTTCAAAGTTTTCATAGCCATGCTTCTTGTTGGGTGACAGAATTGTGTAGTCTGTTTATAAATGGTTGAAAATTGCTGTGACGTTTAATTCAATTCAGTGCTGCTATATTAATCTACATTTGGAAATTAAAATGTGTAAACACTGGACTGAAATAAAATGTACACCATTCTTATGTCTGCACAATATACGTACACATATTTTTCACAAATTGAAATACTCGTACACTGAACTTGCATAACGTCCACTTAAAACACAAATACAATTCTACCATAAAACTAAAATAAATACTGGTGATGTGGCATGGCTGAAATATCAGTTGTTCTCTTGACATCAGGGTTGATACTATTAGTGAAGAATTATTAGAGGATGCTCGTTTCCTTTGCATTCATGTTGTTGGAGATTGAAAATAAAAATGTGATTGGCTTGCGTGTTTTATGGCTATGTATTTGACTATGTGAGTAAAGAGGGAGGGTAAGAGGGGTATGAACACAAAATTGAGATTGTGCATGTACAATATATGTAAATATGAAATATGCTGATGTTCGTAATTAAGTTTGATGAAAAATGACATTTAAGTTGAAATTCACTGTCTTTGTCAAGTGCCTTCACTGCATCCCAGCCATACAGGCGCCTGTACTACCCCCATCCTTATACCAGTACTGCTCACACTTAGTCAGTTTGCTAAAGCATGTGTATGAATTGTCACCCATCTTACAACACAAAGATGCTGACATGTGAACACTGAAATATACAACTGTCTGATAACTTAGAGAGAACACAACAGTCTGTATCCTGCTCTGTGTATCTTTCAGAACTTGGCAATTTTAACTCATTTTTTGCAATAGTTAGTGTGTATCAGTTAGTTAACCAGTGTGGTCCCCTCCCCACCCATCTGTTCTTGCTACCAAGTTTGTAGTTCAGAAGCCATAAACAGATGAATGTTTCATAAAGGTTGTCTGGTCTTAAGGCTAGGCGGCAAAATCAGCAAAGGTATTTCACAGCTGTGTGTGCTTTAAGGCATTAGCTAGTAACTTTCTGCTTTGCTTGGTTTTTAAGTTAAGAACCCTTGCTTTTGTTTAATCAATGTTGTGGTCATCCACTTAGAATTGGAATTTAAAACTCAGTGGTCTATTTTTTTATGGCGTAGCGTGTACCTGTTTACTTTGCTTGACTAACAGCTTGAGAGTCCTTGAGTTTCTTAGTCACCATGGTGGCTGTCCACTTGAAATTTGGGTTTAAGAACAATTATTGCACATCCATACAGTGTCTTGTCTAGTTGGCAATGAGTAGCCCTGTGCTTCAATAAGGTATTACCCCTCTTCCAAATGTGACAGTGTTTTGCAAGTGGGACTTAGTGAGGTATGTGAGAAAGATGACAGCAGCTTGTTTGATCATGTCATAGAGCCTGTTATGGTATGTAGCTGTATAATTTATCAAGTGCTTTTACTGTAGAGGACATTGTCTTGTTGATATCATTGTCTTTGCTTCATGTCAGGTCTGTGACACTGATTGACTTGTTTTTGTTGGCTTCTGGATCGTAGCTTGCAAAAGTTTCCAACTACCACGAAACATGCTTCCATACAATCATCTGTTAGTCTCTCATTTTGCGGTACATGTAGGAACCATGTGTCATGATATTGTTTCAATTAAAGGCTATAAAGCTTGCTCCATTTCTGTGGAACTGAATGAAAACAGTCAGTATATTGATGTGCTGTTGATGGGCGCTTTTCCGTTTGCTTTGTTGTGTGCTTGTTTTTTTTGTGTCTGATATAATTTTATTTGATTGATTTTTTTTGGGGGGGGGGATTTGGTTTGTGTGTGTGTATCTTGACAGCCCGATGTAGCATTATTGGTTTGAGTCTTGTGACTATGTGTTAATATTTCCACAGCAGTCAGATCCTTCTGTTGGTCAACCTTATGATGTGTGAGAAAATTTCATTCCTGAAATTAACTGACATAGTATAGCCACAAGGCATACTGAATGTGTGTGTGTCCCATGTTTATGTGGCATGACAGTTGTGTGCTGTGATCTCCAAGTAGTGAAAAGTCATTTATGTTCTACGAAACACATGAACAGCATGATTAAGTGCTCATACTCACTTACATAATTGAATGTTACTATTTGTATGAACAAACTTCATTCCCGCTTTTATGTAAACATTTTGTGTCTGTAGTGTTTTGAAAAGAAAAAAAACATTCGTTCTGGTTTGTTTCCCTGTCTTTAACCCTCCTTTTTCTTAGTGACTCTTGATAGACATACCTTCACTTTTATTGAAATGTATAGATTAGCTGGTTCAGAAGAGTTGGGCTTAAATAGGGCTACCCATTTCACATGGCTTATGGGCTCACCCGTATTTCCCAAGGGCCCAGTATTCAAAATTTATGGTAGAGTTACAGATGAGTTGTTCTCCAGAAATGGTGAATACGAGGTTGCATCATGTCAAAAATGAAAAATAAAACAGGGATTGTGGATTTATGCTGATTAGAAAGGGACTGTTATCTAAATTCTTAATTATGCTTTAAAAAATCAGTAAGGCAGTCTGTTTTAATATTCTTGAGACTTGAAACAGGGGTCTATCAGGGTGTCGCGTACATTACAGTGTGACACATTTGAGACGTAAGCCACACAATTTTAGATACTGCATGCACAATTGCTATGGAAATATAATAAACAGCAAGGAAGAAAGCAATAAAGGCAATAAAAAGTGCTTTTATGTCAAATTTGGATCACATATGACCCTTCTAAAAGCGTGACAATGTAATGTACGCGACACCCCAATGTAACTTTGTCATGGACGCTAACCATCAACAGACTTTTCTTGTAGTGCCTACATAGTTCTTTCTGACAAGAAGCTCAAACAGTATGCATATCAGAAAGTGCCTCATCATTCAACAGCTGAGAGGAAAGTTAGGATCAGTGAATACCGTCACTGCATTACATGTGACGACAATAGTGCACATAAAAGGAAAAACACAGAAAATAGCAGTTTTCACTCCATAAAAGTTTATTATTCTAATAAACAGTGTTATAAAACACATTAGGATCCATTTGGATGATAAATCATGACAGGACTCAAGGACCCAGTTTACTTAGGTCCAGCATGGTGACTATGTCAGTGGACAAAACCGATGCGATGTCCTCCTTCTCGGGCCAGTTGAAGGAACCATTGGTTTCATTTAGGAAGCTGATTTCGAAGTCTTCTTCCTCCTTGGACAGGATCTGAAACATAGTGTAATAATATGAAATAGCTACAAGCTTTTATTCCTTGTATTAGTTTGTTACAGCTATAACGCCTGAAAAACACTGGCCATGTGATGGGGACAATCTGTCAAAGAATTAATAGATGTTTTCATTCTCGTACAGTTACTAACTGTATTAAGTAAGAAATACACCTTCGTAACTTCTTTGCTACTGGTGATATGGTGTCATGTGACAAGCTGGAAGAATCGGGGGGGGGGGGGGGGGGGGGGGGGGGGTGGATGTGCAAAATGTGGGTCGGTTTCCTCTGTGTACTAATCCCATAGATGGCCATAATATTTCAATAAAGTCTGTCTTGTGCATGTTGGCTTTGTACACTGAACCAATGGCAGTTTTACACGTTCATCATTTTAAAGAAGTATGCACTTACTGAAGTTACTCTTTTACTGTCACTATTGTCTACAGTAAAAGTAGTGAACTTACCACTCCTCCACATTCTTTTAAGGATGTCTTCTGTCCATGTTTGACTGGAACATGTAGGCTAAGATGACATACATCCTGGTCCTGAAATCATTGAACAAGGAAATTTACATCTGAATCAATGTAACCAAATCATAATTTCCATATAATGATTTTCGTTAGTTATGCTGCAATAAAAGCAAAGCCATTAATAAAACATTTGAAATATTCATCTTCAAAAGTATACAAATTCAAATATTTACACCATATCAGATATTTAGATCCTATCCGTTTATACCAAATATGTATATCCTATCAGTTTATTTAAAAGTCTGGCTGAGCAATGAAATAAATAGTTCCTTTCAAAATCTATTCACTAAGCTGATATTTAACTTGAAAAAAAATGATCCAGAAAAAAAATTAAATATCAATTAAGAGTGGCTGAAAATAGCTGAAAAGTCTGCTTGTCACAAGTAAAGTATGCGACGATCGTCACATCTAAATTACACAGAACTTTATGCACAACAAAATTGCGTTTATCGTTTCTTGATAATGAGTACCTAATAATTTTTGAGAAAGATAAGAACTGAAAAGAACGATTTCTTCAAAAATTCTGCCAGTAAGTGTGTTGTGCTTTACGTGTGATGTAGCCACCGGAAGTCATCTTGACATTCACAACATGGCGAGTGTCACAGTAATACGTGGGATGGCAGTGAGGAAAATGTTGAATTCCTGATCAGAAACAAATGAAATAGTGAAAATATCCAACAAGGGAAGACTTAAAATATGTGCAGGATTAACTGTTTTACAATTTTATGTTTGAACAAGCACCCAATCGCCCATAGTCGTATTTCGACCGTGCCGTGCATTTCCTGCGACAAGCTTGCTTCAAACTAAAAGACTGACGCTTCGGTTCTTTTTCGACTGCGTACTAAGATCAGTAAAACAAAAATGTACTTAAAATGTCTTTAAAAGATGAATGATATATTCATAAAAGTCATATTACTCACCTGAGTCGACGGTAGTTCAGGTTAAAGAAGAAATTGGCTGTTGTTTGGGCAGATTCGGTGCTTCCCGCGATAAGCGTCCCGTGTTTACGATCGTTGGAGAGTGTGACAAAGTACTTTTTGTGAAATCCCGCGTCATTCCCTCGAGGGGTATACCCAAATAAATAGCATCACATGATCTGTTGTTATATGTAGCTTGTATCAGCCTATCCAGGTCAGCGAATGTGTGAAGTCCCTGGTCAAATTGGCTTCGTTCGCGGGCCGTCCCGTACAGTACAGGCGTGACACAGCTGACAAAGGCTGATCATATTTTTTTTATTCAAGGTGCATTTCTCTGAAAGAGGTGATATTTCTCACATCAATTTAATGCTCTTTCAGACTAAATATGTTAGAACTTCACTTGTTGCCGTGGTTGTATTCAAGTCCAGTGCAAAGTTACACAGAAAGTGTGACAAAATGTGTAAGCACGGGACGGGTATTTTTAGACCGAATCACTCAAAAAAAACCCAACCTGACACAAATAAATGTACCAAATGTTTTATTGACACAACATCGGTTCAGAAACAGGAAATTAACAACAGACATAATCTAATAATGATGACACATAATTTCAACTGAAGTGGGTGACCTCGCGCAATATTCGGGCGGCCATTTTGAGGTTTCGTTTTCGATTTTCAGCAACATCAGCTCAAAGATCAATGTCTTACATGTCTGAATCTGATGTTACTGATCCCTTAATGTATACTGAAGCATGAGATGTCATTGGCATAGGTGCAAAAGGGGCAGAAGAAATATGTTGAGACATAAAAGCATGCACCCTGCGGATTCACCATTTCTGGAGAACAACTCAGATGTGCTTGCAAGTATGTGTGTGTGGTTACACATATGTGTGGGTACACTTTCCCCATTTATTTATTCACTCATCCTTGGTCAATTGGTTTTATAAATTGTAAGTACAGGTGATTAATATGGAAGATCTTAAGTCTACATCTACTTTTACAGTTACTGTTGTTTGGGACTGAAAGCTTGATTACAGAATTATTGAAACAGCAAATGAAAGAGCAATTTGATTTCCTTAGGAATGTTGAAATTGAATAGGTATAGAAACGGTCGTCAGTCGACATCATGTTTCCTTGCCTTTGGGATGTTTGGTTTCCTTAGAAATGTTGAGATTGAATGGGTATGGAAACGGCCTCCAATCAACATCATGTTTCCATGCCTTGGGGATACTTTTGTCATACCGTGTTGCACATTGAAGGCCTCTCTCTTGCTTGAACTTTCACTTCAAATCAAGGTGCTGGCTCCTATACACTGCATAGTTTTGAAGCAGAATTCTTGCCTCACAGACTGGGTGTTACAGCATAGATCATATGCATTGTTCAGAATTGTGAATTGTCATTTTGAGAGTTTATCATGTGATTTTGCAGTTTTCTCTTTATGAGAATCCCATATCAGTTACCTGATTTTCCCATCAACTTCTTTCTTTCTTCTCTAATGCTGGAAAGGTCAGCATCATTGATGAGATAGCGTTTCTGGAAATAGTTCAGTATAATCACACTGTCATCCTTCCTTCCTGGCCCCCCCCCCTCTCTCTCTCTCTCTCTCTTCCTCTCTCTTTCTCTCTCTCTCTCTTTCTTTTACACACACACAACACATGCACACAAACACACACACACACACACACACACACACACACACAAACTTTCATGAAAACTACAAATATGTTAACTTTGTGTAATGTCAAAGGCTGCTTTTGTCTTGAACATGTATTGCTGTAATGGTCAGATTTTGGAAGCACAACAGGTCAGAACAAGTACTTGTGCTCTTGTACATACCTGCATTTGGTGTGACAGTAAGAACAAACATTTGGTGTGACGTGTATTACAAGATTCGATGCTAGCTTGGCCTGGCTTTAATGCAAAATGCCTTCTTGAATATTGGCTAAAGCTTTGTGTATCAGTTTATGTAAAACTGTATCGCTGTTGTGACAAGAATGAAGTTGCTTATTTGTGGGACACTGTTGGTCCATGTGATTTGCATTTGTGAACATTATGGTGATGTCAGGATATTGTTGAATGAGAGCTTTCTTCTGACAATATGATTGCATGTGCAAGGGTTGATGTGTTGGTTGTGGTGGCATTAAAGAAAACCATACATGCAGCCTTCAGACCAACCAGCTGTGATGGTGCCTGACACTGTTCTTGATGAGGAAAGTAAATGAGGAGTGAAGAGGAATAAGTTATCTGCCTTGCAAAGCTGGTCCAACTGTAGAGAGGTCTGTATCACCTCATACTGTAACTGGCTTTTGTGTAGTTATCGTTCTTTGTACCTCTTGTAGGTGGTGGGTTTTTCTTTGCTTTCTTGTTTTATTGTGCATCAGTAGTCTTATTCTCCATTTAATTGTGTTGCTTGTTTACATTGATTTTTTTTATTGTTTTGGTTTTTTATGTTTGCTTTGACAATCAAGATGAGAGACTTAATTTGATTCAGGGGATTGTTAAGTACCTAGATTTATTTTCTTTTTGATGATGTGAGCGTGTATCGAACATAGAATGCTTCATTCATTGTACAGAAACCCAAACTATTGATTAAACTGTACAGTTTGGGTTGATAGAAATGTTGCTTCCATCATTGTAAAGGGTGTACTGTACTGGAAGACGGGGAATAGCAGTTTTAATAGGCTAGTGTACTTACTGTATTAATTTTTTTTCTTTATGGGTTATTTGAGGGGGAGATACAGCTCAGTGGTAGAGCATTCGACTGCACATCAAGAGGTCCCCAGTTCGAACCCAGGTGTCCCCTTTATTTTAGTCTGACCCATGTGCCTTCTGGCTGCGCATGCTAAAGATCCAATGGCAGTTGAAAATCGTGAAGAGCAGGGCATTTGCTTTGGTATAAAACATTGGAGAGAGAGGTTGATTTCCCGGGTCCCACCCTTTAAGACCAGTTAGCCTTCTTGCCTTTCTGAAGTCTTGACCAAAAATAAGTGGATGTGAATTTGAAGTGAGGGAGAGGGGATTGGTGCCGCCCTAGTGGTGGCCCTGGGAAAAGTTGAGGTCTGTCGACTCGCTCCCCTACGACCTCAGGGTTGTGAAACTATCTAGGTAGGACCTCAGGACCTGGCCAGCTCTTGGGTTTATGTGCAGGCTTAAGGCTTGTGCCATGATCATTCTGGATCTTCTACATCACATGGTACCTGTGATGTTAGTGCATGTGGAATTCATTCTGAGTGTGGAGACATAACCTTGAGAAATTGAAATGGAAACTGAATTGAAACTTGGTAGGACCTCAGGACCTGGCCAGCTCGTGGGTTTTGTGTCCAGGCTTAAGGCATGTGCCATGATCACCATACACATGGCACCTGTGTTGTTAGTGCATATGGAATTCGTTCCAGATGCGGAGACGGCGTCTTGAGAAACTGAAACTGAGGGGGAGATGATTGATTCAGATCTGTTATCCTAGTGTTGTAAAAGTTTCCATTTCCTTGACTGTCATCAACTCTCTCTTGTTGATGCCCATTCCAAAAATGTCCTATTTTGATTGCTTGTCATTGGATGTTGGAGGCTGTAAACTTCTCCACTCCATGGTTATTGGTTTTGTGAAGAGGGGATTGTAACAAACGCTATCCCGTATAAATTATGACCAAAGTTTGTTACTTGCGTTTTGTTGTGGTTGTAAATTCATCTGTTAGGCTGTCCTGGGAATAATATTTATACTGCTGTGTTTTTGCAGCTAGAGTACTGAAAGTGAACAAGTGTGTGCAACAGCTCTACACTTTTGATTATCGCCCCTCTCTCTCTCTCTCTCTCTCTCTCTCTCTCTCTCTCTCTCTCTCTCTCTCTCTCTCTCTCTCTCTCTCTCTCTCTCCCCCCCCCCCCCCCCCCTCAGTTGGCTGAGCATCATAATTCACACGCTAATGGTTGTGGTTTCGAATCCCAGGATGTGCTACATTAAAACTGGCCTTCTTACTGCCCCATCTTAACATCATTGTTGTTATGGTGGTGTCGGTATTGGATTAGATAAGCCCCCCTCCCCCTTCCCCCACCTTCCTGGGATGGTTATCCTTGTCGGTCATATCACCTGAGGTGGGTGCGGACATAAAAACTGAACCAAATCAATCGTTCAGTCTCTCTCTCTCTCTCTCTCTCTCTCTCTCTCTCTCTCTCTCTCTCTCTCTCTCTCTCTCTCTCTCTCTCCTCTCTCTCTCTCTCTCTTTAGTACTGTGTGTGACTTGGTGATAGTTGTAAGTTGTAAGAAGAGTGCCAGCATAACACCTGTCCAACTGGCTGCTCATCTTGATGCTCCAAACATTCTGGCGATGTCAGCATAATATTTCATAGATCCTGTCCTATTCCCCCCCCCCCCCCCCCCATCCCCCTCCCTTTTTCTAAACCTTATCGGTGTATAGAGGTTTGTGCAGGCTTAAGGAGTCTGCCAAATAAATGGTAGTTTGGGTGGATTTCATATGGAATTGTTCAAATGAGATGACTCCCTCTTGACTGAACGCCAAACACTAAACTCTTGAAAAGATTGTGGGAGAAAGTGTGAGAGGATAAGTTAGTGAACTGATACAATAGTATTAAACAATCCAAGTATGAAGGAAATTTGATTGTCATGTTCAGAGTTTTGAGAGAAAGTGTGAGGGGATAAGCTAGTGAACAGGTAAAATAGTAGTAAACAATCCAAGTAGAACAAAATTTGATTGTCATGTACAGAGAGGAACGAGGGGTTTTACCCAAGACGCCTAACAAAAGATATATGCTCTGCATAGCTATTTGGGATCCTTAAAAGCGTTGTACACCGACAACATACTTAGTCATTCACATTTAAATGGAGATCTTGTTTCACTTTTTTTTTTTAAGCGTAACCACTTGAGATGCATAAAAGAGTTGTACATCAGCGACATCTTAGTCATTGACATTTTAATGGAGAACTTGTTTCACTAAATCATTGTCACAAATCCATTACATCCCCCCTGTCAGTCCAGCGACAGCTCACTCTTGTGTATTTCCCAGAATTAATTCTCACTGCCATTTACTCTGCCTGTTTGAAGTTCCAGCACATGTCAATGCAACTGTTCACATCATTGTCATATTCTGCTTTGTGTTCCCCTTTGTGCGCGCATACAGTTCAAAGTGTGTATGCTAAGTGCATACAGTTCAAAGTGTGTATGCTAAGTGTCAGTAAAGATCATAATTTATGTTGCAGTCAACATGAACTGTAAGCAGTATGTCATTTGAACAATCCTAAACCGAAATCATTGTTTTGTTTTCACAATTGTAGATAATGTGTTCATAATTTCTGTCTTTTCCCTTTATAAAGCTCTTACACACATGGATAGGAAGAAAAGGTACAGTCCAAACATATAGCACTTTTTCACTACAGCTGAGAAGGAGGGGGTAGGGCAGTATGATAATATGATTGTACAGTACTTAGACGTACAAAAGAGTGTGTACAGAGCTGATATGTTTTCATGATAAAAGCTGAGGAGGTGCTAACTGACACCGTGTTCTGTACAGCAGGGTGTGTTTTGCGCTATGTGTACAGTGAGTGATTCATGGTTTTGTATTACCGTGCTTAATTCGGCATTGCTGTAATCTGGGTGACAGTACTTTGTTTAAAATGGGTCCAGTATTCAAGGCATCGGGTTTTGTCTGTGACAAACTTGAACATGCTCTTATTTAATTGACATTGATGTCATTGTATGATATTCAATAAAAGGCACAGCAAAAAAAAGTTATTTTGCACTCTTATTTTGAACTCTCTCTCTCTCTCTCTCTCCTTCTCTCTCTCTCTCTCTCTCTCTCTTCTCTCTCTCTCTCTCTCTTTTCACACACACACACACATATACACACATACACCACACACACACACATACATACACACACACGCACACATACACATAAACATACACTCTTCCTCTCTGTCATCCTTGTAGCAAGTCATATTAAATAATTGTTAAATGATTGAAATTATTGCATGTGTATAAAAAAAAATAATAATATAATTACAATATTTATATAGCGCAAAATCTTGATAGAAATCAAATCTAAGCACTGAACATACACATACGCATGGCGCGAAATGCTTTGCACATACAGTTTATAACCAAGAATGTGTTGAAACTTCTCTATTTGCTCCATCTCTAAATGTGACATCTCACCCATGATCTTTAGTGGAGCTCCATAGGTAAGCAGCTGAAAAAATCTGCTGATGCTAGCCTCTGCTCTGTGGCTGTGCACTTAACACACACGCACATGCACACGTGCACACATACATGCACTCCCACACACACACAATTTTAACAATTTTAATTGCAGGAAACAGTTAACAACAAATCATCTCTTTGGCCCAGTAGATGTGTGCAGGTCATGCCACACGATGTGGAAACCTTCAGAACATTAGTCCTTTGATGCCAGCACCCTATCCACCAACTGCAAAAACCTAAGATTTTGCTTTGCAGACATGGTTAATGTTTTGCTTTGCAGGCATGGTTGACAATGCAGGATGCTGGTGGACAGGGTGTGGGAGTCAAAGGGTTAAAAAAAACATGAGCAAACTTGCATCTTTTCTACCACACTTGAAACAAGCCAATAATGGCACTGAATATTAAATACTGAGCTAACCACTACATTGTATATGGGCATACTCCTAATAATGTTAGACTTGTTGGAACTTGAATTGTTATTATTTTTGTTTACAGCCCAAGCTGACGATGTAGAGCCATGTCAGAACTATAACCATTTCAAAACATACACAATACTTCAACAGGAAAAAGAAAGGGAAAAGACAATTAAGTAGACATATCAATGCATTCATGCACATAATCTAAGGAGATGCCCCTGGCGTTGACCACTCCTAATTTATCACACAGGGGATATAAAAAACATAACTGAATACAAATTTAAACGTGACAAAGGACACTGAAAAAAAACCTAGAAACAGCCCTAAATCACCTAAAATTGCTTCCACATATCTCATTTTCCTGGAGCCAAAAATGCACTTAATACATGTACCCAATTATCAATCCTGAAAGATAGTATTTAAGACTTTATCAAACGCATACGGGTGAATGGACAAGCAAGGCAGAAAATAATGGGAAGAAATGACGAGCAAAGGAGCAAGGCAGAAACAAAGAAAGTGACAGAAAAGAGGAAATTTCTAGCACAGAATTTCCAGAAGGTTGGGATGCTACATGTATTTATACTGAAAGAGCCCCAGGAATCCATACAGGGGGAATGGAACTTAAGTTCAACTGTTCTGCAAGTTGTTTAGCCAAATAAAGTAAACCTGTTGGAACTTTTTGAACATTTCCAAAACTGCCATATATATGCTAACTGTTGTATGCGTATAGCCAGCTGAATTTACTTCCAGGCATAGTGGCATATCCTTACCACATTTGGTTTGTATAAGATAGGCATACCCATGCAACAGTCAAATAGTATAACAGTTTCAAGTAAAATCCCTAAATGATGGGCATGGTTGATCACAGTGCTGTCATGTCTGAAATAGAGACACTCCAAAAGACCTTAAGAGTAAAAGAAACAAGATGGTCAAGCCATATTATTAATCCTCTACACAACATATTTTGTGCAATGCATATTACCACCACCCATCCCATCCTCCCAGAAAATCGTTGCTGACATACATGTTTTGCGTAGTTGTGACCTTGACCTTTCATCTTTATCATTGAAACTTATAGGATGAATTTTTCGTACTGCACCACATGTTTCTTTCAATATCTATCATGAAAATTTACAGAGATATCTTAAAGTGGACAATTAAAATTCTTACATGGCATGGTATCCTAAAACAAAGAGCTTGGTGCAACCTTACAACCACCATATGAAGGGAAACAAATCCAGGGATGTAAAACTACAAAACGTGATGTAGAGATTAAGTCCCTCCTCTTTTGGAACCACAGGAGCTAAGTTTTCTTTAAGATACTTAGGGGTTCCTCTTTCCTGTCATTCTCTCTTTTCTTCACAAGACTTTCATATGTCTGCCTTTCAGATCATTCACCTGAATTTCTTCTAAATTCGCTCCTTAGCTCTCCAGAGTACGGCTCTTTAAGGCAGGATAAAGAACAGTCATGCTCACAAAATATCCACTTTCTCTGCCAGGTAAAGTTTGCATGAATTCATTTGCTTAGATAGGGAGTCATCATCCAGATTTCTGTTATCCAAAACAAGTGCGACTGCCTGCGTCCAAGCAAACAAGAACCAGAAAAACAAGAAAATCGAATCAGAACGCGTATTCAATATAACAAGACAAGACAGGCGCAAATTTTCGGCCAACTGGCCTTTGTCAAGCGTGAATGTACAATCACAAACACCAAATATAAAATCATGAGAAAAAGACTAAAACTTCCCTGCCGCCTCGCCCAGTTTTTCTGGTTCCAGATTTCTGTTGTTCCACTTCCAGACAGGGAGTACCTGCATAAAAAGAAGACAAAATAAGAAACAAAGAGAAAATGTATATATACATCATACCTGATTTGCACACACGGAGTAACATACACGTACATACACACAGTCATCACAGAAGAATGCATGCACATGTATGCGAGCATGTGCACACACGAGCAAACATGCACATGCATACAGAATCACATATTACTCATGGCTAAGATGTCAGGAGATAAATAACAGGGTGTTCTGGCACCGAGGGAAAGCTTTGTATAGGAAATGAGTTGTCAGTTTGATTTTGAAAGAGGGCAGTTAATCTGTTGAGCAGAAATGCTTTTGGCTGTGAATTCCAGATAGCAGATGCTTGACACTGGAAAAAAAAACTTACGTTGTTGCACCAGTTGCTCTGTAGAGATGTGTTGAGTTGACTTTTCCTGCGTATGTGTTTCCAAAGTTCCACTTACCGAAAGAAATCCAGTCCAGTACAAAACAATAATTATGCGTTGTTATTAATTGTTAACATAGAAAAATAAAAACAAAGGGGACACCCGGGTTCGAACCGGGGACCTCTCGATCTGCAGTCGAATGCTCTACCACTGAGCTATATCCCCCTGCTTACGGAGGTGGACAATTTAACCTGATATTCCTTGAACAGAGCGACTCGTATCTGATTGTTAATGGATATGCGTACGTTTTAAGTAATTGAGTATATTTTCTATTTATAAAATCGATATAAGATACAATGTATATTTACATTTTACGTAATTAGCAATCATGAAAAACATGCAAAGAAAACAATTGAATATCAAAGAACAGGAAAAGGTAACTCTTATATTCTTTATATGAGTGGTCGCGCTTAAGATCGAAACAAATTACTGATTCTACTTTCAAGTTTCAGGGTTCCACGCGAACACTGAAAAAAATAAATGTTTTGAATGTTGATAGTGCGTCCAGTTGATTTTTAAAAAGTTCTATGGAAGAAACACAGACTCATTGTTACTGTGGGGCACTTGATCCAACACGACGAGAGGGGACTTTCCAATGCAGCAAATGTAAAAAGCGATTTCATGCAGGTACGTACCGAAAGTCACAGTCACAGTCACAGTCACAGTGTGACACTGACAATGCGAAAACAACCAGAACTATTGAAGTAGACTGACAAGTGTCACTTGAAGTGAACAACAAAACCAATACCGACACATGCAGTATATTGTGTTGTACCCGGTTGGTTTGTTGGTACTGTCAGCACAGTTCTACACCCAAAATCCAAAACTGGCAAAAAGAGCCTTGAATTTCACTTTTTCTGCGAAATTCTAGTGAGGAGGGCCATGTTATGATGTTATGTACGATGTAGATTTATTTAAATGTAAAACCAGCTACACGATAATGATTCTGATTATGATTACCATGTCAGAACCATCAAAATGATGATGGTGGATGTTTCAAGAAAGAAGAAAAAAAAAAAAGAACCATCATTATCATATGATCGTGTGCCTTGCCGCATTTGGGCGATCATGGCCCTCCATACGAATTTATTTGCTGTCGCAGCAAGTTTAATATCTCTTACACTTTCTCTGGCCATCCATTCTGCTAAACTGTGATATTTTCTCTCTCTGGGTCTACCTGTTGCTCATTTTCTTTGGCTTTTACTGTTTTAGCATTCCTGTTATAAGGCTAGGTGCTCAGATTTCTCTTGCCTCATAAAATGTGCTATAAATGTTGGTTGTCTTTTCCAAATCTTCTTCATTAATGTTCTTTTTGTGTTTGCGTCTTTCAAGATTGTCTTGTTTGTTTTCTTTGCTGTTCATGAAACTTTTAACATTCTTCTTAGAAACAGCATTTCAGCTGCCTCAGTCTTGTTCTGACTTTGCTTTGATTTTTTTTTCTGATACTTTTCTTCCATAGTCTTTCTTTTACCTTCTTCGAGTACTGTGCTAGCCATAGTGTTCCATGTGTGTATCCCCAGTGTGTTCACTCTGTCTCATTTCTTTGTACTTGATTACTAATATTTTTCCACTGTACAATCTGACCTAGAGTATCATTAAAAAAAATCTAGCCTAGAACTTCCTGTTGCCCTTCCCAAATCTTTGGTAACAGTTTTTTTTTAAGTTTGAACTGGTCAACACATGTACACAACACACACTTTTTGGGGTTTTTGTTTTTTTGTTGTTTTTTTTAATCTTTCTGCTCTCCATAACTTTTTCAAAACAATGTAAAGATCTACAGCTGTTCGAGACTGTGAATTATCTGAGAT
>CM060313.1:9570209-9787709 GCA_030674185.1 Monoplex corrugatus | reverse complement strand
ATGATGAACTACCTACTGCAATGTCTGACAGAGAAGGATGGAAGAAATGTGTCATGGATAGCCGAGCAAGCTCGACATGATGATGATGATGATGTCACATTTTTGGATCATTCAGTATAAACGATATCCTCACCTTCTGCAAATTCTGTGCTGGGAATTTCCTCTTTTCTGTCACTTTCTTTGTTTCTGCCTTACACCTTTGCTTTCTTTCATTTCCTCCTATCATTTTCTGCCTTACTGGTCCATTCACGTGTATGTGTTTGATAAAGTCTTATGTACTTACTCGTAGGTTTGATAATTGGGCACTTGTATTAAGTGCATTTTTGGCTCTAGGTAAATGAGATGCAGAAGCAATTTTAGGTAATTTAGGCCTTTTTTATGTTTGGTCTTAGTTATATTTAAATTTGTATTCATGTATCTTTTTTTAAACCCCCTATGTGATAAATTGGATGGAGTGGTCAGCGTCAAGGGCATCTCCTTAGATTATGTGCATGAATGCATTCATATGTGTACTTAATTTTCTTTTCCTTTTTTTGCCCTGTTGAAGTATTGTGTATGTTTTGAAAGGGTTATAGGTCTACATAGTCGGCTGGGCTTTAAAAAAGTAACAATAAATGACAATAACAGACAGTCCAGTGTGTGATCGTTATTTCGCTTTTGAATCACTGGTGCCATTTGAACGACTTGTACTGTCTGAACATTATCATGGTCTGTCTTGTGCATTGTGTGGGCAGAAGGAAGAAGGCATCCTGGAAAGGGACTGTGGCTGGTACCTTGTCAGCGAATTGCCCTCGGCACTTTGTGTCTGGCATGTCACAGCTTGGAGAGTCTGGTTGGTGGAAACTTGCCGTGATGAAGCCACCACTTTATGATGTGGGTTAGTATTGAGAGCCGACTGTGTGTGTGTTTGGGGTTGGGGTGGTTTATTGTGTGGGCCATAGCCCTTTATATGAGTGTGATGTGTGTGTGTGGTGTGTCTGTGTGTGTGTGTGTGTGGTGTGTCTGTGTGTGTGTGGTGTGTGTCTGTTTGTGAGTGGGGAGGGGGGGGGGTATGTCACAGAAATTAATTACAGTGTGCCAGGGAAGTGTTTTATTTGTAAGCTTATGTATACCCTTTTGGATTGCTTATAACAAGAATATTCATTTCAAAGAAAATTATTTTATGAAGTTCATTTCTTGTATTTTTCAAAGTGGTGGTTGTTCTGCATCCGAGCTGTTTGTGATGATTTTATTTTTTTAAATATTTTGGTCAGAATTGTGCTTTTAAAGAGATAGTTGTGCCCCTTTGACTGCGACTCAGCTGAGTTTAAATTGGTGAAATAGTCTTTAACACTCTGTAACAAGTGTTGAGTCTCATTTACAAACAGATGTAATGTAGAACTGCATCCTCTACTGTTCTATGTTCATGACATCCATTCAAGACCAGTGAATAGTAAACGTGCGCTTAATATTAGTGGACCTGCTGTCTGTCTGTCACATCCAAGGTATGTGTTACATCCAAGATCAGATTGATGTTCATTACTTAAAGCCACAGCAGGACTATATAAAGCGCGAGATGTCCGCTTCATTTCTAACCTTGTAACAGCAGGCATCATACCTCTCCAACATTTCTCAAGTAGTTCGATGCTGAAGGGAAAACACAACTTCATATTGGGTAGAATGGTTGTTAACATTACTCCTAATACTTCGTTAGATGTGGCATTGATAGAAAATGTTATGGCAAATCGATAGAAACATTTCAAATCAGGGCAGATTGCAACATGATGGGTGGAGCTAGTGTTTGGCGCGCACATCCTGCATGGCACTATGTATCTAAAAATATATGTTTAGGTCTGTGGTACTTTTCTGGGGCCGAAGTAGGGCTGCAGGCATATCACTGTCAGTTTCAGCTTGACAATACTATAACTGTAGGGCCTACCCATGTGCATGTGTGAAGAACATGTGTGGAACCCTTATAGTGCCGTACTTTTGACCATACTATAACTGTAGGGCCTACCCATGTGCATGTGTGAATATGTGTGGAACCCTTATAGTGCCGTACTTTTGACCATACTATAACTGTAGGGCCTACCCATGTGCATGTGTGAATATGTGTGGAACCCTTATAGTGCCCCACTCTGCAAACAACACGAACACAGCGCGCACAAGGGGATGAAAATCTGTGAACTAGCCCTTCTCACCCGATCTGGCAGATTGGATTCCAGGCCTTTAAGAGAAATGTTGGTGTAGTTTATATTTGCATCTTTAAGATCAATAAAAAAACAAAAACATGTGGCCTTTTTTGAGGAATGAGAAATTAACTGCATGAGGATCTGATCAGCTTCCAACACAAATCATATTACTTGTGATATTGTGCATTGACATCAGCTCATTCATTTTTATCATGCTCTGTTGTAAATATATGTCAAGATGTTGACTTTATGCTGCTCTACCTATAATCTCTGTGGTATAATTTCTACACCATTTGCACATCTTTAAAACTAACAAATCCACACTTCTGCTGTCATATAATGCTGTCCATTAGAGAGATAAAATAACAGTTAAACATCCCAATGAGATAAGTTTGTTGTATAATTTTGTAATTAAAATTCCTTGTATGAATTGGATTTGTGGTTGAAATATGAACAATACTTTGAGCTCAGTTACTTTTTACAGTACCACACAAAACATGCTAAAACTGGAGTACAAAAAACGAAGACAGTACTGAAAATAGGTAAACTGTCTTGCTTGTTTAACAATTTGACTCCCACACCCTATCCACCAGCATCTTGCATTGTCAGCCATGCTGGCTAAGCAAAACTTAACCTTTTGACTCCCTCACCATAGGAAGCTGCTGGATAGGGTGAGGGAGTCAAAAGGTAAAGTTTTTGCAGTTGGCAAATAGCGTGCGGTAGTCAAAGGGTTAAAGAATGCACACAAAAAATACTGATAATAATAATAGTTCAGTTTGACCATCTTTTTTTTCACCCCCTCTTCGCTTTGTTCCCTGTCAAGAGCCCCCTGTGAGAGCTGCAAGACGGCCCAAACAGGATCCTTTTCAGCAGCTGATGATGGAAGTGGTCGAAGAAGATGATGACCCAAGCAGTAAACGTACACGACGTTCGAAACCCTTCTCCTTAACAGCCGCTATTGAGCTGAAAGCCAAGAGGAGCACAATCTCAGTGAGTATAGAGTGTGGCAAGAGTGGGGTGATTTTCATTGTTGTTGGTGAATGCTTACGCTGCTGAATCCAAAACAAGTGCGAATGCCCGCGTTCAAGCAGACAGGAACCAGAAAAACACAAAAATAGAATCAGAACGCGTATTTAATATAACAAGACAAGACAGGCGTAAATTTTCGGCCGGCTGGCCTTTGTCAAGCGTGAATGTAAGATCACAAACACCAAATACAAAATTAGGAGAAAAAGACTTAAACTTCCCTGCTGCTTCATCCAGTGGGAGAAGACTATATGAATTCACAATGTGTTTGTGAGTAATGGTAAGAGGGGAAGTAAGATGAACTCTACAATTTGAAAAGTGGTCATGCCATATTAGTATTGTTTTATCCTGAAGAGGGTCCAGGGCTATAACTGTGTGGTAAGGCTGATGTAAATGGATCGTGCCTAGTGCAACGAATCCAGTCTGACCTTGGAATAGGAAGAAAAACATCCTAAACCAACAGCTGAGGGGCTGAATGGAAAACCAGATTACCTGGAGGGAAAAAACCCTAAGTCAGATGCGGCTGGGCCTGTCTCGTGAAATGAGAATTAGAACAGATTAAAACAGACATTAAAAAAAAAAAAAAGGGGGGGGAAGGGGGGGGGGGAGGGGGGGGGGGGGGTATGTGCAGCCTTAAAGCCAAGACCTCGTCCGTTTTAATCTGTTCTGCTTCTCTTTTCACAAGACAGGCCCAGCCACGTCTGACTAAGGTTTTTTTTCTCGGGGTACTCCAGTGTGTGTGAGTAAGAGAGAGAGAGAGAGATGCAGTGAGTATTCTGTGACATAGATTGTTGATGCTATACACATGGAATTATTATGAATATTGTAGCTGGTCACTTTCATTGCGCTTTGTAGAATGAAAAATATGCTGGTTTTATCAGGACCCCCCAGGCAGAAAACGAAGAACACTGGCAGCTCTGGCAGAGTCCATAGCACAGGCAGAATCTGTTACTTTGGGAAAGTCTGTCGCTTTGGCTGGAATGTCTGAGCAAGACAAGGATGAAGACATTGAGCAGATTTTGTCATCCACAGTGGATCAAGATACTTCACCCAGACCAGATCTCAAAACCTCATCCATTAAGGATGAAGATGCCTCACCCGAAGCAGACCTGGAAACCTCGTGTGTAATGGATGAGGATATCAAACCAGACCTCTTTGCCTTGTCTATGGTGGGGCAGGACACCTCTGCCACAACTGATGAAAACTCCAAATCCGGAGACGGTCAAAGATTGGAGACAGTGTACGTTGTTCAAACAATCAAAAGTAAGGAGACCATCATCTCCACCATACCTCCCTCAGCCAGTGTCTCTGAACATTTACCACAAAAAAAAGAACTGGATGATTCTCTGCAGCCAAGCGATCCAGTGAAAAGTGATGGCTCGAGATGTCAGTCGCCATCAGCAGGTTCTTCTGCCAGTGAGGATGATGAGGCGTGGGGGGGTAGAAAAACGGCATCCTATGACCAAAATCCCAACATGTTTGCAGACAACCCAGAAGGTAAGTGTTACTTCGTGATCTCTTTATTCAACACATTTGTCGTCATCGTCATGATCTTGATTCATGTTTTATTCAGTTAGCTTTTGCTTAACCCCTCTGTTGCTAAGGCTTTTCTGCTTCAATTTATGTTTGAGAAGAAAATTCCTGAAAAACTTAACAAATACACTTTTACACCTACGACTTTTGTTCACTCATATTTCCAACATGAAAATGTATATTAAATGAATGAGAAATTAACAAATATTTTTTTTTTTTTTGTTACAGTATAACTTGCAACTATTGAGCCAAATTGTCAGACAATTTTCCTGAAAGAGTTTACTCCTTTTGTTCGCATATATATTCTTTCTGTCTCTTTCTCTCTCCGTCTCTCCGCCCCTCTCTCTCTCTCACTCTCTCTCTCTCTCTTACACACACACACACACACACACACACACACACACACACACACACACACACACTCACTCACTCACTCACTCACTCATACACAGAGGGTGAGGACATAGAAAGAGAAAACTGGGGCAGAATGTGCCCCGCCCCTTTCATTTAGACACCTACCCCCTACAACCCCCCATTTCCAACCCCTTGTCTGTTTACACACACACACAGTGACACACCATGCTACTGACCTTGACCTACTCAGGAGAGAGTGAGGGGAGTTAAATCATGTGATTTACCATCAACATTTGTGCAGTGAATGAAACAGTCTTTTCTTTATCAGCAGTGGATTCACAATCATGAAATCATGACGTATTTGGTAAATCGACAGTCCAGCCTGGAAGTGTCATGAGTTATACGTGTAAGGTTACTGTTCTGTAATGATAATTTATTTTTCATGTAAATTATACTTATCTTTATGTGCATCATATATGCATGCCTCTGTGTGTGTGTGCGTACATGTGTGCATACGTACATACATGCGTATGTGCATCCATACATGTGTGTGTGTGCATGTGTGTGTGCATGCATTGTGTGTGCGTGAGAGGGAAGAGTAAAGGTGATGATGATATGTAATGTATGTGTTTTAAGTTGGGCCAGATGTACTTAACAGAAAATAAATTCTTGTGCTTGGGTTTTTTTTTTTTCTATTTTGATACAAAACCTTAGTTTTGATTAAAGGAGCGTCATTCTCGTTACTATATTGCAGGTTCTGGAGAAGAAAACATCCTTATGTTCGAACCAGTAGACAGTGATGATGAATGTCTGGACATGGACAGTAGTATCATCTCATCAGCTGCCATGGGTATTAACTTTGATCCCGTCCATTCCCCTGATATGGTGGATCTCATCATGTCTATGCCAGGTAATAATAATAATAATTACAATATTTATATAGCGCAAAATCTTGATAAAATCAAATCTAAGCGCTGAAGCAGACACACACGCAGGCACGCACGCACGCACGCACGCACACACACGCACGCACACACACAGACACACACACACACACACCCACACACACGCATGGCTATAAATGGGGAGAAAGAATAAAAGCAAGAATAAAAGCAATGGAAAATTATAGAGAGCATAGCATACAATTATATATTATAACCATGTGATTCCCTCCGAGCGGAGACAGGCTGCAGAGGGGGGGGGGGGGGGGGGGGGGGGGGTTGAGTGAGGTTAGGATTTTATGCGGAGGAGAAAAGGTGAGTTTGCTGACGGACTGAGAGAGGAAGTTTGTTCCAGGAGAGTGGACCAGAAACAGAGAAGGCTCGTGGACCATAGGTATTGAGCTTAGTGCGTGGAAAGCGAAAAGTCAGAGGATCAGAGGCAGAGCGGAGGGTACGTGAGGGAACATAGATCTCAAGTAGGCTTGACAGGTAATCGGGGGCTGCGTTATTGAGGCTTTTGTAGCACATGGTGTCTAGTTTGTACTGTATGCGCTTTGATACAGGGAGCCAGTGAAGTTGTGCCAGGAGAGGAGATATGTGGTCAGCTTTTTTCTTTTTGAGTACAAGGCGTGCAGCATTGTTTTGAATGCGCTGTAGGATGTGAATGGTGGAGGCAGGAAGACCAGACAGGAGTGAATTGCAATAGTCAATGCGAGACATTATGAAGGAGAGAACGAGTTTTGCAGTTGTTTCGACAGAGAGATACTTCCTGATCAGCTTTATACGATGGAGATGATAGTAGCAGGATCTGGCAGTTTGAGAAACAAAGTTGTTCATGGAGAGGGTAGAGTCAATGCAGACACCAAGGTTTTTAGCTGAATCAGAAATTGGGACTGATGTGTTACATAATGGGAGAGAAAGAGGAGGCAGCTGAGAAAGTTTCTGACGGGTGCCAATGAGGATAGCTTCTGTTTTGTCGTCATTAAGCTGAAGTCTATTGTGTGTCATCCAGTTCTTAATGTCCGAGTAACACTCAGTGGTGCGAGTCAACAGGCGCTGTATATTATCAGGTGAGTCACTGTCTTGAAGTTGGGTGTCATCAGCATAGAAGTGGTGTTTTATAGAATGGGAGTTGATGATGGTGGACAGGGGGGAGGTGTAAAGAGTGAAAAGAACAGGGCCAAGGACAGATCCTTGTGGAACACCACAGGTCAGGTATGCAGGTTGAGAGTAAGTGCCATTGATGAGAACGGTTTGTTTTCTGTTTGATAGGTATGAAGTGAACCAAGACAGAGCAATGTCAGAGATGCCAAAAGTATGATGAAGTCTAGAAAGGAGAATACCATGATCAATGGTATCAAAGGCTATAATAATAATAATAATGATGATAATAAATCACTTTTTTATAGCGCTATTATCCTACACATAGGTAAAGACTCACTTTGCTTTACAATTATTAGTTCATTTTTCACAATCAGCCCTATGCCTAGTGGTCAATTAAACTAACTCCTACTCCTAGTCCCTCCCCCCCCCCCCCCCCCCCCCCCAACACACACGCTAGCACATCTGTTGCGAGCAAGTACTAATATATACATTACTGAATCAGAAAGGAAAAAAAATCATGTGTCATTACTGGTAGTATTTATCAAAAAGATGAGTTTTGAGGCCCGCCTTGAAAGAAGAGATGATGAACAGCGGAGAGAAAAAGGCAGATCGTTCCAGACAAGTGGGGCCTGGCAACGGAAGGCTCGGTGTCCTATGGTTTTGGATTTTGATTTTGCCAGAAGCTTCTGGCTGCTTGACCTGAGACTGCATTCAGGCCTGTATGTTTTAAGCACAGAAGAGAGGTAGAGAGATATTGGCCATTAATCTGCTTGATTTTTATGGTAATGATAGCAGAGATGAGAAGAAATAGAGATTATCTCTTCTCAAAAGTATTGACAGAATTGAAACATTTTGAAGGGGATGGTAAATTTTCATCAAGTATTGACAGAATTGAAACATTTTGAAGGGGATGATAAAGTTCCATTAACTCTTATTATCCATTTAGGATTTTAAGTCTGGCCAAAGGCTTTGCACTATGCGAATTGTCAAAGAGGGGGTCAGGTCAGTAAAATGATGATAACTTTTTTTATATCCAACCTACAGCAAACATTTTAGTATGCCCATGTTCAGAGTAATTACAGACACACATTTCACAGCACAGACAAAAAACAGTTGTATGGTTGATACTGACAGAACTATAGCTGACCAGGTAATCCTTGTACATCCAAACTCTGAGAAAAAAATATGTTCCTTGGCATCTTAGCAGTAAGTTCACCACCACAAAAAATGTTATTGTTGCTTTAGTTTGATGCTTTTCACCTCTAATTGACTTCAGGTCACATCCCCGAAAGTGACAAAAACCAGACACCTTAGCTGTTACACATGTCATAACTTGTTCGTGAGTTTTCTTTTCTGTAGTGGCTGCACATTTTCTAGTGTAGAAATATTATTTGTTGCAAAAGTAAGTGAAAACCACTAAAAAAAAGTGTGTGGTCATCTGTGGACTTTTTCACTGATCACATGATGTCGGGTGAGTTTCAGAAAGTCATAATTTCTTTGAATAAGGCCTTGCTGAAGTGTCACCACCATCCAAAGAAACCAACTCATCATTTGAGTGTCAGAAAACTCTCATCACTGTCACTGATGATATTATTGCTATTACTATCATCCAGTGTTTCTTGAAACAATTTTATCACCTGCTCAGTGGTCAGCCTCATAGGGTGCCGCCCACCCGATTCCATGACAAATCAAAACACAGCACAAGATAAAAAAAAATCTAACTTCAAACTACTTCATCAGCACAGAAAAGCGTGAAACGAGAGCGGAACTATCTATTGCCGTAAAGGAAGCCGTTAAGCCGGCTGATGTCGGAAAAGTGGTGATTGTCGCAGTCAAGATGTCTGGTAACTGAAAAAGCCAACTGAGTCGGCTCGCCATCCATTCAGGTTGGACGGAAAGCCGACTGAGTCGGCTTGCCGGACAATAAGAGTTAAGTATTGACAGAATTGAAACATTTTGAAGGGGATGGTAAAGTTCCATTAAGTATTGACAGAATTGAAACATTTTGAAGGGGATGGTAAAGTTCCATTATGTATTGACTGAATTGAAATATTTTGAAGGGGATGGTAAAGTTCCATTATGTATTGACTGAATTGAAACATTTTGAAGGGGATGGTAAAGTTCCATTAAGTATTGACAGAATTGAAACATTTTGAAGGGGATGGTAAAGTTCCATTAAGTATTGACTGAATTGAAACATTTTGAAGGGGATGGTAAAGTTCCATTAAGTATTGACTGAATTGAAACATTTTGAAGGGGATGGTAAAGTTCCATTAAGTATTGACAGAATTGAAACATTTTGAAGGGGATGGTAAAGTTCCATTATGTATTGACTGAATTGAAACATTTTGAAGGGGATGGTAAAGTTCCATTAAACAGAAACCATATCAAAAGAGGGGAGAGAGAGAGAGAGTGTTGTGTGTGTGTGTGTGTATGTGTGTGTGGTTATAGGTTTTGTTTCCCCATCATGTGTGGTCTGTGCTGAATAACATATGTTCCAGGCACCGGTACACCAGAGTCAGAAGCCCCCGGCCAGTCCTATCTACCTGCACACTTGTTCACCCAGCCCAGAGGTCATGGCACTCAGGAACTAGAGTGTATGAGTAATGACGGCGATACACACTCAGAGTCTGAGTATGAATTTCCCAGTGAAGAACGGATAGGGGTGAAGGAGGAGCACTCTGAGCATGAGGATGACAGTGAGGAAGACGACGAGGAAGAGGAACGTGATGCTATCAGGACAGTGTCGAGTGACCCAACACTGACCCATAGGCTCGTGAGGAGGAGGAGGAAGAGAAGGAGGGAGGAAGAGGAGAGGATACCTGAGGTAGAGCAGCGACCGCCCGCTAACAAGTAAGCTGATAGTATATTTTTGTTTGTTTTAGTATGGCATGCCTTTTGTAGTAGTTGTCATTGGCGTTGCCTGCGAAAGAATGTGTGCCTCCAGGATCGCCCTTGTATCCCACATCAGATTGATGGGAAAAACCATAATTTTGCCTCCCAGAATTCCGTCGGGATTCTGGGCCAAGCGAGAGAGAATGTGAGAGTTTGACATTCACGCAAGAGTTCCCGTCAGTCAGACATGTGGCGATCTTCTGTCCTCCTTTCTCTCTTTATTCTAGCTAACTACGTGTTTTGGAATTAATCTATTGTTGTTGGTAATCACTGTGACTTACGATTGTACGTTTCACAACTGGAATTCCTAGGTAAGCTTGGCGATTTGATATTTATCATCTTAAACTGCTGGCAGGCAGGTGGATTAGTCATGTGCAAACACAGCGACCTCTTTGTGTCTAACTCCCAGTCGCTAGTACAAAGAAACAGACTTCGAGTCTTGTTGTCCACTGCATGGCCCGTACTGGCTATATAGTAGTCTTATTTGGCTTCTTGAGAAGTCCCATTGGCTACTTGCATAGTCCCACTTGGCTGTCTACAGCACCAAATACTGTAGTCGACATGGATGGTATAACTTCTGGGGTAGTTCTTTTCTGCACATAGCATAAGCAAGACTGATGATGAGATCTATACCACTGGTGTGACAGTACAATTATAGCTTCACAAGCCATTCTGTGCTGTGTGTGCATAAACAGTATACAGACCTGTGCACATTAGCTGTCTCAGGACATTGTGTGGCAACGCAGTTTAGCTAGAAGAGCAGTGATGAAAGAATTAAATGAAAAAATTTGCAGTGCAGTTGAGCACCAACAAGTAACTATCCACAAAGTTCAGCTTGTGTGTTGAATTAAGCAGTATTTACATTTTTAGCTTTCTTGGGGTTTTTTTGGGGGGGTTTTTGTTTGTTTGTTTGTTTATTTTTTTATGGTCAGTTGAGCACCAAATCGAACCATTCACGATTGTCAACTTATGCATTAGATTTATTTTTCTTCTTTTTTCCCCCTGTATATTTTAGGTTAGCGATTATTTGTGCAGGCTTCGCGTTATGACCCCTTACGATGAGAGCATTATGTTGGATGCCCTGGAAGGCACCAAGTCTGTCCAGCCGGTGTCAGAGGATGGTCAGCCTCTTGAACAGTGGGAAGCTGAGCGACTCATTCATGAAAAAAACTTGTTACATAGAAAACTTAAAGTAAGAAAGGTGAGCAGTCTTGTGTTTCTTATGTTCCTGTGCGCTGTGTTGCATTGTGTTGTATTCCATTTATATAGTCGTTTGTTTGCATGTGTCTGTCTGTGTGTCTGTGTGTGTGTCTGTGTGCATTGCGTGTGTATGTGTGTGATGTGTGGGGTATGTGTGTGTTGTGTGTGAAAGAGGGAGAGAGAGAGTGTGTGTGTGCATGTGTACGTGTGTGTGCATGCGTGTGTGTGTGTGTATGTGTGAGAGTGTGTGTGTGTGTATGTGTGCATGTGTGTGCGTGCGCATGTATGTGAAAGAGGAGAAGAGAGAGAATGTGTGTGTTTGTGTGTGCACTCGTGTATGTGTGTGTGTGCATGTGAGTGTGTGTGTCTGTGCATGTGAGTGTGTGTGTGTGCGCGCGCGTGTGTGCTTGTGTGTGTGTATGTGCGTGTGTGTGTGTGGAAATGGCTGCATTAGTACTTAGTTTACTCAATAATCTATTTCATGACATCTTTTTTGTGTGTTTTACGAAAGTTAAAACAAATAAAACAGGCAGACAAGTGTAAAAACAGACAAGCGAAAAACATATGTGCAGATGATAACAAGTACAGTTCCATGGTATCATGATCACACAAACATAAACATTACCTGTTGTACTGTAGGCAGGAGTTCAAAACACCACCAGATCTCTTATGCAAAAATCTGTAATGGATGAATTGCAGAAAAGTCACCTCAGCTGCCTGTAACAGCTGTGTTTGTGACACTGCTTGGTTGGTTGGTTGGTTGTTTTAGCAATAAGTTAATTATGCTCGTTCAGTGATTGGTTAGTTGGTTGGTTGTTTTAGCAGTAACTTAATCATTCTTGTTCGATGATTGGTAGGTTGGTTGGTTGTTTTAGCAGTAACTTAATCATGCTTGTTCGATGATTGGTTGGTTGGTTGTTTTAGCAGTAACTTAATCATGCTTGTTCGATGATTGGTAGGTTGGTTGGTTGTTTTAGCAGTAAGTTAATTATGCCTGTTCAATGGTTGGTTGGTTGTTTTAGATTAATCCTTTAACTCCTGCACCCTGTCCACCAACTGCAAAAACTTAACCTTTTGACTTCATCACCCTACCCACCAGCACCTTTTTATGGCACGGCTGTTCTTTCCGTTCCCTTTAGTTGGGAGGAAACTCCCCGTACGCGCGGAGGAATGTGTTATCCTGACCCAGCCCGCCTGCCTGGCGGACAGCATGCTGGTCGGTTGTAAGACGGTTTAAGGTGAGCGCGTGCCAGTACCGCACAAGACTGCTGCCGCGCTCTTTCGCGCATCACACACATAATGCGGTATTCCCCACCCAATGCACAGGCGCTTAGCCAGACAAAAAAATCACTTGGTTTACACTTTCGTTGTTTTCTTTTCTTAATGTGCTTACAGTTATACAACATGCATAGAGATGAATAGAGAAGAAATTTCTGAACAAAACAAGACCAAACATGGCCTATAAAAAGTTGCATGCACAGCAAAGAGATTGTGTTGAATGCGAGTGTTTGAAGCAGTACTAACCATAAAACATACACAATTAAAATAATATGTGAAGTTTTAAACTTCATTTTCACAAAGATGTGACTTTCCATTCATGCAGTTTGCTCACACAGTGACACACTATCAGTCTGCATGCCATTCCACTCACCCAAAGGCGCGAGTTATTCCCACGGTTCCCTGCAGGCCAGCGTTAATTACTCCACTGACAGCGGAAAGATAGCAAACACAGATACGGGCCAGACTGCCCTCCACAACACTTTGATCACTTGTCTCAACGGCCTACATGGTGGCTTTGTTGTGAAAAGTCGAGAGACCAGGTGCATTCAGTTATAATTCAGGTTTCTTGTATATATATATAAAGAGCGGCCTGAAGTGGAATGGGGAAAACACACAACATGGAAAATTACAATAATTCAATTGTTTGAAATTTGTTTTCCTGTCAAACTAGAGCAAAGATCATGTTTGTCCTGTTATCCTGATATGCACTTAAATTCTTTCTTTGCATGAAAGTTCGTTTATGTATGTATGAAGATCTCTCTCTCTCTCTCTCTCTCTCTCTCTCTCTCTCTCTCTCAGTCTCTGTATGTGTGTGTGTGTGTGTATGTTCTCAATTCTGTTTTTTTCTCCGTGTTTTGGCCATGAGTGATCGTAAACGAGGTGACACAATGGTCATGTGCTCTTTCATAAGAACTCGGAGTTTTTGTGCTGGGTTGTTGATCCCTCTTACTCTCACTTTGAGTTCATTAATAAAGGCATGGGTTTCTTCTCCTCCTTGCTCCCCGAATAGACCCAGGCCTAGATGAAATGCACTCAGAAAGGAAACACAATGAGCCTCAAGAATATGTTGCTTGGGTGTGATTTGTATGTCTGGGAACTGTTTTCTGTAATAGTCCATATAGTCATTGATGGCATTGTTTGCTTGCAAAATATCTGCTTCAGTGACAGACCGTGTATGAGACACAAGTCTGTGAACTTCAGAAAAGAGAGAGTTCAACTGTAAAAACTTGTTTGCTATGTCATGTGCTTGTTGAAGGAGGTCAGGATCCTTGGTTGTTTGAACTGTTGTATGTATGACACTTTGACAAATGTTTTCTCTTGGTGTTGTTTGTAGGTATGTATGACAATGGTTTCCAACAAAACTGCGTCCGTGGTATGCTTGTACTTCAATTTTGTTGTCCTTTAAAATTCTATCCAAACTTCCAGCCACTGGACCAGACAATTCAGGTAGTTTGTTAGACGTCTGTTTGTGCTCTATGTTTTCCTCTAGTTCACTGATCATGTCTATGAGCTGTCTTTCCTTCTCAAGGTACTCCTTTTCTGACTTAAACTGATCTCTTTCCAACCAGCAGAGCTCAGTTTCGTGAAATCTCTTCTTTGATTCATCATTTTCTATCTCTGTCAACATTTTCACATACTGGCTAAAGGAAGTATCATTTTCAACATTTTTTTCTTGATCTGCAGCGAAACTAGCAGCGATCTTTTCATCCAGTCTATGGCACTCTTTCTCCAGAAGCGTGTGATGTTTTTTCACAATACCCAGTAGTATGTGAAGGTAAGGTGGGGCAACTTCAGTTGGTTCTGTAATGAACAAAGGCTGATGGATCACATTGTTGCATTTTTTTGCCACTTCCTTTTTTTTTCCTTTCAAACAGAATTTGTTGAAATCATGCTTCAGGTTTTTCAAAGATCTGTTTTCAATTTCAGGCTGTTTTGATGGAGCTTTCTGAATTTGCGTTTTTGATGCTTTACACCAAAGGCAGGGGTGAACAGACTGGGCGCCTGAGATGCCAAAAATCTTCAGTAGGAAATCATAATCACCAAACAAGAAAACCTTCATTTTCTTTCCGTTCCATGTGTGTTTTTCAAGATTTTCGATCTGTTTCTTATAAGGCTGTAGGACAGATTTCAAATTGTGATGTGAATCTTTGGCATACACTGCAGCTAACATATATGTGTTGAATTTTGAATTTGGGTCCTTAGTGTTTGCAATTTGAAGCATGAGTTTGAAAATGTCTCCCCCATGGTCTCCTCCTATTTTGACATAAATTGTGTCTGGAGGGATGGTTTCATTGTGCCAAGACAGTAGGTTTTCTTCCTCCATTTGATCAAGAACATTACTAACAAAGCCAGGGAGATCATTATTTCCAACATAGCCAACAGGAACACGCTCTCCATCCAGCGGTTTGTAGGTGATGTTGATTTCTCCACACATAAGGCTGTTTTGATAAACTCTCTGTTTTCTCTCACTTTCTACCTGTATGCCCAATGTTTTCATGAGCCTGCTTTGTTTACGGAACTTGTTCCAGCTCATTCCTGTCTGAGTTCTTAGTGCCGAACTATGTTTACTGGATATGAATGATTTGCGAAATCCAGCTGCTTTTAATATTTTCTCTCTTTTCTCTTTGGTTGTCTTTTTTAGTTCTGTGCTCTGCTGAATCAAACTTGCATCAGGAAAACTCCCAGATACACCCTGTCTAATGTTTTGTAACATTTTGGCTCTTTTTTTCTTCACGGGAGAGGATGCCTCATGTGACTGTTTTCGTGGAATTGTGATTTTTTTCAAAACAATGGGTTGGCCTTTCGTTTTACACTTGACAGTGGACTGGTCAGACGATGCATTGAGTTTCAATTTGGCAACACGAGTAAAGTGACATTCTTCCTCTGGATTAAGGGGCAGTGATAGTTCTGCGCTACGTCGGATTCGTTTTTTGGGGGGTGTCCTAAACGGTGACGTTGCTGCATCAACTGTTGTTTTCTTCCTAGGGGTATGGACAGTCTCTCTTGCTGACAACACAGCTGGGCTGATTGGTGACGTTTGTGCATCTTTGGAACATGTCAGTTTGACTGGAGTTGATGAGCTCTGAGGTAAAAACAAGGATGTGTTGCCGGAATCAGAATCAAAGTTGATTTCTGCTGTGTCTTCATTCTCAGTGCTTGGTCTGTGTTTCACTGCTGTTTGTTTTGGCCTTCCTGATCGTTTTACTGGTCTGCCACCTTTTTTTTGTTCACAAAACTGTGAACACACAGAGCAGTCACTAATCTGAAGTGACTGATCATATGGAACCCACAGGGCTGCCGAGTTTTCTATGTCCCTTTGAGCATTTTGAAGTGTTGTCACAGATAGATTGCTTGAGCTTTGTTTTTTCAAATTGATAAGTCTGGAGTGACATTTTTTACAGAGTGTTTCTGAATGAGTATCTTCTCTGTCTGACCGAAGGTTTATATTGTGAAATGCCTGTAGTTCAGTGTCTATATTTCTGCAAAATTTTACACTAGGATCTGCTGTTCTTTTTGAGCGCCCACCACACACTCTACACAATAAATGTAATCTTTTTAAATGCAACTGCTTTGAATGTTCTGTCTCCATACTGTTTTGAATAGACACAAACAAATCACATACTAAATTAGCAGCACACCATGAAACCACCCTAATATATAAATGATGAAAAAAACACGCGCACACACAAACCGATTTGTTCTGTTAATCCTTTTGTGTAGACATTAACACACAAAGTTCATACTTTCCGTAAAAAGTAGATAAACCAGGCACCACAACAAATCACTCGGTAAAATAGACTGCACAGAACGAAAGAACAGTCTTTTGTCTAATTGTGTGCACACTTCTTTTGCCCCTACGAAGTTTGAGGCGGACACTGCTTGCTTTCGCATTAAGTACATGGACTGTGTTAGTATAACAGATGACAAAGAAGCGATTCCAGCCGCAGCACCTGCAAGCAGGCACCAGTGCCAGAGATAATAGCTGGGGAAAGGGAGGGGGGGAAGGTCAGGCGGTGCATGTATGAGCCAGCCAGGCCTGCCTAAGCGGTGAGAAATGGCAGCATTTGTACAGCCGTGATGGAGGTCTGCAGCACTTTTGTGTGGAGTTTCAAAGTGCCAACATAGTCATCACAGCACCTATTAAAATCCTTACCATTTCTGACCATAAGTTGTTCATTGGAAGACAGTGAGTTATCCTAAGACCTCTACCATTTCTAACCATAAGTTACTCATTGGAAGATGGTGGTGAGTTGGTATCTTCCTGGGTAAGTAGTCTGACACCATATCCCCTCAGTGACAGCCCTGATAAACCATTGATGCCTAAGACCTGGACATGAATTCATCATGAAGGACCACAGTTTCAGGAAGTTTTCATAATGCCACGATGCTTCTTGAGGACAGGATTAATAATGATAATGCTACAGAGTTCTGTTTTGAATTGGTTCTGTATGACAGTCGTGAGGTCAACCAGACTCCAGAGGTACAGATACTCTAATGCCAGTCAGAAGATTTGAGTAGTACTTTCAGTGAACAGATATGAAGCAGATGAGACTCAGTTATGTGGTCCCAGTCTTCCTGGTGAGCTCATAGCACATTCCAGGTAACAAGGAGTTATTTGGTTCCAAAACATTTCACAGTGATTCAGACAAAATGTCTCTTAACTCCAAACTTTCCAGTTGTCAGTCTGTTTTACCTCTGTAACAATGCCATGGAGGCTGGGTAAAATGTTGAATTTTATCTGCAATGACTTATCAGCTATTTGGGACCATGGAGGCTGATTGAAATGTTGAATATTATTAGCAATGATTTAATCAGTTGTTTGGGATAGATAGTGCCAGATATGGATTTTGACATATTTGACCCCAAGGGGACTTGAAGCTCTGGTTGTACCATGTGAAGGTGTGAAGTGCAACAGGAAGAGTTTTGTAGAATAATGAAAGAATATGATGCCATGTTTTTTTTTTCCTTCTGCAGTTGGCACGTGAACATGGACTTCCTGCTTTTGATACCGTTAAAACTGTTGAGAGACTACAAGAGAAATACTATGGAATTAAGCCAGCATTCAAGGTCAGCTTTGAATGATTCATTTGATTGGTGAAATATCATGCTGTCCAATCTCTAGACTTTAGCAGAAAATCCTCATCCATTTTGTTTTTGTCTTCTTGATATGCTGTTCTAAACTGCAACTTTTCCCCAAAACTGAGTACAATTGGTTTCAGTTTCTCAAGATGACGTGTCCGCGCTCGGATTGAATTCCATTTGCACTGTTGTCACAGGTGCCATGTGATGGAGAAAATCCAGACTGATCACGGCACAAGCCTTAAGCCTGCACATAAACCCGCGAGCTGTCCAGGTCCTGAGGTCCTACCTAGATAGTTCCATAAACCCGAGGTCGTAGGGGAGTGAGGTGGCAGAAACCTCAACTTTCCTAGGGCCAGCACCACGAGGACAGCACCCATCCCCTCTCCCTTGCTTCCAATTCATGTTCATATTCACTTTTTTTCATTTATTATTTTTTTTAACCAAGACTTCAGAAAGGCAAGGAGGTCTTCAAAGGATGGGACCTGGGAAATCAACCTATCTCTCCAATGTTTTATACCAGGGCAGCCGGGCAGCGCCCCGCTCTGCACAATTTTCAACTGCTGTGGGATCTTTAGCATGCGCAGCCAGACAGCACACGGGTCCAACTCATTTTTCATCCCCTTCTGAGGGACTGGACGTTCAGTTCGATTTTCCAGTCAGACTGAGGAGTAAAGTCAAGGCCTCTATGGGGAACGAACCCTGGAACCTTGAGTGTAGTTATTGGCAGGTGAATGTCTGAACCATTTTGCCACTCTTCTCATACAGCTGGCAAACAGCAGAGCAACTAACTATATGGAGATGCAGCTTTCTGGTGGTCAGATTACCAGAAATGTATAAATTTTAGTTATTTGAAAAAAAAACGCACAATGGAAAAGACAGGATGAACAAGTCAAGTCTGCTGGAAAGTTTATCATCTGGGAAAGTTTATCACCTGATCTATCATTAATCCAAATTAAGGAACAATCTATGGAAGTTTCTTTTTATTTCTTAATCTCACTGCAAATTTGGTCACTAATTGGAAAAAAGGAATTTTTTGTAAATGACACCATAGTGCACATATTCACAAATTTATCCATATTAGAATCCATGAATCCTACATTCAGAAACTATTTTATTGAATGATATAATACACTGGTAAAAAAGAACACTCTTTACGATAATGAAGATTATGACACCAATCGTTGTGGTCTGAAAACTGTGACTGCTATGCTCATAGACCATTATGATGGTTAAAGAAAGGCTACATTGTAAAGAAAATGGTTGTATTTGCCTGTGATCATTTTGTTCTCTTATGGTGTTCACTTATCTTTTCAAAGGAAATTTTCACAATTTATCAAATCCACATCATGCACCTTGTGTCCAACTTTTATTATAAGATATGATATGATGTCATTTGAGTTTAACAGTTGCACACATAATCTTCCATTATAGGAACACATAGTTGATGAAATTGAAATTTCATGCATGGCACTCAAATAACAGTAAAGTTTTATAAGTTTCCAAACCAGTTTCAACTTAGTTTGAGTACTGCTTCTTCACATAGTCATAGTCATTTTCTTTTAGTCACAGTGGATTTACCATGTGAAACTCAGACTGCTCTCCCCTGTTAGGGCATGTTGCCACAGTGCAGCGCCATCCTTTTTTTTTCCTTTAATTTTTTTACCAAGACTTCAGGTTCCTGGATTTTCCGTGGGATCTTTAGCATGTGCAGCCAGAAGGCACACAGGTTTGACTTATTTTTTGCCCTCTTCCAAAGGACTAGACATTTAGTCTGATTTTCCGGTCAAACTGAAGAGAAAAGTCGAGGCCTCAAGAAGAAATGAACCCTGGAACGTTGAGTTTAGTTATTGGCAGGCAAATGTCTAAATTATTCTGCCATCTGTCTCCTTATTTGTACAACACATTTAAGATTAGATCTATTGCTATATCTTAGAAAACAAAGTATGTGTATATTGATGTTGTGATTGTCATGATGTCAAATGGTCATGCTGGTTATGTACTGAAACCCCGTCATAAGGGACAATGACCTACTCATGAGTAAACATTTTGTCTGTCTGTCCTGCTTACTGTCTGTCTAATCTGTCTGTCTGTCTGTCTGTCTGCCTCTCTCTCTCTCTCCCCCCCCCCCCCCAACCCCTGTACATCTGTTTCTGTCTCTGTTTCTTCCACTGTCTGTCTCTTGTTTCTCTGTCTCTGTCTGTCTCTCTGTCCCCCTGTCTGTCTTTCTGTCTGTCTATCTGTCTCTGAGGTGTGCTGTAGGCAAGATCTGATCACGTCATTAATCCCTTGACTGCCTAGAACATAACTGTCACGTTGTGGTTTTGGTAGTAGCAGGCGCCTAACAATGTGAAATTCACGTTCATTTTTCATTGGCTTCGCCTGGCAAAACTATAAGGGAAATAACACTACAAACTGTTTCACTGTTATCTAGGAAGGTAAAATCAGAGTTGTAGCCCTTTGATTGTTGGCCAATGATTGGCTAGTCACCATAGTTTTTCTTGGAATTTCTAAGACTTTCGGAGAATCTGATTAGCATATCCAAGATGGCGGACACTTCAGGCAGCTTGTCTGGTCGACCAGTTCGATCAGTTTTCCGACGGTTTTCCGTATTGGAAGTTTTAGATGAAGTCCTAAATGACCAAGAAGTGATGAAGAGGACTTTTGGGGGAAGATGACGATGATTTTGATGAAGATGAGACTGACACCAACCAGCATCATCCTCTTTTGTCTGGTCTCTTGCACGAAGAAGATGATCCTGAATTTCAGGTTTGGACTATGTTACCCCTTTTTGTTCATGGATTACCACATCAATTTTATCTACTTGGAGTACAATGAGTACCAGACACTTTCCTTTGATATTCAGTGTTCAATAAAACTAAGTTTTGTACTGTTTTCATTGGTTTTATGTTCCGTAATATGTGTGTTTATCTTCCAAAACTGTCATTTTTGGGAAATTTTTTTAAATTTTTTTTCCATACTAATTACAAACTAAACCAAATTATAGTTATATCACATCATAGGGATATAAGAAAAAAACATGCCAAAATCTTAGAGATCTGTCAGTAAATGAATGAGCAATGCACACTTTAGTAAACATACCATAAAAATCAAAATTTTGCTCCGACAGACAGGAGTTCAAAAATAGCTATTTTTCCGGCAGTCAAGGGGTTAAAATTAAAGGATGGATGTTGTGTTTGATCACTGCAGGATGAAAACAATGATGCAGTGACCAGCAGTCATCCACAAAGTATGATTGGACGAACTTTGGACAGGTTCCTGGTAAGTTCCATTCCATCTCTTTCTTCATCACAGTGCCTGTAATGCTAGACTACAGTAAATTCCAGGATACACAGCTGTCCTCAGTATAAGATGCAATATTCTCCCCCTGCTAGTCTCCATATAAAATTTAGAATAACTGCTTTAAAAAAATTGAGATGTAGACTTAAAGTAGTCACTTGAAGGTTAGTTTTGCCACATGTACAAGTATCTGTTATTGTTTGGGTGAACAAGAAAAAAAATCAAGACTTACATTCAGCACACTGTCAGCTGTGTGATATCATTTTATTTTCTTCTGAGTTGTGAATTCTGGTAATTTTTCAGTTCATTGTAAATTTACATGTCAAATGAGCACCATGAATTTCTGAGTGTGTAAGCTGTGTTTCGCAAGGAATCCATTCATAAGCCCATAGTTATCTTTTATAATATGAACTGTGAAATCCCCATTGGTTCTGTTACTGATTTTATTTATGATTAAGATGCTCCAGTTATAATGTGATGGGGTCGAAGTCAAGGGGAAAATATTTGCATTTACTTTTGTTGTTGTTGCTGTCACAGTATAAAAAAATATTTGCATTTACATTTGTTGTTGTTGCTGTCACAATATAAAAAGTAGGCTATTTGCATTTACTTTTGTTGTTGTTGCTGTCACAATATAAAAAGTAGGCTATTTGCATTTACTTTTGTTGTTGTTGCTGTCACAATATAAAAAGTAGGCTATTTGCATTTACTTTTGTTGTTGTTGCTGTCACAATATAAAAAGTAGGCTATTTGCATTTACATTTGTTGTTGTTGCTGTCACAATATAAAAAGTAGGCTATTTGCATTTACATTTGTTGTTGTTGCTGTCACAATATAAAAAGTAGGCTATTTGCATTTACATTTGTTGTTGTTGCTGTCACTATATAAAAAGTAGGCTATTTGCATTTACTTTTGTTGTTGTTGTCACAATATAAAGAATATTTGCATTATTTTTGTTGTTGTTGCTGTCACAATATAAAAAGTAGGCTATTTGCATTTACTTTTGTTGTTGTTGTCACAATATAAAGAATATTTGCATTATTTTTGTTGTTGTTGCTGTCACTATATAAAAAGTAGGCTATTTGCATTTACTTTTGTTGTTGTTGTCACAATATAAAGAATATTTGCATTATTTTTGTTGTTGTTGCTGTCACTATATAAAAATATTTGCATTTACTTTTGTTGTTGTTGTAACAATCAGTATACCCTGTGAAATTCAGGCTGTTGTCCCTCGGGAGAGTATGTCCTTGCAGTGCAGCACCACCCTTTATTTTTCCTTTTTTTGTACTGCATGCGGCTTTTGTATAATTACCTTTGAAAGTAGACTTTGTACAGGATTTTGTCAGGGACATCTCTGTTGCTGTTGTGGGGTCTTTTAACCCTTGGACTTCTGCACCTTGTCCACCAGCATTCTGCATTTATCAACGATGCTAGCGAAGCAAAAACCTAACCGTTTGACACCCCCACCCTATCCACCAGCTTCCTGCAGGAAGCTGGTGGTTAGGGTGTGGGAGTCAAAGGGTTAAGTTTTTGCAGCTGGTGGATATGGTGTGGGAGTCATAGGGTTAATGTGTGGTCATTGAGTGGTGTGCATGAGGTATTAAGTTGATCTCTAGACTAAAGATCCAGTAGAGGAGGGAGGGTGGGCGGTTTTGGCCCAAGTCATTGATGTGTTCACGTGTGTGTTTTGTTTGAGATGGGTATAACCCTGATATGGCTCTGAGCTGTCAGCTGGATTTTCAACACCAAGAAGAAAGGAGAAATAATCCCCCTGTGATCCATGATTCACTCTCAGGTTTCTCACGTCTTAAGCACAAGCACTGATCATCAGGCCATATTCAGCACAATTGTGTTGTATAGTCTAAAAATAACAATAAAACAATCATTTAGGTTTGAATATACTTTATTGTGGGTGCATTTGTAAGATCAGACAGATTTAAACAGTCAAGTTTGAGTACATAGCAGTTCTGTGCATTGTAAATATCTGATTCAGGAAGCATGCCAGTTCGCATACTAAATCAAATTGATTTAAACAAACATTAGGTTTGAATAAAAAAAATTTCTTTTCCTTTCTTTTATGTGGGGCCTCCAACCTCCTATTTTTTCCCCACATTTTCTTCCCCTCTCCCCCTTTTTTTTACTTTCTTTCAATAGACACACTTTATAGTATATCGATAGTCAATTAGATACAGTTATTACGCACATAACATTGTCAAAATTCAAAACTGTCTACAAAATTTACATATAGTTAATGTGGACACATATTTCAAAAAACAAATATACATAGAACATAGATATATCCGGTGTATAAATAATGAAGAATTAAATGAATTTAGTTTAAAATATATTCACATGTGTAGGGATCACTAATAGATAACTGTGAAAAAGAAAAATGAAGAAAACAATATAACCTAAAGTTGTTTTTCAAGAAACATAGAATTATAATGGTTGAATACACCTCTTGTCTGCTGTAAATATCTCATTCAGTAATTATTCACAGATTCATGGTGTTAATCAGTACATTGTAGTGGCTGGTTTTATGTGCATTATTTATTCAGTTGTTGTTTTTTTTAAGTACATAATGAGTTAATCTGATGATGAGTGGTTGTTAATTTAAATCATTCCACTTTTGTTGAATATTTTTGCAGGAAATGTTTTTATCATAGTTTGGGAATAAGCATGTGTATAGAAGTGTGTGTGTGTGTGTGTGTGTGTGTGTGTGTGTGTGTGTGTGTGTGTGTGTGTGTGTGTGTGTGTGTGTGTGTGCATGTGTGTGTGTGTGTACATGTGCATGTGTGTGTGTGTGTGTGTGTGTGTGACACAGAGGCGAGGAGGTGGAGCAGGCGTGGATGTACAGCACACATCATTTCACACACGTCTGGTGGGCTTTGAGGATCACCAGCTACAGCCTATCATTAGTCCCTACACACTGAGGTCTGTTTGTTTCTGTCTTCTGTGTGTGTGTGCGTGTGTATGTGTGTGTGTGTGTGTGTGTGTGTGTGTGACCAGCTACAGCCTATCATTAGTCCCTATACATTGAGGTCTGTATGTTTCTGTCTTCTGTGTGTGTGTGCATGTGTGCGTGTGTGTGTGTGTGTGTGTGTGTGTGTGTGACCAGCTACAGCCTATCATTAGTCCCTATACATTGAGGTCTGTATGTTTCTGTCTTCTGTGTGTGTGTGTGTGTGTGTGCGTGCGTGTGTGTGTGTGTGTGTGTGTGTGTGTGTGTGTGTGTGTGTGTGTGTGTGTATGCCCCTCTGTGTGTGTGTGTGTGTGTGTGTGCGTGCATGCACGTGTGTGTAAGCACATGCATGTTTTGTGATGGTGACGACCTGTGTTTGTTCTGATCCAAACTAAGACTGGTGCAGCAGATGTTGAGTGATATTTGTCATGTGCACCTTATTTACAGCTGCAGTAGTAGAGGATGTAATATGTGACATTTCTAATGCATTTATTTGGCGGCATTCACTATAAAGTGTGTACTCATGTGCTTACTCATTCACTTATTCACTTTTGGATCAGCTAGTCTTAACCCTTTGACTCCCACACCCTGCCCACCAGTATCCTGCATTGTCAACCATGCTAGCAAAGCAACAACTTAACCCTTTGACTCCCGCACACTATCCACCAACTTCCTGCAGGAAGCTGGTGGATAGGGTGAAGGAGCCAAAGGGTTAAGTTTTTGCAGTTGGTGTAATAGGGTGCGGGAGTCAAAGAGTTAATTTTTGACATTTTGACAGATATGAATTACATATTTCAGAAGAAATGCAACATTAGACATGGCTGAAAATGTGCATAAACAGAAGTGCAAATATAGGTAGAAATATGCTTGAAAAGTTCTATTGAAAATGAATTCATCTGTTTCACACATGACAAAAAGTAATTTAAGTGATTGGCTCGTACTTAAGTAAAATACTTTAAAATTAATTTCTTGTCTGTATTATTCTGTTGGCAGGGCTTTGAAGCCATTTATATGGAGAGACAAGGAGACGGTGCCGCTGAAAGTGAAACTGATGCAGGAAATTATTTCATATCCTCACAGGTAGGACACTGACAGAGCGAGTATTTGTGTTGATGATGATGATGATGATAATGATAATAATTATGATAACAATAGCAACATAATAATAACAACAACAATACCATTACTTCTGCTGCTGCTGCTACTACTGCGACTACTACTGCGACTACTGCGACTACTACTGCGACTACTACTGCGACTACTACTGCGACTACTACTACTACTACTACTACTACTACTACTACTACTACTACTACTACTACTACCACCACTACCACTACCACTACCACTACCACTACTACTACTACTACTACTACTACTACTGACGTAATGATAATGTTCATGTTGATGATGGTAATAATAACAACATCAACTATAATGATAATGAAATAATAATATCATTTGTACAACACAAACGATCCTTATCAGAAGCATGTACATTGCACTTTACAGTAACAGAACATTGTTTAACTTTAAATTAAGTAACACCAGACTCTGTGTGTGTGTGTGTGTGTGTGTGTTCAAATTTGTTTGTATTCTTTTTAAAGAAAGAACATATACATATATTGTCTTCAAGCAATTTCATAAAAACACATAAAAGTCGTCAGTAATTTTTGCAAAGGATTTGTATATTCCTGAAATGCGATTCTGTTAGAAAGAATGCAAAAATAAATGTACATGACAAAGTTAGCCAGAGAACAGATGTACTGATGTTGCAAATATATAAGAAATCATCATATCATACCTTTCTCTTTCTCTGCAGTCAGGTTTGCAATATATTCTTGTATGTGGTATTTTGTAATAAGACATTTTATAAAAAAAAAAAAAAGTAACATTTAGTAGGTTTTTTTATGTTGCTTTTTTGAATATCCATTTCCCCTACAGGATACTTAAAACAGATGTGTTCAGATATATTGTTCCTTTTTTCAAAAGTATAAAAAACAAAGAGCTAAAACCAAAACATTGTAGTGTGAATGTACATGCATGCATGAGTGTTAACATCAACTTAACACCTGTACACAATATGTGATTTTAGACTGAAAAAAGAAGCCAACAACAATAGATAAATAAATAAGTAGGGGGGGGGGGGGGGGGGGGAAAGAAGAGAAACTTTTGCAATGAAAATATCTGATACTACCAATATCATTGTTGCCATTTGGAGATTTGAAAAAGTTATAAGTGTATGTATGCATGCATATGTGTGTGTGCATGACTCATTGTATGTGTAAGTATGAATTACTGTAAACAATATAATGTGTGCGTATGTGTCTGTGTGAGTTTGTGTTGTGTGTGTACATGCATGCATGAATGTTTGTGTGTGCTTGTGTACAAATTACAGTACATGTAAATAATAGTGTCCTGTTTTCTAGGAATGATTCTACATGGACACTGCCTCCTCCAGCCAGCATAGATTACTGCTACGTGCGACCTCAGCATATCCGTCTGTCAACGCTCTGTGTAGCGCCTTCTTCTGGCCAGGAATAGACTGTAAGTGTAATGGGTGTAAGATGGGGGGAAGGGTTTTCACAGAGATGGTTTTGGAGATTTCCTTCCTCACCCACTCTAAGTGTAATGGATGTAAGATTGGGGGGGGGGGGGGTTTCACATTTTTCACAGAGATGGTTTTGGAGATGCCCTTTCTTACTGTCTGTAAGTGTAATGGATGTAAGATGGGGGGAAGGGTTTTCACAGAGATGGTTTTGGAGATGTTCCTTTTTCCTTCGTAAACTAATAGATGTAAGATGGGGGGGAGGGTTTTCCACATTTTTCACAGAGATGTTTTTGGAGATGCACTTCTTTACTCTGTAAGTTAATGGATGTAAGATGGGGGGGGGGGGGGGGGGTCATGAAACAGTCATATTACAACATATAAACATGTATAACACAAGATGAAATTTGAGGCCTACCAGGTGTGATCCCCCAGTTCTCTGGTAGTATAGGTCATATTGGGTGTTCTATCACTGTCACATTGTTGGTCGACACTGTCAACTGAGAGGAAACTCATAACAGTTCCATTAGCTATTTTGTGTTTGTTCTGAATTTTTACAACAGAACATAGCCTCTATATTTGTAACTGTCTGTCCAAGTGTAAGGTGTGTGTCAAACTGTGTGTGATAATGGTGAACTGTACAAACCAGTGGTAAATGTCATAGATCACAAGTTTCACATACCGATATGCAAAACACAAGTACGCAGAATGGATAATAAACTATAGACCTAATACTGTATTTGTTGTTGTGCCATGTTTTGAAAGAGGTGGTCATGGAAACGGGTCATTTATGTGCCAGGTAGAGAGCCATCTGACAATAAAAGCATGTGTACAATGTCTCCACTTGTCCACTTATGTTATTATCAGCTAGTCTGCTTTAACATACTCCCCTGTGGAGATGATGGGCACTTGAAATTCTGTGCTAGAAATGTCTTCTTTCGTATCACTCTCTTTCTTTCTGCTGTGCTCCTTTGCTTTTTATCATCTCTTCCTATCTTTTTCTGCCTGTCTGGTCCATTCACCTGTATCAACATCATCAACGTCATCATGTGCCCTGCTGCGTGGTGTTGGCGATCATGGCCCTAGGAATCTATCCGTTGTTGCTGCGAATACATCTCCCACCCTCTCTGTCCTCAGCCACCCAGCTAGTCCATCCAAAGTTTTCTTCCTGGGTCTACCTGGTGTTCTCTTTTCCTCCAGTTTTCCTGTTGTGACCAGGTGCTGTAATTCCCTTTTCCTCATAAAATGTCTTTGCTTGATGTTTACTCTTTTCTGTTTACTCTCTTTGTGTCTGCCTTGTTCCTTTGCTTTCTGTCATTTCTTCCTGTCATTTTCTGCCTTTCTGGTCCATTCACCTGTACCTGTTCGATAAGGTCGTACATACTTTTTCTTGGGGTTGATAATTGGGTAGGCCTACATGTATTAAGTGCATATTTGGCTTTAGGGAAATGAGATATGCAGAAGTAATTTTAGGTAAGTTACACCCGTTTTTGTATGTTTTAGTGTCCTTTAATTATGTTTAAATTTGTATTCAGGTATGATTTTTTCCCCTGTGTGATAAATTGGATGAGTGGTCAGTGCCAGGAGCATTTCTTTAGATTGTGTGTGTGAATACATTGATATCTGTACTTAATTTTCTTTTCTTTTTCTTTCCCTTGTTGAAGCGGTATGTTTTGAAATGGTAATAGCCCTGATATGGCTCCACGCAATCGGCTGGGTTTTTAACAGAAATACCAGTAACTGTTTTCATGGTTTTAATTTTTGGCTAGGCTGTTCCTTTTGGATCAGAGCAAGACAGATGTAGTGAAAATATAACTGTTTCGTTAACTGTTATGTTTCAGTGTTATGTAGTGAAAATATAACTGTTTCATGAACTGATATGTTCTTCTCTGTTTCTGGTCCACTCTCCTGGAACAAACTTCCTCTCTCAGTCCGTCAGCAACCTACTTTTGTCTCCTTCAAGTCCACTCTCAAAACTCACCTTTTCTCCTCTGCATAAAATCCTAACCTCACTCAACCCCCCCCCCCCCCCCTCTGCAGCCTGTCTCCGCTCGGAGGGGAATCACATTGTTATAATATATAATTGTATATGATATGCTCTCTATAATTTTCCATTGCTTTTATTCTTGCTTTTATTGCTTTTATTCTTTCTCCCCATTTATAGCCATGTGTGTGTGTGTGTGTGCGTGCGTGCGTGCGTGGTGTGTGTCTGTTTCAGCGCTTAGATTTGATTTTATCAAGATTTTGCGCTATATAAATATTGTAATTATTGTAATTATTATATGTTTCAGTGTCGGAGAGTTTACAGTATCCAGACTTCTCCTGTGTCGCCATGTACAGGTTAGTGATGGCCGTGTGGAATTTGATGATTGGTACACCCTGCCTTTAATCCTTTCACTCCCTCACCTATCCACTAGCATCCTGCATCATTATCAGTGATATCAATGCAAAAACCCTTTGACTCCCTTTTGGTAAGGGGTGGGGGGTGGGGTATTGTTGTTGCTTGGATTTTGGTGGGGAGGTAGGTTGGGGCAGTGTGTTTTTAATAGAGAGGGTTTTCTGGAAGCCCTGTCTGGCACTGTTCTTTTTTTTTATCTCCCCCTTTTTTTTATTATTTCATATTACTTGAGATGGATGTGTGTGTGAGATAGAGACAAAAATATGTGGACACAAGATTCTCAGCTCTTAATGGATGGATCTTTATCAAATTTGGATCAAAGGTGTGTACCATGAGGAGCCAGGAAAGTGTAATTTTGAAAAGTAAGTCACCAAGGTCAAGGTCATAGGGACCAAAAAATGTGTCAAAAATCAGCATGTTCTCAGGAAGAGATGTTTTGATGTTATCTAAAATCTGTTTTAGCAGTTGTGACAGTTTGCTGATGAGGATGTGCTCAGATCTCCTAACCAACATCACAAGTGTCTGTATCTCTCAGGCCTTGGTTGGTGCCAGGATATGTTATGATACAAAATGTAGAGTCAAGCAGTCTCAGTGCTGTATGAAAATCCACAGCATCATGATTATTACTTCTTTCATCATCATCATCATCACAGCATCGTAAAACTGTCCTGGCTTCTGTGGCCATTAAAAGTGGCATAGAAAATGGGAGAAGAAATAAACAGAACAAAAAAAGAGGTGACCACAAATGAAGTGTAATGATCCTTAACCCTGTGACTCCTGCCACCTATCCACCAACTCAACTTTGACTTCCTCACCCTATCCAGAAGCTTCCTGTAGAAGGCTGGTGGATAGGGTGAGGGAGTCAGAGTTCAGTTTATGTTTTGCTAGCATGGTTGACAATGCGGGATACAGGTGGACAGGGTGCGGGAGTCAAAGGGTTAAAAGAAAATATTTGTGCATTGCTAAGAGCAAGCACAGGAATCAAGTGTATGTACAGGTATCGTTCACAGTCATTTTCTTCTCTGTCCACAGGAAGCTGGTGATAGGTTTTGCCTTCCTGGTCCCAGATGTCAAGCACAGTGAGGCATACATTTCTTTCCTCTTCACACGCCCTGAGTGGAGAGGGACTGGCATTGCAACCTTCATGCTGTACCATCTTTGTCAGGTATAACACACGAGTTTTGATAACATGCACATGAAGAACACCCTGGATTAAAGGTTGGAGGAAAAATGATAACATTCGATATGCAGATGACACCCTGCTAATTGCAGAAGATGTAAGGAACCTACAAAACCTTGTGAATATACTAAAAATAGAAAGCAAAGGTAAGGGGTTGGAGCTAAACAGCAAGAAATAGCCAGCAGAATCGATCAAACCAGAATAGCATTCAAGAAGATGAAAAGCATTCTTACCAACAGATGCCTGTCGATTGACATCAGGAAGAGAGCTCTTGAATGTCATATAGAGCTGATAATGTTATACAGTTGTGAGGCGTGGACAGTCAACACGCAAAGCCAGAACAGGATTGAGGCAGCCGAGATGTGGTTTCTAAGAAGAATGTTGAGAGTTCCATGGACAGCAAAGAAAACAAAGGAGACAGTCTTGATGGAGGAAGACACAAGAAGATCATTCATAAGGAAGATAAGAAAAGACAGGCAACATTTATTGGCCATTTTATGAGGAAAGGGGAATTAGAGCTGCTCACCTGGTCACAACAGGAAAGCAGGAGGGAAAGAGAGCACCAGGTAGACCCAGGGAAAAAATATTGGATGGACTTGCAGAGTGGCTGAGGACATAGAGGGTGGAAGACGTGCTTGCAGCAACAAGGGATAGGTGCATATGGAAGGCCACAATCGCCAACGCCATGTGGCAGGGCACTTGATGATGATGACGATGCACACGTACTTCCCTCGCACTCAGAAAATGTTTTAGGACAACCACACACTGTGTTTCTTCTGTTCTGAGAAAGGAATGGGATCCATATTGTTGAAATAATTTGCTGCACATTGGTCTTTTCTACCAGTGGAGATGTAAGTGCTAGGTATTGTTTTATTGTTATTTTTTTGTGTTTAGGCTGGCCACGAAAGCTGGAGGGAAAGAGAACACCAGATAGACCTAGGGAGAAAATATTGGATGGACTTGCAGGGTGGCTGAGAATGGAGAGGGTGGGAGACATACTTGCAGTGACAAGGGATAGATTCGTAAGGAGGGCCCTGATCACACCATGCAACAGGGCACATGATGATGATGATTATTTTATTTATTTATTTAAACCTGTTTAGGTATGGCCAGGCGGGTGAAAGGTGAAGATCTTTCAAGTCAACATGTGTGCAGACCTGCTAGTGCCTGAATCTCTTCCATGGGTAAATGCATGCACGACAATACACGACATGAAATATAAACATTAAAGATCCCATAAACCATGTCTGTCTGTCAGCTAATGAAACATGAAAACACCCAGCAAGCATGTCCACCGAAGACAGAGCAGAAGCAGATTGTGCAGCACCATAATGTCTGCACAGTATGGACCAAAAACTGCATGTGTGCAGGAACCAGAAGAAAAAATAAACACGAAAAAAGAATCAGAACACATATTTAATACAACAAGACAGGCTTCTGATTCTTTTTTTCATGGGTTTTTTTTTTTCTGGTTCCTGTTTGCTTGAACACGGGCAGTCACACTTGTTTTGGGTGTGCATGTGTGTGTCCCAGGAATCGTTACTCAGGATGCTTAAAAAATGGTTTTCAGAAAATGAACATAGGGTGTTTTGCAGCACCTTCTGTCATATTCATTTGGCATTCTGTTCCTACAAGAATTATTTATCCCTCCTACCTTTCACACCATTGTCTAGGCTTGAGTTTTTCTTTGTTTTTTTGTTGTTTTTGTATGTTTTACTGCTTTCCTCTGGTGATCTGGAAAGATTTTCTCGTTTGTCCCTATTGGTGGCTGCAGATAATATTGAATACAATAACGGAACTGAAAGATGGCAGTTGTCAAGGATTGTACTGCAGATAATGTTGAATACATAATGAAATTGAAAGATGGCAGTTGTCAAGGATAGTACTGCAGAAATATTGAATACATCAACTGAAATTGTCAAAGATTGAGTCAGTTGTCGATATATTGATATTGTATCTGTCAGATATTTGAATACAATATAGAACTGAAAGATGGCAGCTGTCAGATAATATTGAATACAATATCAGAACTGAAAGATGGCAGCTGTCAGATAGAAAATTGAATAGGCGCAGATATTGAATACAATAATGAACTGAAAGATGGCAGCTGTCAAGGGGATAATATTGAATACAATATCAGAACTGAAAGATGGCAGCTACGTAATGAATGAAAGATGGCAGTGTCAGATATTGAAAATATGAATACAATATCAGAACTGAAAGATGGCAGCTGTCAGATAATATTGAATACAATATCAGAACTGAAAGATGACAGCTGTCAAGATAATATTGAATACAATATCAGAACTGAAAGATGACAGCTGTCAGATAATATTGAATACAATATCAGAACTGAAAGATGGCAGCTGTCAGATAATATTGAATACAATAATAGAACTGAAAGATGGCAGCTGTCAGATAATATTGAATACAATAATCAGAACTGAAAGATGGCAGCTGTCAAGGATGTACTGCAGATAATATTGAATACAATATCAGAACTGAAAGATGGCAGCTGTCAGATAATATTGAATACAATATCAGAACTGAAAGATGACAGCTGTCAGATAATATTGAATACAATATCAGAACTGAAAGATGACAGCTGTCAGATAATATTGAATACAATAATCAGAACTGAAAGATGGCATGTCAAGGTGTACTGCAGATAATATTGAATACAATATCAGAACTGAAAGATGGCAGCTGTCAGATAATATTGAATACAATATAGAACTGAAAGATGACACTGTCAGATAATATTGAATACAATATAAGAACTGAAAGATGCAGCTGTCAGATAATATTGAATACAATATCAGAACTAAAGATGGCACTGTCAGATAATATTGAATACAATAATAGAACTGAAGATGCACTGTCAGATAATATTGAATACAATATAGAATGAAAGAGCAGCTGTCAGATAATATTGAATACAATATCAGAACTGAAAGATGAACTGTCAGGATAGTACTCAGATAATATGATACAGTAATAGAACTGAAAGATGGCAGCTGTCAGATAATATTGAATACAATAATAGAACTGAAAGATGGCAGCTGTCAGATAATATTGAATACAATAATAGAACTGAAAGATGGCAGCTGTCAGATAATATGTGACTGGTTCTTGCGAACGGGGTCACAAGTCGCAACGTGTGAACTGAGATTCGGGCCTGAAAAGGTGGTGAGGGTCAATCTGGGTGATTTGAGATTTTTGTTCCTACACATTGTCTGACCATTAATCTATCAATTATGGCAAAGATTAAAGTGAAATTTGGGCTGAAAGAGTGTTAAAATAACATTTTAAAGTGATAACCCATCGAGAATGTGCAGATTTTTTCCGTGAAAATGCGCGTGTTTCAGCTTTAATTTAGGCCATGAAACCGTACAGGGCCTCAGCATATCGCATACCGTTGGAATCAGCTCGCGAAATAGCTAGTATGTAGTGCAGAACCACTTTATCTATCACTTCACTAAGTTTGATGAAGATAGAATACTGGTTGCTAAGGAAAAAGCAGAGAATTTTGTTGTCCTTCTTTAACTCTGCTTTTCTCAAAATGGCCGTCCCATCACCCACTCCCTTTAAATTATTGTAACTCGCTCAATTTTCCAGTTAGACAGTTGAATTATACATCATTGGAAAGAGCATTTTTTCTGCTTTCCGGTGATATAAATATCTCTATATCCCCCAAAATTAACTTGTGACCCCATTCGTGAGAACAGGTCACATATTGAATACAATAATAGAACTGAAAGATGGCAGCTGTCAAGGATAGTAACTCCATACTCCAGTAGCAGACAGCGGCAATGTGCTATCTGTGATTTAAGTACATTTCACCAATTTCACCTCTTGTCAAATGAGAATTTTTCTGGTAAATTTTGACTAAAGCCAAAACAGTTTTTCTTACCAAAATGCTTCTGCGATTACCTGATCTCCAAGTTTTTCGAAACTTCCACCCCAGGTAATGATTCTATGTTTGACGTGTTCCCTGTGAAGATGAAATGGAAATAAAAAGTACTCTTTTGTGTGTCTACAGACTTGCATGGGGAAAGACATCACCCTCCATGTATCAGCCACCAACCCAGCCATGCTGCTGTACCAGAAGTTCGGCTTCAAAGCAGAAGAGCTATGCGTGGATTTCTATGACAAGTACTTCCCTGTTGACTCCAGAGAGTGCAGGCATGCCTTCTTCATGAGGATGAGATGAGAAGGACAATTTCCTGTGTGACAGCATGCATACGTCTGTATTGCCAGACAGCTGAATCCACACACGTGCACACGCACTGACACACTTATACAGGCATGCACTCAGACATACACACACACGCACACTTACACAGGCACATACACAGACATACACACATGCATGCACACATGCGCGCACTCACACGCACGCACACACACGCACGCTCATACACACACGTCTTTTTTTTCGCCCAAGTATTCATGCTAAACATATTTCTGCAATGTCAGACGCTGCTTTGTCACACAGATATGCTTATAATGTCATCTTCATGTGTAAAATGGAGACATTTGGATCCAACAGACAGTTTTCCATTTACAATGTGATGCACGGTGTATTCCTTGTAACACAGGCTTTGCAATATACTACAGTGCTGCACATCACTACTTTGGCCAAATAAACTGGGGGAAAAAGTGCAATGATGTGGAAATTCTACTTGTCAGCATTGGCTGCTTTTGTTTGCTTATGTGTTCTTGTTTGTAAAAGACAGCAACAAAAAAGTTGAATTTTTCACAAAATGAGGAATCAGTTGCGTCTTGCAAGGTTTTGTGTGTGTCAGACAGAGATGGAGACAGACCAGTGGTTTCTTATTTGTTAACACCTGCTTTCAAGTGTTTGTATCACAGAGAGACTGGTCAGTACCCGTTGAAATACCTGCTGTCAAGTGTTTGTATCACACAGAGAAATTGGTCAGTAGGCCCCTACCTGTTGAAATACCTGCTGTTGTGTTTTATCACACAGAGAAATTGGTCAGTACCTGTTCACTCTTTCACCCCGAACATACGCTGGAGCATAGGTCACATGCACATTGCTTCAGGCCGAGCGTAGCTGACCTTTCGGAATTTTTGTCGGAAAGGGTCAAAGTTGGATGCGAAACTAAACATGCTGGCTCCCCTGTATAACATATCAAGAGTACATGTGCACCTTTCCCGAGTGCTAGCGACCTTTGTTCTTTGGTTGAGGCAAGGTCAAAGCGAGTGATTCGGTGCTCGAGTTCACCGCGTGGTCACGTGGGGTCAACATGGCGTCGAGTCAAACACCGGCTAGCTGTGCACGGCAAATAAATACAGGACTCCCAAACTAGGTATACACACTAACCAGTCATAAATACACAAAATAAAAGTATTTTTGAGTGTATCAAACAAAAATTGTGATTTTTTTGTTGAGTACTGATACCCCTTTGCACAATTTTTTCAAAAAATCCAATTTTTGAAAAAATTGAATAATTTCATTCTCACAAACACACACTTTCAAACTTGCACACAAGTTAGTTTATTCTAATGACAACATCTCCACAAAATTTCATTCCTCTATCTTTACAAGTTATTTTTTTACAAATTTATTAGTAACAGATAGGTAAGTTATTTTTTTACAAATTTATTAGTAACAGATATGGCCTACAATTTGGCCAGGGGGGAGAGGTTGTGAGAATGAACACTCGGCCAGGGTGGAGTGAGTTAAAGTACCTGCTGTCAAGTGTTTGTATCGCACAGAGAAATTGGTCAGTACCTGTTAAAATACCCATGTCAAGTGTTTGTATCACACAGATGGAACTTCTGACAATATTTAATTCTGTTGTCATCATTGTGATAGTCTGCTGTTGTCTTTGCCACATGTCACGTTTTATTTTGTCTCATGCTTCAAGATTTCAGTAGCCTTGAAAAATACAAAACATTGATCGTCTGTAATTTTTGTTTTGAAAAAAAAAAATTGTTAGAATGGCATCAGGTAGAAAGAAACTCTAGGGAGAGCTAGACAACAGGTCTTCAGAGAAGTAACCCCCTTTAGACAAGTGTTTCGGCCCTGAATTCCTTACACTCTCGGGGGGCCGGGCCACATCCAGGTCATGACTCCTGGATGCCCTTCTGCTGTTGTCTATTTTTTTTCCTTTTTTTTTTTTTTTTTTTCCCACGCCGGGGATCGAACCTGGGCGATTCTGCGCTTCAGAACTGCGGTACGCGGTTTTACCAATGTGCTAACGGGGCACACATCATCTGTAGGGAATTTAATCCTTATGAAGTTCACTTTTTTGGTTCCTCCTTGCCCAGATCCAGCTTGAGCTCCTTTCTGCTGCCTCTGCCATCGCTTTAAGGGCTCTAGTCCTCTTCTTTCCAGAAATGGCGAGTTGTTTCATGAGATCATAAGCGGAGGTGCCCACAAACCCTCTTGCCCCGACCTCTATGGCGAAGATTTTGACCCGCAGACCTGCATCATGATAGACTCCCAGTTCATCTCCTATTGACTGTAATTTTTGTGTAAAAAAAATGAGTGTTAGAATGGCATCATGATAGACTCCCAGTTCATCTCCTTTTGATTGTAATTTTTGTTTTAAAAAAATATGAAATTGTTAGATTGGCATCATGATAGGCTCTCAGTTCATCTATTGACTGTAATTTTTGTTTTAAAAAAAAAAGAAATTGTTAGAATGGCATCATGATAGACTCCCAGTTTATCTCCTGAACTTACTTTCTTCCTTATCCTCCAGTGTCAAACATGGCACGTGGGGCAGGGACCAGGGCTCTCCATCTTTCTCTGCCAGCTGCCGTCTGTTCAGCTGCTTTCAGGTCGTTGATGTTTACCGCTCTTCCTTCAGACTGGAGTGTTCTTTTGTGGGTTGTTGTTGGTCTTCCTCTTCTTCATCTTTGCCCCTTTGGCCTCCAGAACAGCACTGCCTTTGGTAGTCCTTTATTGTCCATTCTCTATACATGATCATATTTACATCTTTTCTTTCTGATGACATTTGATATGTATGGCTGTTGAGCAATTTCTCTTACATCTTGACTGGTTTTTAACTCTTTCCATAGAATGCCTGGGATCTTCCTGAGGCACTGGTTTTCAAAGGCTTTCAGTGTACTTTCCAAGTTTTTGTACACCACCACCTTTCTGTTTGTAAGGACCATGAGGACATTGGATTGGGAAAGATTTAGCTTTGTTCTTCTGCTAATGTTTTGGTTTTTCCAGACGTTGTTCAAAGAACTGAATGCTACACCAGCCTTAGCTATTCTAGTTCTGACTTGCTTAATGATGTTGCCATCTGCTCACACTTTACTTCCTAAATATGTAAACTCCTGAACCTTTCTGCTGTACTAATGCCATCACCTGCTGAATGTGCTGAAAACATGGTCACACCATGACGTCTGGTTCAGACAAAGCGATTCGAGTAAGTGTGTGGGGATGGTGGTTTTCACTTAAATATTTGATCAGTGAAATTTGCTGAATTTTGTTATCCTTTAGCTGTTAGCAGTTTAAAATTAAGGGACAGTGTTGGAAGTTCTAAGTTAATTTTGGAGGCCTCTGTGTGGGGACAGAAAGTTGTGACAATGTCAATGTGGTCAACAAGAAAGTATGGTTGGATGAAAGGGTGTCAAATGCTGGGCAAGTTTTACTCAAATTACAGAAGAGTTCGGTCATTTGTGATATTTGTCAGTTGATTATGCCATTCAGATTACGGAACAAAAGGTGTACAGTTTCATCTGTGATGTTTATTCTGCGAGCTTTCTGTCCTGTTTTAAGCTTTGTGTGTGTGGGGGGGGGGGGAGCGTGTACACTTGCATAACGCTTGTGCCGTGGATGTAACTTTTTTCTTTAATAGTTTCTGTTGTTGGGGGGTTTTTTTTTGGTTTTTTGGTTTTTTGCAATTGTACTATTTTGTAAATTTTGGAACAGCAACATTTTGCAATCATCCAATTGTACACAAAAACATTTTCTATTCAGAAACAGTTTTATTACATTTCAGACAGAAACAACTGAACAATACATAACCTTAATTCCATGGAAATTAGCGCTTGATTTTGGTTATAAAAAACTTCTCTGTCAAACGTAATCCTATGCATGTGACACCAACCTACTCCCAGTGTCTTGTCATATGCAGTTGTAAGTTTTGTCAGCAGACCAATCACACAGTTCTTATTCATTAATGAATGCTCCAGATGGCATGATTTCAAAAGTTCCTTGAACTTTGTCAGAATGCTACTTTCTGTGACCAGGGTCTGTACATAGTGCCATGACCATTTACATCTAGCATGTTACCCAGTGCAATTAAACACATGCCCTGCACCAGAAAAACAAAGCCACAACACATGAACTCTAGCAGAATGCATGAATCCTGGCCCAGGAACCAACACTCTTTAGAAGAACATCAGAAGCAATGGAAATTGTGCAAAATAGATCCATCCATTCTTGAACTGAAGTTGAAAAGGCCCTACACAAATACTATAGTCACAACTACATCACGCAATACCAGCCATAAGATGGTGTCACATTGGCTGGTGATCATTGTACAGAAGAGCAATGCTCCAGTTCTGAAAAACATCCAAGAGCTTTTTTCTTCTGGTTCTACACGTCACACTTCTATGACAGTCGTTCACAAGCATGGAGAGAAAGTATGTTTGTGGCTTTATCATCTTGACAAACCATTCTTGCTTCAAGACTGACAGAGGACACATATTGATAGAGGAAACTGACCTAAGACAGCTTGTCAGGCAACAGTTTGTCTTATCAGGACACCACTGCCTGGCCCTCCTTTCAAACAAAGGCTGAATGCAAACGCATGTCACAGTATAGGCCTACACTTTAAACTGAAGAAAACCTGATAAAATGACAATAATTCCTGACCACCTTCCATCGTGTGCTGCCACAATATGGGCATGCAAGACTATATACATTGTGGCAAGTCTAATTTCTGCCATTTACTGGGGGTGGGTGGATAAGGACATTCCCATTATAATTAAATGTTTCGAGGAAACAGCCAAATTTTTCTTGTTGAGCAAAATGTTTTTCTTATCCCCCACCCCTTCCAAAATGTCTGACATTAGAAAACAAATAGTTCTTACTTGCCTGACATAAAAATATATAATTGTAATGTGTAACAGAAATACATGCATGTTAACTGCCTCTCAGTTCACAAACATGACAGGAAAAAAACCACATTGGATACACCATATAAATGGTTGGATACACCTTAACAATCTCCCTTTTCCACAGCACGAAGTAACTGTGACATTGAATGACAAGCTCTTTCTCTCAAAATTAAAAGACTCAAAACTTGAACACGACACAAGACCCAACTGTGGCAGATTTAACCTGTCACTGTGGGGAAATGGTTAGTGCAACAGACTGATAACTGGCAGGTCTGAGTTTCAGACTTCCATTAATTCAAATTGTTACTTTTTTCTGCCACTTGTCAATAGGTACCAAGACTTGAGCATACTATGGGCTCAGTGTGAGTACTGGAGCCACACAGTTCAGTCTCATCCACCTCAACGATGAATCATTGAGAGAGTTGCTCAAATTTCCTGTCGAATATTGACAGAGTACACTTTCATAACACAGTCTCAATCTGAACTGGAATTCCAAATCATTATTGTAAATCACCAACCTAAGATATGCTGATGACACCGCCCTAATAGGAGACGTAAGTATGAAGAGAATTCTATATCGAGTAGATGCTGTAGGAAACGAGGCAGGATTGAAACTGAATGCCTAAAAGACCAAAGTCATGCACATAGAAGGGTCAGCTAACCAGCCACAGCAAAGCATACGAATATATGAAACAGAGCTGGAAACGTGGACTACTTCAAGTATTTGGGCTCTGTCAAAACCAACACAGGATCTTGCAGCAAAGACATCAGATCAAGAATAGGCATGGCCCAGCAAAAAATGGTCCAGTTGAACAACATGGAAAGACAGAGGCATACCAACGAAACTGAAAGGAATTTTATGCTGCTTAAGTTGGCCTGTAGTCATGTACTGATGAGAAGCCTGGACTCTGAAGAAAGATGCAAAAATAAAATAAACGCAGCAGAAATGTGATTCTACAGGCATCTTCTCAGAGTAAAATGGACAGACAAAAGAACCAATGAAAGCGTGCTAAAGGAATAAGCTGTCCAACATAAAATTCTCCCAGAGATCAACAAAAGAAAATTGAAGTATATCAGGCACATGAACAGAAACACAAGAACTGACTTGATGACATCAGTCCTGCAAGGAGAGTCAGAGAAAACAAGGAAGGCCAGCAAAATCCTTCATGGACAACATCGCTGACACCTGCAAACTGAGGCTCCATAACATCACACAAAGGAGCAGAGACCGTGTCGCCTGGCGATCCTTCATGACAAAGAGAACAGCTTCCACCATCATCCACGGCGATGGAGATAGATGAGATGAGATTATAAATCGTTCTCATGTAGCACCATTCTCCAAATTCACTTGGAAAGGCTATGCATTACACATCATCATGCAATACATATGATGCGACACTTTACTGGAACACAGAGAACACATTGTAAGACGAGCTGACCATATTCCCCTATGCTGTTGCACAGTCTGCATCTTCTATACGCATGCTTGTCATTTTTCAGGGCTTAAAACATTCCGCTGGGCGGAATTCAACGATTTCAGTTTGTCCAAAACAAAAAAAACAAAAAAACGAAAGGAGTAAGGCATCCGTGATCCGCTTGCAAGCATTCATAGCAACGGCGCGCAAGTTATGGCCCCTGATTTGCCCCCCGGACCCCGTAGTTTCAGTGGGTTTTTTTCCTCCTCCTGTTTTAAGTCTGATTTTTGGGTGTGTGTGGTGGGTTTTCTTTTTCGTGTTTCCATAAACCACTGGACACTGACATGACTTACAGGATCTTTAACATACATATTTAATATTCTGTATGTGTGTACACAAGGGAGCTTAGGCACAGACAGGTCTGTACACATGTTGACCCAGATCAGAAAAAAAACTCCACCCATTACCCATCGGTGGAGGTGTCTATGTGGATCTAACCCATGACTTTCCTACTTAACCCACTGCCTACCGCATCGACCATGAAATTGCGTTCTCTGAATACCGGATCAACCAACATCGACCACTGAATACCATGTCAACATGTTCTCCTTTCACTTTCCCATATCCCAGAATGCATTTGTGACAGTATTGCTTTCCGGTACTTCTGTTTCCGCTTGTTATTTCCCCGTTTGTTGCAAGGCAATGGCGGAGTTTGTTGCAAGGCAAATGGCGGAATAGTTTTGCTGCTGTGAATTTTCAAAGTTTGGGGATTTTTTTTACGAAAATCGTGTTCAAAATGGTGGACAACGAAACTATGCAGCTTCTGGAATCCATTTTCGGATACAATAGTGATGAAGAAAGTGAATTTGAAGGGTTTTCTTTGGAAGAAATCCATTAGAGGTGAGTCGGGTGTCGATCTTGCTGATTTTGAAACCGAAAATGACAGTGATTTGGGTGATGGTGACAGTGATGTAGAGTTGCCACTTGCTGTTGGGCCTAGTGCCAAAAAGAGAAAAATTACAAAATCAAAGGCTGCTAAAGATGCAGTGACTGTTCACTGGACTGATATGGGTGGGGTGATGTTTTTGGAATTTTATCATCATTTTTCTGCACATGGTGAGTGCAATAGTAATTTTTTATGGATGTTTCTTTGAGGTGAGTGTGCATCTTGTGAAGTTGCTTCCCTTGCCATGGTATTTTCATAGTCTTTCTGTACAGAGTTGTGTGGTAGGCAGAGGGTTAACTTCCACACACCATGACTGTCATCCCCATTGTCATCTATCATTTTGGCAATGTGAAAACTCTCAGATTCTGATACCCTTCAACCTCTGATCTTATGGTGATTTCCCTTTTGGTGGGTTTGGCCGTCTACTGAACAGCCAAAAATAAACAGTGTGAAGCAGTTACAAGGAGGTAGTGCAGATGATGGGGCAGTTAAGACAGGTTTGGCCATCTACTGAACAGCAAAAAATAAACTGCTAGTTAACTTTTTTAGATGATCATTTTGTCACCTTCGGATTATATCCATCTTTAACCCATAGAGTGCCACAGGATGGCAATTTCCGTTCTGCGCCTATGGTCTAAAAAGTGCCTGGGGACGCCCCATTTCCGATCGCGTCATCAGTGGAATTTTCCTATCCCCACAGCAAGACCAGAGGTTCCCAATTCACTCCAATCGCAAAGTTTAGTGTGTCTACTATGAATATTTATAAGTAGAAGGATCCAATGAGATTTCAAGGGGTCAGTCTGGGCTGTTTCCCAAACCACCCCCTGCAACTTTCGAACCCACTGATCAACATGGCGGACGACGAAACTCAACCTGGCCGAAGTGGCTTGAAACGAAAGCGAACAGCAAAAGATTACAGTGACTTTGTTACCGCTGATGATGAGAAAGTTCTACAATTGATAGAGGACGACGAATTTAGTTGTTATGACGAAACTGCTATGTCAAATGACTCGCTGGAGGAGGAAGAAGTCGAATCAGCTGTCCAGAGGAGCGGAGGGGGTGTGTTGACATCGCAATTACTAGAATAGTCCAGCAAGAGGAGAGAGAGCCGAGTTGGAGGCTGAGTACGGATATGTAACTGACCCAGATTTTGAAGAGGGTGAAGGCCAGTCAAGGAACAATGGCTCAGAGGGGGGAGAGTGAAACTGGACACCTAGTACAAGCGTCGTCTGATACAGCTAACACCGGAACTGACACGGTGGAGCAGCCTGCTTGTGGTCAAGCCAGCACACGTCAACCACAAGGGCAGGGCGTTGGCAGAAGCACAGGTATGACCCATTGTTATTGTCTTGTGTAAGTGTGTTGATAAACAGAGTTTTATCATGGAGCAATGATTGCAAAAGAGAAGACTTTGCTGAATGGGCGTTGTGTGGGTGTGGCACTGTGTTTGTGTCATCACTGTACTTATGTGTGTGTGTGTGTGCGTGTGTGTGGAGTTGTGTGTATATGGTTGCGTGTAGTTGAGAGAATGTGTGTGTGTGTGTGTGTATGTGTGTGTGTGCTTGAAACAAGACTGAGTGAGAACTAGTGTTGCAATGGTGCATGTGTCAGTGTAGTTGTATGTGTGTGTTTTTGTGTGTGCGTGCATGTGTGCGTGCGTGCGTGCGTGCGTGCGTGCTGTTTCCATGCACAAGGATGTGAACCTGATTTGTTTTATATTCACAGGTGGTACCAGAGGCCATGGGACCAGAGGCAGGGGACAGGGAGCTACTCAGCAGAGAGGGAGAGGAGAGGTGCAGTGTTAGACCAGCCCCTTGTGCCACCCAACAACACCCAACCAGATATTCCACAGTTCACAGGGGAACCGGGCCTGAAGATTCAGCCTGATGGGGACAGGCCTGTGGACTACTACTGGCTCTTCCTCAACGAGATACTAGACAAACTTCCCTACCACCCTGGAGAAGACTGTCAGAAAGCTTTCTTCTGGCAGGAGGTGCAAGGTGTGCAGCAAGAGGGGCATCAGGAAAGAAACCAACTTTGTGTGTGGACATATCCTTCGAACCCATCTCTTTGTGTGCAGCCTTGCTTCGTGGTGTACCACACCAACAAAAACTACTAGTTGCTGACTGATGCCCTGTACATAGATCTATGTAGACACAGTATGTGTATGTATTTTTCATCTGTGTGTGTGTGTTGTGTGATGTGCTATTGCAAAATTAGTAAAAAAAAAAAAAATTTTAAAAGAAAGAAAAGGAAGAAAAAAAACAGTGACACGGAAAACTCTTTCGAGTCCCAAAGTAAGTGTGTGTAGATATGGACATGTATTTGGTGATTGTGAAAACTTTGGAAAATTCTTCTTGGACAGAAGGTAAGAAAATACATTTTTCATTATAGGCCTAATTCTTTTGCTTTCTGACAATAATTCTGTTTTATTATTCACTGTTTTTCACATTTTTAAATGTTTATATGACATCATGTCTAGAATAGTGTAAAAAAGAATAAATCTTGTTTCACTGGACATAAACTTTCAGCTGTCCTGTTGAATGGATGTGTAATTGTGTTCAGTGTATAGAGGATTCAATTACCTTTCAGAAAAGTATCAGTTTTATGGACTTTTATTGAGTAGTTTTTTTGTCAGAATGTTTTTTTAATTATTACCCTCCGTGATGTAAAATGGCTTGGCAAATAGTTGTCGCGGAGCTAAAAAAAATGTGTGGCAGTGAAAGGGTTAAACAAAAGTCATGCACTTTACTCATAATACTTGGTTAAGGCAACAAGTATATGCAGGTTTCATTTACCATGATGTTCTGTAATAGTTCCAGTCTTACTTCGTGTCTTATGTATACAATGTGATAGAAAAAAGAAAAGATGCACTACTCCATTCAGAGACAACCACAATCAACTTGTACCAGAATACCAAGTGCATTCTGATTAGACAGATTATCATTGATTTACTGTGGACGCAAATGTAAAGATAAACAGACACACAGAACAGTAAAATAACATAACAAGGTGAACAAGAAACACAGAACAGTAAAATAACATCAACACTTGACTAAAAGAAAAAAACATTTCAGACATTAAAGAAACTAACCTGACTTTTACCAAAACATATCACCACATGGGCAGATCAGACAGCACAGACATTAACACTTATGAAGTCAACACTGAACCAACACTCTCTGCTCTGTAAAAACTGCAGAGAAGCACCTTGTCCCAAACACAAACGGAATGACAGCGTCCTTGTCCATTGACGCCGTTTATACAAACCAGTACTCTGCAGGTATGATATCTGCAAGTCTATTTGGTGCCACATGATCCACACTGATGAAACGGTTCCCCTCTATTTGTTCTGCATCAGCGTTTTCGACCGCTACCTCCTGGGGACGATACTCTGGAAGAGGCACGGGAGCTGCCTGGTCCATCTCCATCTGACCCGTCCTGTTCATATCAGACTAACATTTACACATAAAACATACTGAATTCATTCCTCACCCAGACTACCTAAATCATGCATGTGCATCATCAGTTATCAAATCATATCCGTTCCAACTCAACTTTTTTTTTTATTTCAAGACTTTGTGTATACCTCAGTTCTTGAAATTGGTGAGATCAATAATCCACTCTCTCTACAGAAAGAATTTATTGACATTTCTTGTGTTTTCCCCCCAATTAGTGACAAAATTTCCTTTGTATTACGGACAGGTTTAGTTTCTTTCTCTGCTAGACCATGAAGACATCTAGGTGACATCAATGTCCACTATGACAACACTCACCGTTATGACACAAGACATATCATCAACTCTCTGTCCAATCACAATATGACTCAACACATTTCTGAACCAACCCATCAAAAAGGTCACATTCTTGACTGGATCATTTCTCGTGATCACCACAATTCCGCTACTGACAACTGCTTAGTTCTTTCTACCCGTCTAACTTCAGCCCTTCCATCTGACCACTCTGCAATTCTCTGTTCTCTCGACATTTCTCCTCCTTCCCGTACCATGCGCACAAGTGACTCGACGCAATCTCAAATCTATCGACCTCTCCACATTTTCATCTGATGCCTCCCGTCTCCTTTCTGAAAAGTCACATAACCTTGCCGATGAATTCTATACTACTCTCCACCATCTTCTGGACACTCATGCTCCAGCCACAACCCGTCTTTTACCTGACCGCCCCCCTACCCCCTGGCTCACTCATGAGATTGCCTGTGCAAAACGTGCCCGCCGCAAGCAGAGCGCCGTTGGTGCAAATCCAAACTCACTGTACACAGGCAACTTTTCCAAGCCTCTAAAACAAAAGTATCCACCCTCATTGCATCAGCAAAAACAAGCTATTTCCAAACCAAAATCCTGAATGCCTCTTCTTCAAAAGAACTCTTTACAACCATGAATCATCTCCTTGGCACACGAAAAGATTTTCCTCTCCCAACAAAACATACAAATGAAGAACTCCCATCTGTATTCTCCAAGTATTTCACCACCAAAATACAAACTCTTCGTGACAGGCTTGACAGGACACCCTGTCAACCATGCCCACCTGACCCTTCCTTCTCTGGCACACCTCTTACTACTTTTACCCCAGTCTCACAAGAAGAAATTTTCAACACAATCAGATCCATGTCGTTCAAAATCTGCGAACTGGATCCTCTTCCAGGTTCTCTCTACTCCGACTGTCTCCCTACTCTCCTCCCATTCATCACTGACATCATCAACACTTCTCTTCAAACTGGAACTGTCCCAGATTCTTTCAAGTCTGCTATTGTTCACCCTCTCCTCAAGAAACACAATTTAGACCCAAATGAACTGAAAATATTGATAGTACTCCAGATATTGATAGAATTTGTACTCCAGATATTGATAGAAAAGATTAGAAACACAGACCAAGAGATGTTCATCGTTTTCATTGACTACAGCAAAGCATTTGATAGCGTGATTCACCAAAGTCTTTTCCACTTCATGATCAAAATGGGTTTTCCAAGACATCTGGTTTCCCTCATAGCTTCATTATATAATGATCAAAAAGCAACAATCAGATGGAATAATCAAAACTGCAAATTTTTTAACATCACTAAAGGGGTAAGGCAAGGTTGCATCCTGTCTCCACATCTCTTCAGCATATACACTGAACATATCATGAGAGAAGCAGACATAGAAGACATGGGAGTAAATATTGGTGGTAGAAACCTGTCAAATTTACGCTACGCAGATGACACAGGATTACTGGCAGACAACATTACAGGCTCTAGGAGGATCCTGTACAGGGTAGACCGGGTTGGAAAGGCAGCTGGGCTGGACTTAAATTCAAAGAAGACAAAGGTTATGCATGTTGCAGGCAAATATAACACTAGACAGGACCAGATCATGCTAAACCAAGTCCCTCTAGAAAATGTCAAGGACTTTAGATATTTAGGTTCAGTCAAGACACACGATGGAACATGCTCAAAAGACATAAAGATGAGAATTGGAATGGCCAAGAACAGTATGGTTCAATTGAACAATATTTGGAAAGACCACAGCATAACAGCAGACCTTAAGATAAAACTCTTAAAATGTCTTGTCTGGCCAGTGATGTTATACGGCTGCGAGGCATGGACAATGAAGAAAGAGGATGAAAGACGAGTGGAAGCAGCAGAGCTGTGGTTTTACCGAAGACTGCTGAGGGTCAAATGGACGGATAGGCGCTCAAATGAAAGCATACTGAATGAGTTGGGTACTACACGCAAGCTTCTAGTACTCATACAACGGAGGAAACTGAAATATGTTGGACACGCAATCCGTAATGAGAGAACAGACTTGATGTCCACTGTCCTCCAAGGTAAAGTGGAAGGAAAGAGAAACAGAGGACGGCCACCTGCATCACTTGCTAGAAACATCACAAACATCAGTGGCAAGAAACTCCAGGAGGTGGTTAGACTTAGCCAAGATCGAGAGTGCTGGAGGCAACTTGTGAGGACATCATGTGCAGCGGCCAACACTGTTCCCGGTGACGCCGACAGGTGAGACAGGTGAGAACTGAAAAATTACCGGCCTATCTCTAATCTCTCTTTCTTGTCAAAACTCCTTGAAAAAGTCGTCCTCAACCAGCTGAACTCTCACCTGTCTGCCAACAATCTCCTCAATCCTTTCCAGTCAGCCTACCGCCAATGCCATAGCACTGAAACTGCCCTACTACATATTCTCAACAATCTCCTCCTTGCAACTGATACTGGCAAAGTCTCTCTCCTCACACTCCTTGATCTGTCTGCAGCCTTCGATACCATTGACCATGGTATTCTCCTTTCTAGACTTCATCATACTTTTGGCATCTCTGACATTGCTCTCTCCTTTTTCACTTCGTATTTATCAAACAGAAAACAAACTGTTCTCATCAATGGCACTTACTCTCAACCTGCATACCTGACCTGTGGTGTTCCACAAGGATCTGTCCTTGGCCCTGTTCTTTTCACTCTTTACACCTCCCCCCTGTCCACCATCATCAACTCCCACTCTATAAAGCACCACTTCTATGCTGATGACACCCAACTTCAAGACAGTGACTCACCTGATAATATACAGCGCCTGTTGACTCGCACCACTGAGTGTTACTCGGACATTAAGAACTGGATGACGTTCAACAAACTTCAGCTTAATGATGACAAGACAGAAGCTATCCTCATTGGCACCCGTCAGAAACTTTCTCAGCTGCCTCCTCTTTCTCTCCCATTATGTAACACATCAGTTCCAATTTCTGATTCAGCTAAAAACCTTGGTGTCTGCATTGACTCTACCCTCTCCATGAACAACTTTGTTTCTCAAACTGCCAGATCTTGCTACTATCATCTCCATCGTATAAGGCTGATCAGGAAGTATCTCTCTGTCGAAACAACAGCAAAACTCGTTCTCTCCTTCATAATGTCTCGCATTGACTATTGCAATTCACTCCTGTCTGGTCTTCCTGCCTCCACCATTCACATCCTACAGCGCATTCAAAACAATGCTGTACGCCTTGTACTCAAAAAGAAAAAAGCTGACCACATATCTCCTCTCCTGGCACAACTTCACTGGCTCCCTGTATCAAAGCGCATACAGTACAAACTAGACACCATGTGCTACAAAAGCTTCAATAACGCAGCCCCCGATTACCTGTCAAGCCTACTTGAGATCTATCTTCCCTCACGTACCCTCCGCTCTGCCTCCGATCCTCTGACTTTTCGCTTTCCACGCACTAAGCTCAATACCTATGGTCCACGAGCCTTCTCTGTTTCTGGTCCACTCTCCTGGAACAAACTTCCTCTCTCAGTCCGTCAGCAACCTACTTTTGTCTCCTTCAAGTCCGCTCTCAAAACTCACCTTTTCTCCTCCGCATAAAATCCTAACCTCACTCAACCCCCCCCCCCCCCCCCCCCCCCAGCCTGTCTCCACTCGGAGGGGAATCACATGGTTATAATATATAATTGTATATGCTATGCTCTCTATAATTTTCCATTGCTTTTATTGCTTTTATTCTTTCTCCCCATTTATAGCCATGCGTGTGTGTGTGTGTGTGTGTGTGTGTGTGTGTGTGTGTGTGTGTGTGTGCGTGCGTGCGCGCGTGCGTGCGTGCATGTGTGTCTGCTTCAGCGCTTATATTTGATTTTATCAAGATTTTGCGCTATATAAATATTGTAATTATTATTATTATTATAAGAGCACTGCCTGCTGGAGACCATCATGAACATCTGAAGAAAATACAGCAACTGCTCAAACAACACACAATTACCAAAATGCAACTGCTCAAACAACATACAATTATCACAATCCAGCAAAAAAAAAAAAAGCTCAAACAACATACAATTACCAAACTACAGCAACTGCTCAAAAACAATTACCAAATGTTACAAAGTCTGATAGCTGAGGACAGTCATTAGATGATATGACGTTTATACTTGATACTCACCTTTCCGCTTTCCTCCGTTTCATCATCACTGATGACCGGCCGGGACTTTGATTTCCGTTTAGATTTGGGCCCCTTGGTTGGATGCTGGATCACAACAGAATCAACATGACTTTTTTTTACGTCGGGTGGATGTGATATGCATAAAATCACAATGAAAATTTACCTGTTCACCCATACCTTTCACTGTCGATATTATAATTACTCCACCAACTCCCACTTCTAACAACAGATCATGTGGCATTGTGTACTTTTTATTGTTGTTTATGACTACAGGTATATGTGTATGTATTTTTATAACAGTTATATGTGTATGTATTTTCAGACTGTTATGAACATTTAGTCATTTGTGCAGGTGTATGGGTGTGTTTACTGTATCCTCTGTGTGTGTGTGGTGTGTGTGTGTGTGTGTGTGTGTGTGGGTGTTGTGTTGTGTTGTGTTGTGTTGTGTTGTGTTGTGTTGTGTTGTGTTGTGTTGTGTTGTGTTGTGTTGTGTTGTGTTGTGTTGTGTTGTGTTGTGTTGTGTTGTGTTGTGTTTTGTGTTTGTGTTTGTGTGTGTGTGTGTGTGTGTGTGAGATATATCAGTTTTTCTATATGTATTATACTCTGTGTCTCCAAAATATGCAATGGGCCACAACTTCAAATCAGTATGGAGAATAGCACTTTACAAGATTAATTTATCATGATTATTATCACATTAATACTATCATTATTATCTTTAGTATTATTACTATTATTATCAGTATTACTACTGTTACTATTGTTTGCTTTCTTTTCTTAATCACATCAAAAACAAATTTCGTGGCAAGTTCATAATTTTTCTTCCCCCTCCACACCTTGTCCAAGTCTGTAGTAACATCACAGAAAATGGTCTATCTGCCGTTTTTAGTACCTTCCCACTTACCCCCCTTCCTTCTCATACTACACATTCGCTCTCTCAAACATACACGAACACACTCAACCTCACTTAAACAAGAGATGCATTTGGTAGAACTTGATCATTTTAGAAACATTTCACTCTCCTTCTTCATATTCTGCAAGGTTTTGTGAAATCATACACAAAAAGAGTTCTTATACTTTATTCAGATATCAAATTCTTTAAGGAATTATATGTACTGAATTAATTTTAGAACTTTACCTTTTTACCGCCTTCTTTTGGCTTCTTTTTCACTTCCCTTTCTGCAAAAGAAGTCAAAACAAAGTCTAATGAAGTGAGCATATATTAACAAAAACAAAACATATGCCGAATAAAATCAAGTATCCACATAAGACCTATTATGGAAAAGGACAGAAAAGAAAAAAAAGATCAAATTATCCCTGAACACTTATTATCTTACGCTTGGCTATCAGCCCCTTCAAAAATCATCATGGCATTCTTCCGCTCCAACCGGCGCTCACCCAGAGCTGAACATGTTTTGGGCTCACTGGGAAGACTGGGACCGTACAGTTGAGTTTCAACCATTTCACGGATGCTTCATTGAGGGTGTCGCTCAAGTCTTCTGACCAACACAATGGGTGCAGACCTGCCAACCCCTCTAAGCCTGCAATAGTACCTTTATAAATTTTTTATAGTATTTTTTCAAAAACAGTAGTATTCCAAGTATACAAAGAATTATATACCTCATTATAAAGTAGATTCGTCTCGTCATTTGTGGCTCCAGGAACACATATTTTCACATGTATCACTTCTAATGTCTTTTTTCACATGCATCACAAATTCTGAGTTCAAGTGTCTGTTTTCCACATATATTGATCACTATGAGTTCCAGTGTCTGTCTCCACTGAGGCACAATCACATATGATTCACTCAAAAAACATAAATTCTAATGTCTGCTTCGCTACAAACTGCATTGTCAAAATGACAATTTGAAGCCAACAAGGCACACTTTGAAAGTTACTGAGTTGTGTCGGTAGAGCTTGTTGCACTGTGCTCAGTGTGCTGCCTTTTGGTAGCTGACTTGCACTTTTTCAAGAGCTCATCAGAGAACACTGCTTTGTAGCATGGGCCCCCTTTCTTGGACTTCAGAACCATGAGAGCATCCAATGTCTTTGCCCCTATGGATCCCCGAAAGTCAGTCTTGTTTCTTCGCACCTGACTGAAGATTCTCTCACACCCACAGTTGGACACAGGGATGAGGAGAATTGACAGCATGAACTGGGACAGATGTTTCAGTCTAGTGGCACCATTGTGATCTTTCATGGCACCAATCTCCTTCCACTGCAGTTCTGCTGATGGCTGGTTCAACACCACAGGTGGAAGTTCTGCTGCCTGGTACTCCAGAAACTCTCCTCCAGCTCATCAGGGGTTGTGTTAGGTGGCAGAGTGCATGGGAACTTCTTCAAGAAGTATTTCAAAGAAGATGCTTGAACTGACTTCTGCAGGTTCACATCCGCAAGCTCTGCATGTTTCCATAGAGTTTCCTCGGCCGGGTTCAGCTTCTCTTTCATGTACTTGCATGCCTCCTTGTAGAATGTCTTCACATTCTCCATGAAGATCTGCTGCTGCTTACTTTCCACACAGTCCAGGTGTTCTCGGGTGGTGCTACCAATGAAGATGTCTTCATCACGCTTCATGTTGTATGAGGATTTGAAGTCCACATCCATCAGGGCCCCATTGTTCAGAGCAGCTGGCTTCAGATAACTCACAAGCAGGCGTCTGTACAGTCGTTCCATGTGTCTCTTGATCAGATGGATTCTGGCGCTGTCGGTCTGTTCAAGTTTGTTGACTTGGTTGAACACCTCCAAGACTGTTGCATAGAACAAGACATACAATTTGGTGGTCTTGCGCCAGAAGAAATCCCCGAGTTTTTGCCTCATAGGTGGGTCAGAACTAGATGTACTTGAAGCATGTGATGTCTTCACACTGCATTCTTCCTTGAAGAATTTGTCCAAAGCGTTCCACTGCTCAACTGCTCTGTCCAAGGCAGCCCCAAGAGAGAGCCATCGGGTGGGAACATGCTCAACAACCTTGTGCTCTGGCAAGCCTAGTTCCTTCTGGATCTGCTTCAGGCGTTGCTGTCTGCCAGTGCTCTTGGAGAAATACCAGGCCAGTTGACGCATTGTGTCATCAAGGTCAAACTTGCTAGACTCCTTCATGGCTTTCTTCACAGTCAGACTAAGGAGATGGCATACACATCTGGCCAAGAAGGTCTCTGGATGCTTGTCTCTGATGAACGAGATGACACCTTTGTTGACCCCAATCATGACATTGGCATTGTCAGTTACAAATGCCAGGCAGTTCCTCCAGTCTATCTGGTAAGCCCTTAGCTCAGAGTCCAACAACTGAAAGATGTGTTCTCCAGTGGCTGACGTCTCACATGAGGGGACACTGAGCAGTTCAGTTTTGATAGTTCCATGGGGATCCACAGCTCTCACAACAATGGGAAAGAACTTGTCTTCCCCCTCCTGACTACCATCAGTACCTAACACAAAGGGTCCCTTCATGCACTGCACAAGTTCAGCCTTACTATCTTCAGCACATTCCTTCACAATGGATGTGGTTTTTGTTCTTGCAGAACTGTAGGTATCTGCTATGTTGCTGTCAGGAAACATCTTCTTAAACAACTGTCCAGCATGGTCAGAGGCTGAAAGTGGCACGTTGTGTTCCACCAAAAACGCCGTGAAATATGCCTCTGCACGAATGGGCTGGAGATCAGTATCTTCAGTTCTTTGAATATAATCAACAAGAGAAGAGGTGTTTCTTAAGGCTGATGCCTTTGCAATGTGCCTCAACGAAGTCACGTGCTTTTTTACATCGTCGATCCCGCCATGCGAAACTAGAAAATCGAACTCACAAGCACTGCACCTTGCATATGTGCTTCCCACTTTCGATGCAGTGATGCATGGGTACTCTTGTGAGTACGACTGGATGAACTTTTGTTCTCTTTTTGCCTTTTTCTGTACACTTTCACTGCCGGTGCCCAAAGCAGCTTCACCACCACGTTTTCCTTTGCCACTACCACGCGGTCTACCTCGTGTCGCCATTTTCTTTTTGCAAAAACGGAAGTCTCACAGTCGGTACGAGACTTTCGTTTGACCCAGTACGAGACTCTCGTTTGACGAGATTCTCATTTATAATAACAAACATGGCTGCGCCCATAGTCCACTTGTTTACCGATCGTGATTGTCTTCTCAGTGGCGCTCTCGGCTCAAAGTCACTACTAGACCTATAATCGTTTTTTTTTTGTTTTTGTTTTTTTGCATCGTATCATTTTTTACTCGATCGTAATTTAGTATTATTTAATTATGATCGTAAAATAATACGCCAAAATCGTACTGGTTGGCAGGTCTGTGGGTGTCTGAATTCCCCAGGCCTGATTTCAGGATATATCGTGACAGTAAGCATGGAGAACAGCCCTGTCACGCAGTCTCAATTCTAGATGGAACTCCATAGCATCATGATTATCCCCTTCATTATCATCACGGCACTGTAAAAACTGTGCCTGCTCTTGTGATCATTAAGTTGGAACACAATATGGGACGACAACCACCACCACCACCAAAAAAAAAAAAAGCAGAAAGGAAATCTCGCAAAGTGCAATAATCGTAATAAAAAAAGTCTTTTACTTGGCTGACAGGTATGAAAGCAACTGAAGAAAAACAACACTTTACATCACCCACTGCAGTCCCCTATCCTAGCTTATGAACTATTTCTGAACACCATCATAAACTGTTGCAGGAAATGGGGATAACATTAGACATGTGCAATGGTGGTCATAATGAGCGGAAAAAAAAAAAAAAAAAAGGAAACTGATGATGACTGTTTGATATATATACAATTACACAAATTGACAAAAATAACCCTGGTTCTTCTTTACGTAACTGAGAAGTGTCCTCCATTCTGCTTTACCTTCTTCCTCATCCTCTTCTTCCTTCATAGAGCGTCTGGACTTGATGGACCTCAGAGGAGCGTCATCCTCTTCTGTTTCGCTGTCAGACGAGGAGGCCGTGTACCCTTCCTTCTCCAGCTTCTCACGAGCACTCACAAACACAGACTGGATCACTAGCGAATCCTCATAAATCTGCATCAAGAAAAGCAAAGTTTTTTTTTAAAGGCATGAGTACATATGTACTAAAACTGCATTTAACCCTTTGACTCCCACACTTTGTCCACCAACTGCAAAAACTTAACCCTTTGAGTCCCTTACTCTATCCACCATCTTTCTGCAGGAAGTTGGTGGACTGGGTGAGGGAGTCTAAGAGTTAAGTTTTTGTTTTGCTAGCAGGATACAGGAAGCTGGTGGACAGGGTGTGGGAGTCAAAGGGTTAAAGAAACAGAAGATGTTGATATGTATTTGCTTCACATGCGCCCGTCTTTATCTCTCATGCTTTGTGACGTGCTTCATGTTCTTGTGAGACAAGACACTGTACAGTCATTATCATTCAGTTCACAGGATGAGACATGGTGTAGTGTGTGCAACTCTTTAGAATAGAAATTAAACAGTGTGGTTATGCCACATTCCAAATGTTTACCCACTTGAGCATGAGCTATTATTTTTAGCTCAGCACGCACTGGAGCCAAGCATTTTGTAAGTTGTTATTTATCACATGCTCCAGAATACACCATAATCATACAATCTGACGGTATCTTACAAAAATATCAAGAAATAAAGATCTAAATATCAAACAAATTTTAAAGCTTTGTGATGACTGGCTGGCTCATCACGACTGTAAAGTGGTGTAGAAAATCAACAAAAAAAACCAACAACAAAGAACACCAAGAATCATTACTGAGGCAGTGCTGAAGGTAGGACAGGGTGAAAAAAAAAAAAGGACAACCAAAAGCCAAACAATTTGGCAGGAATAAAGAGCATTGTAACAAAGACTGAAAATAACGAACCACTGATCCCTCCATGTTGAAGCTCTGTGCATTCTGACACAACTCCATGACATCATTCTCCAGGTCATCCAGACCGCGGTACTTCTGTAGCTTGATACGATTCTGAAATCACAAAGAAAACAGTACAACACAAACACCACAACTTAAACAGCACGATGTAATTCTCTCAAATTACAAAGCATGATCATGCAATTCCTGCATCTGTTGCAAAACCCACAGGTACAGCAAAACCCACAGGTAAAACTTACAGAATTTTTCATAAAAAGAATAATGTGGGTTTTTCCACTCCTCTCTCATGTCATGAAAGTTGACAATCTTGCAATTTATGTATTACAAATTTGCAATATACATTTTCTATCACTCCACTGTTTGTAGAATATCATAAATAAAGACATGTATCTGCAAATTATGCATCAGATGTTTACACTGCAAAAAACAATTTTTCTGCCCAGTTTCCTCTACCCAGAAGCCTAACTATGCCAGGCAATGAGCAATTTTCAAATCGTCAGAGCAAATTTTTAAATCGTCAGCTTACATAGATTTTCTTGAAGTCCAGAGGGCGTGTGATAATCTCGTAGTATTCAGGCAACTCTTTTCTTGATGGCAGCTGCATGAACATACTGCTCAGTATACGCCCATCACTGAAACAAAATGATGAATTCAAATATGAGAACACGTTTAAGTGGCTTGCTTTACATGTCTTGATACCTCTCTCCTACTGCTACCTGACAGCAAGCCCAATGAGTTCTACACAAATCAAAACGACTGTCACAAGAAGGACCTTCCCTTGAATACACACAGAACGCTGTACGAAGGTCACCTGATCTACTGCATTTTCTTCCCTTTTTTCCTCAGGCACTGTCTTCTCCAAAGGTTTCAGTTTCATTTTGCGTTTCTGACAAGTGAGTATACTTTGCAGAGTAAAAAGTTTTGTTTGCTTGTTTTCATCCTTCTGTTTGATTGTTCCATTGGATATCACTCTACTGTCCCTCTCCTGAGGCTGTAACAACCTACCTGCATTTACTCATTCATAAACAAACAAATCATGCCATTCCTCTCCTGAGTACAGCTTCAAATACCAGGTAGCTTCAAATACCAGGTAAATGTTAAATCACAGGCATAAGACAGGAAAACAAAGAATCTGGAGTTTGCACTCTGGCACTTCCCTACACACTTCATCCATATCTGAGCCTACACAAAACCCTACACATTAGGAAAGTCTTGAATGGGAACCTGTGAGGGCGGGGGAACGGTCGAAAGAAAAGTGGGGGAAGAGAGCCATGAAACACTCAGGTGACGCATCAGAATGACTGGAGCATTCAGATGGACAGCAATGGTCACAATACACAGAATATGGATGGTTCTGCTTCCACCTTCTCACAACACAGCCACATAATACTTACTTGTCCTTGTAGCCGACCACCAGATCATACAGCTTTTTCATCATCTTGGTCATATGGGGTGGCATAGGGGTCGGCTTCTCTACTGGGGGCCGACCTCGTTTCTTCTTGGGTTTTGGGGTGTCATCCCTCATATCTTCTCGGTCCTTACGCTTCTGGCGCTTCTTCTGAGACTTGGTGATCTCCTCCATCTCATCCAAGTTGCCGTCTTCAATAGCCTGTTGGTCCATAAGATATGCAGCGTATAAATACAATGTGTCATCCTTCTAAGTCTCCAGGTACAAATTATCAACCCGATTCAAAAGTAAAAGCTATTATTCAACAAAACAGCATGGGAACTGATCTGTTGTTTTTGTCCTAACTTCAGAGAATCTGTAGTATTATGTGTTTGCTTGACTGCTGGTTGAAAGTTTGCACATCTTATTCTGCTCAATAAAAACACATTTTCATCCATTTTCAGTGTTTCTGGCACACATTACTAGCTCCAACCGCATGTTAGTAACAAGATATGTGAAAAAGCATATCACCATCAACCTCATCATTGCCACACAACATTCAAAGGCTAGCTACTATTGCCCTAACTCTCCCCCACCCACCTGATATTCATCAATTAATACTAGATTCAGCACATAATACTGAACCAAAACAAGGTTGTGGTTCACCTGAATCTCTTCCCCCCTCCTTCTTCCACCACAAAGTTGACATGAAAAAAGAAACAAGAACCTGAATGTTCCAACAGCCAGACCTACAGCCAGCAGGTGTACCAGAAATATTAACACATAATGGTGATACTCTCACTCACCCTAAGCCACTGGTTTTCAGTCAGGGAGTCTGAATAGTTGACTTCTTTGCGTGCTCTCGAGCCCCGCCCAAAGATCTTGTCCTCTTCATCTTCTATAGTCAGACGTTCCACCTGCAGAACAATCACAGTTAAACTCACAACCACAAAAAAGATTAACATACAAAAGAAAAATGAATAAAACAAACAAAACAAGGCAACAGTTCTGGCACCGCTACAGTTCCTGGCATTGTAAATCTCAGTTCAGAGTACTGACCAGTCTTTAAATTATTCAAATCATAAAAAATGAATACAAAAATTTTTCAAAAGCAACTTGTCTTCCAAGGCAAACCAAATTCTGCCAATGATGAGAGTAACATGTAACTTACTGCAAGCTGCACAGCACATATCAAGAATAACAGGTATTAGTAGTCTACACCTATATTTCATTCTTAATGTGCATTGTCTCACCTCTTTCTCATCCTTTAGAAGCCATGGAGGAAGTTCGTCCTCCTCCAACAGACGAGGCTTTCTGTTGGGGTCTTTGGCATCATTACGGCGACGCTCAATGTCCATTTTCTGCACAATACATACATATGTACTCTCAAATAGTTAACTGAGCATACCATAATGCAGGATACAATTTTATGAAAATTCAGACAAGAACTTAATTACATATAATCAAATAACTGATTACTCCTTTGACTTCCACAACCTATCCACCAGCTTAACATTTTGCTTTGCTAGTACGGTTGATGGTGCAGGATGCTAGTGGACAGGGTGTGGAAGACAAAGGGTTAGAAAACTAAATGACAAAATTTTATGAAAAATGAAAACAACAGAGAGAGAGGGGGGGGGGGGGGGGAAGAAGGGGAAGGTGAGAGAGAGAGGTGTGTGTGTGTGTGTGTGTGTGTGTGTGTGTGTGTGTGTGTGTGTGTGTGTGTACATGAAAGAGAGAGAGAGAATGCCAGGAACAGACAAGTAGACCTGGGTCCAAAGATAAAGAGACAGAGAGAAAGGTTGAGAGAAAATGTGAAAGAGAAGAAAAAAATGTGTTCTATTGTCTCCATCAATACTACCTAGCCCCTCCCCTCCCACCATCACACACATTTGACTCTATCCCTGTAAAATGTCTGTCTGGATCACCCAATATGCACTGCTTATAGTACTTGCACATCAACTCTCACTTAAGTCTTTTGAAATGAACAAAAAAACAACAAACTTATTTATATCATGACCATTTAGAATCACATACATCCTAAATAACCAAACAATCTAAAAGACATCATCAGGTAAGATATCCTATAGCATAGGTAGACAGCCTATGGCATATCAAAATCATCAGGTAGATATCCTATAGCATAGGGAGATAGCCAGACCTGCCAACCCCTCTAAGCCTGCAATAGTACCTTTATAAATTTTTATAGTATTTTTTCAAAAACAGTAGTATTCCAAGTATACAAAGAATTATATACCTCATTATAAAGTAGATTCGTCTCGTCATTTGTGGCTCCAGGAACACATATTTTCACATGTATCACTTCTAATGTCTTTTTTCACATGCATCACAAATTCTGAGGTCAAGTGTCTGTTTTCCACATATATTGATCACTATGAGTTCCAGTGTCTGTCTCCACTGAGGCACAATCACATATGATTCACTCAAAAAACATAAATTCTAATGTCTGCTTCGCTACAAACTGCATTGTCAAAATGACAATTTGAAGCCAACAAGGCACACTTTGAAAGTTACTGAGTTGTGTCGGTAGAGCTTGTTGCACTGTGCTCAGTGTGCTGCCTTTTGGTAGCTGACTTGCACTTTTTCAAGAGCTCATCAGAGAACACTGCTTTGTAGCATGGGCCCCCTTTCTTGGACTTCAGAACCATGAGAGCATCCAATGTCTTTGCCCCTATGGATCCCCGAAAGTCAGTCTTGTTTCTTCGCACTTGACTGAAGATTCTCTCACACCCACAGTTGGACACAGGGATGAGGAGAATTGACAGCATGAACTGGGACAGATGTTTCAGTCTAGTGGCACCATTGTGATCTTTCATGGCACCAATCTCCTTCCACTGCAGTTCTGCTGATGGCTGGTTCAACACCACAGGTGGAAGTTCTGCTGCCTGGTACTCCAGAAACTCTCCCTCCAGCTCATCAGGGGTTGTGTTAGGTGGCAGAGTGCATGGGAACTTCTTCAAGAAGTATTTCAAAGAAGATGCTTGAACTGACTTCTGCAGGTTCACATCCGCAAGCTCTGCATGTTTCCATAGAGTTTCCTCGGCCGGGTTCAGCTTCTCTTTCATGTACTTGCATGCCTCCTTGTAGAATGTCTTCACATTCTCCATGAAGATCTGCTGCTGCTTACTTTCCACACAGTCCAGGTGTTCTCGGGTGGTGCTACCAATGAAGATGTCTTCATCACGCTTCATGTTGTATGAGGATTTGAAGTCCACATCCATCAGGGCCCCATTGTTCAGAGCAGCTGGCTTCAGATAACTGACAAGCAGGCGTCTGTACAGTCGTTCCATGTCTCTCTTGATCAGATGGATTCTGGCGCTGTCGGTCTGTTCAAGTTTGTTGACTTGGTTGAACACCTCCAAGACTGTTGCATAGAACAAGACATACAATTTGGTGGTCTTGCGCCGGAAGAAATCCCCGAGTTTTTGCCTCATAGGTGGGTCAGAACTAGATGTACTTGAAGCATGTGATGTCTTCACACTGCATTCTTCCTTGAAGAATTTGTCCAAAGCGTTCCACTGCTCACTTGCTCTGTCCAAGGCAGCCCCAAGAGAGAGCCATCGGGTGGGAACATGCTCAACAACCTTGTGCTCTGGCAAGCCTAGTTCCTTCTGGATCTGCTTCAGGCGTTGCTGTCTGCCAGTGCTCTTGGAGAAATACCAGGCCAGTTGACGCATTGTGTCATCAAGGTCAAACTTGCTAGACTCCTTCATGGCTTTCTTCACAGTCAGACTAAGGAGATGGCATACACATCTGGCCAAGAAGGTCTCTGGATGCTTGTCTCTGATGAACGAGATGACACCTTTGTTGACCCCAATCATGACATTGGCATTGTCAGTTACAAATGCCAGGCAGTTCCTCCAGTCTATCTGGTAAGCCCTTAGCTCAGAGTCCAACAACTGAAAGATGTGTTCTCCAGTGGCTGACGTCTCACATGAGGGGACACTGAGCAGTTCAGTTTTGATAGTTCCATGGGGATCCACAGCTCTCACAACAATGGGAAAGAACTTGTCTTCCCCCTCCTGACTACCATCAGTACCTAACACAAAGGGTCCCTTCATGCACTGCACAAGTTCAGCCTTACTATCTTCAGCACATTCCTTCACAATGGATGTGGTTTTTGTTCTTGCAGAACTGTAGGTATCTGCTATGTTGCTGTCAGGAAACATCTTCTTAAACAACTGTCCAGCATGGTCAGAGGCTGAAAGTGGCACGTTGTGTTCCACCAAAAACGCCGTGAAATATGCCTCTGCACGAATGGGCTGGAGATCAGTATCTTCAGTTCTTTGAATATAATCAACAAGAGAAGAGGTGTTTCTTAAGGCTGATGCCTTTGCAATGTGCCTCAACGAAGTCACGTGCTTTTTTACATCGTCGATCCCGCCATGCGAAACTAGAAAATCGAACTCACAAGCACTGCACCTTGCATATGTGCTTCCCACTTTCGATGCAGTGATGCATGGGTACTCTTGTGAGTACGACTGGATGAACTTTTGTTCTCTTTTTGTCTTTTTCTGTACACTTTCACTGCCGGTGCCCAAAGCAGCTTCACCACCACGTTTTCCTTTGCCACTACCACGCGGTCTACCTCGTGTCGCCATTTTCTTTTTGCAAAAACGGAAGTCTCACAGTCGGTACGAGACTTTCGTTTGACCCAGTACGAGACTCTCGTTTGACGAGATTCTCATTTATAATAACAAACATGGCTGCGCCCATAGTCCACTTGTTTACCGATCGTGATTGTCTTCTCAGTGGCGCTCTCGGCTCAAAGTCACTACTAGACCTATAATCGTTTTTTTTTTTTTTTTTTTTTTTTTGCATCGTATCATTTTTTACTCGATCGTAATTTAGTATTATTTAATTATGATCGTAAAATAATACGCCAAAATCGTACTGGTTGGCAGGTCTGGATAGCCTATGGCATAGCAAAATCATCAGGTAGATATTCCATAGCATAGTAAGATAGCCTATGGCTTAGCAAAATCATCAGGTAGATATCCTATAGCATAGGTAGATAGCCTATGGCATAGCAAAATCATCAGGTAGATATCTTATAGCACAGGTAGATAGCCTATGGCATAGTAAAATCATCAAGATATCCTATAGCATAGCAAAATCATCAGGTAGATATCCTATAGCATAGCAAAACCATCAAGATATCCTATAGCATAGCAAAACCATCAAGATATCCTATAGCATAGCAAAACCATCAGGTAGATATCCTATAGCATAGGTAGATAGCCTATGGCATAGCAAAACCCAGGTAGATATCCTATAGCATAGCAAAACCATCAGGTAGATAACCTATAGCATAGGTAGATAGCCTATGGCATAGCAAAACCATCAGGTAGATATCCTATAGCATAGGTAGATAGCCTATGGCATAGCAAAATCATCAGGTAGATATCCTATAGCATAGCAAAACCATCAAGATATCCTATAGCAAAGCAAAACCATCAAGATATCCTATAGCATAGCAAAATCATCAGGTAGATATCCTATAGCATAGGTAGATAGCCTATGGCATAGCAAAACCCAGGTAGATATCCTATAGCATAGCAAAACCATCAGGTAGATATCCTATAGCATAGGTAGATAGCCTATGGCATAGCAAAACCATCAGGTAGATATCCTATAGCATAGGTAGATAGCCTACGGCATAGCAAAACCATCAGGTAGATATCCTATAGCATAGGTAGATAGCCTATGGCATAGCAAACCATCAGGTAGATATCCTATAGCATAGATAGATAGCCTATAGCATAGCAAATTCATAATTCCTTTCCCAAGTCCAGATGGAAAAGAATACCAACAAGGATCATACCTGATAGATTTCAAATTCCTCTTCTTCACGGGCCAGCATCTGGTTAATGGTTTCGTCATCTGGCACTTCATCTTCTTCCTGAAGGTGCAAAAAAGCAAACCAATACATCAAACACCAATGTCCCATTCCCAACCTCTCTACTCCACTCTTAATGGACCGTTATTACTCTTTCATACCTTTTCCAAAGTTTTCTTATTCTGCATCCCCATTTCCTTCCAACAGTCAGTATGAAAAGTTAAAAAAAAATCTTTTTCATGAGGCAGCATAACAGTTCAAAATTCTTCTAGCTCCACTAAGATTGTATCAAGTCATGCATATTTAAAAACAATTTTCTAATCACAATCTCTGTAGTTTTAACTAAATGGAGTTTTGATGGCAATGGGATGCTGATGCTTTGCATTATATCGGCACTCAGCTGCCAAGGAAGATAACCACTGAAAGTTAAACTAGTCGTTTATACAAAGATGGCTTCCTTTAGACTGTGTTCCATTGTCATTTAGCATTTTTGACTGGGTCATAACTTGTTACTGAGTGACAATGTTAAACTGTTTCCAATATGGAGAGGAGCGCAAAATCGAAGGTTTTCACTAATGACAAAGCTAACTGGGCTCTATAAAGAATCAAACACTGTGACTTCAATATTCTCAGTGGAGCAGGAAAAAAACGAACATATGTTGTACTGAACCTGTGTGGAAGAATGGAGCACGTTATGGAAGTGTGCAGGGAAATTTTTTTGTTGATCAGTCTATGCAAACCATTTTGGATTACAAGAAAGCTGTCAGGAATATATGCTTCAGTGGAGATAATTTGAACAACTGTACTGTTCATGATTAACTTTGGTTAATTTATTACATTTTGGTCAATATAATGATTTGAGGGAAAAGTTGTGTCCCTTTGATGGCAGCTCGATTGGCTAAAAATAGTCATAAGCAGATCTGTACAAGGCAATTCCATGTCTTTACTAAATACAAATATACAATCAAAATGTTAGCATTATTTCTATTCACAACATTAACACCTCAAAAATTAACCAAACAAATCTGTGATCGAGAAGCGGGCTTTATCCTTCTTCACAACATAACACTTCAACAAACAACCAAACAAATGAATAAACAATTAAAAAGCAGGCTTCTTTCTTCCTCACAAAAAAAAAAAAAAAAAAAAAAATCTCAGCAAGCAAAACATCCCATCCTCACCTCTTCCTCAGCATCTTCTTGCAGGAGGATGTTCTGAAGGAACTGGCGTCGCTCGTTGCTGGTCGACTTGTTATCGAACATACCTGCCTGAATCACCTTCTCATCCACGTTCAGCTTGTACCTGGCTGCTGCCTGGATGCGCTCTTCAACACTGTTGACCGTCATCAGGCGAAGCACACGCACTTCGTTCTTCTGACCGATTCGGTGAGCTCGATCCTGGGCTTGCAAGTCCTGATAAAAACATGTAACATAGTTAACCATTGTTTTCGATACTTCTTTGGCATCGTCAGCAAATTTGTTTACAAATTCTGAGGTATTAGTAGTGGATTAGTTTAAAACAACACCATGACTGATAATGGTTTTAACTGGTGCTGATCATATCAAGTCACTGAATGGTGGCCTAGGCACAGAGCACCAGTCCAAGGCTTCTGCGTCAACACTGATCCATATCTTTGACCACTCCATTCTGCTGACAGAGTAAGCTGACATCTTAACATGCTGGACAACAGCAGTGCATGCAAGGCAATATCACATTCGAACAGAACAGCTGCTATTCAACAGAAGAGGGACTGACATAAGTAGAACCCATGGCCACCGGACTCCATTCAGGCAGCACCTATAGAACATGAGCCTCATGGATAGGTCGTGTACCTACATCAAGACCAGTACTACTCAATAAAGGACCAGTAAGTACACTTACTCATCTGTCAGACTGAATATGACTCCATCATCAGCATCATCAATTTATAATGACACCAGAACTGACAGAATGTATCAGGATTCATCACTGTCAGGTGGTTGCATTCATGCCATCAAAAATTTGGAGACAACCTATGGGAATACACATCTTTACACTGTGTGCTTATTCTTTCAAAAGCTGGTGTCGTACAAAATAATTATAATATAATAATTAATAATAATAATTACAATATTTATATAGCGCAAAATCTTGATAAAATCAAATCTAAGCGCTGAAGCAGACACACACGCAAGCACGCACGCACGCACGCACACGCACGCACGCACGCACACACACACACACACACACACACACACACACACACACACACACACACACACACACACACACACACACACACACACACACACACACACACACACACACACACACACACACACACGCATGGCTATAAATGGGGAGAAAGAATAAAAGCAAGAATAAAACCAATGGAAAATTATAGAGAGCATAGCATATACAATTATATATTATAACCATGTGATTCCCTCTGAGCGGAGACAGGCTGGGGGGGGGGGGGGGGGGTTGAGTGAGGTTAGGATTTTATGCGGAGGAGAAAAGGTGAGTTTTGAGAGCGGACTTGAAGGAGACAAAAGTAGGTTGCTGACGGACTGAGAGAGGAAGTTTGTTCCAGGAGAGTGGACCAGAAACAGAGAAGGCTCGTGGACCATAGGTATTGAGCTTAGTGCGTGGAAAGCGAAAAGTCAGAGGATCGGAGGCAGAGCGGAGGGTACGTGAGGGAAGATAGATCTCAAGTAGGCTTGACAGGTAATCGGGGGCTGCGTTATTGAGGCTTTTGTAGCACATGGTGTCTTGTTTGTACTGTATGCGCTTTGATACAGGGAGCCAGTGAAGTTGTGCCAGGAGAGGAGATATGTGGTCAGCTTTTTTCTTTTTGAGTACAAGGCGTGCAGCATTGTTTTGAATGCGCTGTAGGATGTGAATGGTGGAGGCAGGAAGACCAGACAGGAGTGAATTGCAATAGTCAATGCGAGACATTATGAAGGAGAGAACGAGTTTTGCAGTTGTTTCGACAGAGAGATACTTCCTGGTCAGCCTTATACGATGGAGATGATAGTAGCAGGATCTGGCAGTTTGAGAAACAAAGTTGTTCATGGAGAGGGTAGAGTCAATGCAGACACCAAGGTTTTTAGCTGAATCAGAAATTGGGACTGATGTGTTACATAATGGGAGAGAAAGAGGAGGCAGCTGAGAAAGTTTCTGACGGGTGCCAATGAGGATAGCTTCTGTTTTGTCGTCATTAAGCTGAAGTCTATTGTGTGTCATCCAGTTCTTAATGTCCGAGTAACACTCAGTGGTGCGAGTCAACAGGCGCTGTATATTATCAGGTGAGTCACTGTCTTGAAGTTGGGTGTCATCAGCATAGAAGTGGTGTTTTATAGAATGGGAGTTGACTTCCACACCTAAACAATGAAACAAACTGATCAACCAAATAAGAAAACAACTACTAATCAACAGTAAATAACAAGGCAACAATAATACAAAATACACCCTGAAATATTTTGAAAGAAAGGCAAGAAAAAACATCAGTGTAAAAAGAATTTGTGATGTAGCCGATATCCAATCCCTTTCTCCAATAGCATCTTCCCCATAACCTTTAACATTCCTGACATCACTCACCTGGTGTGGGTTCCAGTCCGAGTCAAAGATGATGACAGTGTCAGCTGTCTGCAGGTTCAAACCCAGACCACCAGCACGTGTAGATAACAGGAAAAGGAAATACGGGGAATCCTTCCTGTTGAACATCTCCAGCAGTTGACCACGGTCTTCAGACTTGGTCATGCCGTCCAGTCGCAGGTAGCGAATTCCTGCAGAAATCAAAACATGTAGGTCCTACCCTGACTCTGCCATGTACAATCTTACATTGTTCTTTCAGATTCTGGAATGATATCAAAGGCTAGTGATTGTCAACATCAAGACTTCTACCACAGGTAGGAACAATTTAGCTTTCTGCCAATGTCCATGCAACAGTGTTCAGAAATCCCCTGATGATGTGTTTTTATTATGTATTATATCTATACACTTCTAACAATTACCTAATACAATCTATTATGCCTGTACAGTTTCAACTGACATATAACTGAAATGATTATGAGTCCATTATTTTTACCATGCACAAATCCCATGAGAACAATTTTACAGAAAGAATAAATGGAAAGATCTTAAGTTAATGTAATAATAAGCCACAAAATCACAGTAATATCCCGTAAACTGCCGAACAGCTCTCGTGAGACAAGTTACAGTATGTGCAATTAAATTTTTCAATATTGACAAAATGACCATCTTCCTCAAATCAATGTTAAGCTCCAGCAAGTTTCATTTACGCTAGAATCAATCTGGTTTTTAAACACTGCTAGTACTGTATTCTAATCACTGCTATTTCACTGCTCTTAGAGCAAGTCATTCTCACAACACACAATCCTCAGTAACTTGATCACGTACCTCTGTAGACCAGGTAGTCTTCCATGATGGACATGAGGGAAGTCATCTGACAGAACACCAGACACTTATGGGAGCGGGCCTGCATCTTGGGTAAGATACGATCCAACAGTTCAAACTTGCCTGACGACCGATACAGATCAGGCCTAGAGACAAAACGAAACCACAGTGTAAATCAGTTGGACAGCAACATCATCACTATGCATTTCAAAGCACAATGCTTAACATACAAAATAACATTATTTTATGGAATGTGATGTCAACTTTCAGTTTCACAAAATCAAAACTTACAGATAAAAATCAACTAACAATGCTCACAGATTTTATTACATAGCTCATAAATACACATGTGAAACCCAGACGATCAAGTCATTTCCATATCAAGCTATTAAAAGACATGTAAATACAACCTAGTTACTAACACCCAACATTATGTTAGTGATCAACAAGTGCGTAATAACTGAACCATACAGTTACCATGGAACACAACACAAACTGGATGTTGCTCAATCAATACTGTTTGATCACAAACTTTACACAGTGTATTTCAAACAAGACCAGATCAGAAAGAAACAGTTCATCCTGATACACTGCTCTTGTTCTTCAGGTAAGCATACAAATGTCAACACAGTACATGATAAAACCTGAAGTGGGTCAGAGGGAAATCTACTCACCCAGACACAATGCCACCAGACAGTCCAGCATGATCGGCAAAGGCTTCTTCAATGTGTTGGAACATGAACGGGTGGTTGCAGATTTTGCGTAGTTGCATGATCGTATTCATCAGTGTCTTGGTACCACCTTTGCCCTGTAATACATACAGTAAGATATGACTTCCTATGATTTGCCCTGTAATACATACAGTAAGATATGACTTCCTATGATTTTTATCTCCAGAAATCATGCATAATAACAGATGGATATGCAATTCATGTAGTGACAATCAGCAAATAGTTCTGAAGCACATTTTAATCGCCAAAGACCACAAAAGATGCAGAACAGGAACAGAGGCCGTACACTTCAGAGACTGAAAAGAATCACATATGATAAATTACTTCTCACAATCCTGGGAAAAAATTGCCAAAAAATAAAAGAAACATTATCATTTGTAAAAACGCATAATGGACACTACAGGATGGACTATGATGCCAATGTCAGGGATACTTTCAGTTCCTTGGTATTAGCCGCAGCTAACACTAGCTGAAACAGGGCAAACCGCTGGCATCATAATGCTCACATTCCAACATGGTACAGCGTATAAAGCCAAATATGAAAAATGATCAACAGATATAAGACAGACAAAATCATACAGGTGAAAGACGGAGACAAGAACAGATCACACACACATGCGCGCACGCGCACAAACACACATACCCACACACACAGACACACACGCACACCTTTTTGTCCTTCTCTGACCCATCTGTCAGTAGCACTCCCTTGGTCTGCATGTGGTTGTAGATGAAGCGTTGGAGGGCCGACATGTCACACTTGATCACATACTCAACCTGCCCACACCAACCAAGATAACGTATGTTCAGGTGATGCACATTATGAACGCAGCTAATTTCACTTGATAAACAATGCAATCTACCAACACAACATGCACAGTCAAGTAGTGCACATCATGAATGTTGCTAGTTTCACATGGTGAGTTGATCACATACTTAACCTGCCCACATTAACCAAGATAGCATGACGTTCAAATAAAGCACATTAAAAAATCTTAATTTTTCTCATTTCAAACCACAGCTATACTACAATTCCACACTAATGCTATTAGAAAGAGTCAGACATCAAGTGCATGCTATTTCAGGCGTAACTGCTGTTATTGGTTTGACATTTCTATCAACAGTATGAGAAAGATTCAACCAAATAATACATATATATATATATATACAGTTCTCACCTTGTCTGGCAGCTGCGACTCCACCTCCTTCTTGAGACGACGCAGCAAGAAAGGACGCAGAACTTTGTGCAGACGTCGAATGATCAGCAGTGTTTCTTCCTGATTCAGCTCCACCTGCACACACCATGCATGCAGTATGTACACTCTATCTTGCCAGGCACGTAATCCTTGACTTTATCGAACACATACAGGTGAATGGACCAGCAAGGCAGAAAATGACAAGAAGAAATGACAGAAAGCAAAGGAACAAGGCAGAAACAGAGTGACAGTAAAGGGGAAATTTCTAACACAGAATTTCCAGAAGGTAGGGATACAATTGATACTGAAAGAGTCCCTGGCATCCCAGGGAGAGGCCTTTTTCACTGTGATCTCCACTGAGATAATAAAAGTGCCATAAAATGTTCAAAACCAAGCTTTCAGATTTGACCACACTGCATACTTTGACAAAATAAAGACACTTTTGATTGAATAAACACAAAGCGTGAGCCCCACATGGTGCACACTGTTGGAAAGGTCTTGGCTTTCCCGTGTTGTGAGTCACCTATAAATACTAAATGAAACTGGGATGTCTGGGAAAAAAAAACAAGCAAACAAACAAAACTGTGATGCGTTAGTGTGTGAAATTCTTAAGAGGCATTTTCCTCAAAACCACCATTCTGAGATATGTCATTTCAAATGGCCACAGTTTCTATATTTTTCACTCTCCAACATTCAATGTTTCAAATTGCTGGAAAAGACTGTAGATTCAAAACATGTACATATCTCAAAACATCCAAAAACCATGTTAGCACTTATTTTGTGCTCATGTTTCACATATGTCAAACATAATCATACACTACTAAAACGCACTAAGCCCAATCCATGTACATCAGCCATACTCCTCACATTCACAGTTTTCTATTTATTTGATTACACAGACACCCAAACAATGCAAATACACATGGGGTCCAAAAACCCCACCTGAACTTTTTTGGAGTGAATAAAACCAAGGGGAATATAACAAATAAAAAAAATGTCTTCAAGTCTTTCGGTTTCTTTAATCACTAACTCCATGGCCGTTTCAGTCTGTCAATCTTCAGCCACTCACAAAGCCATTTACTATGATGTCCTCTCTCCTTGCCAGTGTCGTCTGTTTTCCCCTGCACGCAACCTTACTAAAAAAAAAAAAGCATCTTCAGTCCTGTCTAGATCATGTGAAAAATCAGTGACAGTCAGCAGTGCTGCTTTCTTCCGACAACAAGAGGACAAAAATGAATAATACACATGTGTAAAACTCGCAAGAGAAGTAGCTCTGGTGTTGCTTACAGATGGTTCATGATAGTTCTGGCAGCAGCTGTCACAATCTCCTTAGGTATACAGCATTTGTCTGTATACAGGAGATTGCTATCATTCCCGGACTCTTGCTTCAGGCAGGTATTTTCTTCTGGCCCACTGCTCTTGTAGCGCCTATCATCATCACCATCACCATCATGTGCCCTGCCGCATGACGTTGGCGATCATGGCCCTCCATACGAATCTATCCCTTGTCGCTGCAAGTACATCTTCCACCTTCTCTGTCCTCAGCCACCCTGCAAGTCCGTCCAATATTTTCTCCCTGGGTCTACCGGTGTTCTCAAAAAGCAGAAATTCTGGCTAATAGCACACTCACTTGCACCCATGATTCTAGTTTGTTGATTTCCAGTGTTTTGGCCCTGGACCCTCTTCATAATAAACCAACAATAATGCAGCATGACCATTTCCACTTAAGAAATCATTTCACTTTCCCCACATCACAGTTTTCCCGTTTGCCAATTACAATTCATGAACACTTCATGATTTCGTATGAAGTCATTTTCTCCTCCTCAACGTTACATCAGGGAAGCCTTGCTCTTTTTTCCACCTAAGTTTTGTGTTATCTGTTGTATACTGTTTTTTGTGTGTACTTTACAAAAGCCAACTGGCCAAAACTCTGTAGGCCTACCTGCCTTACTGTGTACATTAAATTAGTGTCCTCATTCTATTTTGATAAGTTTCTGGTTCCTACTGGTCTGAACAAGAACACAGATCTCATGGCAACCATGTTTCAAAGAAAACAGTGGCAAGAAAAAAGAAAGGCAGACTTTCAATCTCATACATCAAGAACATAATCAACATCAGTGGCCTAAATAATCAATAAATTCTCCACAAAAGTCAAGACAGAGCGGGCTGGAGGGAGATGATGGTGTCAAAGTGTGCTGCGGCCAACACCAAACCCGGTAATGCCGACAGGTGAGATGTCTGAACGATGGAGTCATTTTGATCTACATTCCACCAGATTGTATCAAGCTCTGAACAACTCACTGTCTACATCCATCAGACTGTGTCACATCTGTAAATAACATAAAAGTACAAGATTATAAAGCCGAGCAAAAGGTATTTACCTTTTCTCCAGTCATAGCAAATGGGGCGTTGAACCACTGCTCAAAGGTGGCACATGATTTGAAGATGGATGGCAACAAGAAGTTCAACAAGGCCCACAGCTCTGGCAGTTTGTTCTGCACAACATCATAGGAGCTTTTTACAGTGACCACAATGTAAATACACAATGATCATAATAACAGTGTGTGTGTTTGTGTTGTGTGTGTGTGTGTGTGTGCGCGCGCGTGTTTTGGTGTGCGCATGTGTGTGTGTGTTTGTGCGTGCGCGTGTCTGTCTGTCTGCTGAGTGCATGCATGTTTGTATGCACAACTGCATGCATACAAGCTGCGAGTTGTGCAGTATCATGTAGCGAAGTGTAGAACCACATGGCAAGTGAAGATGTGGTATGATATGGGGAACTGTGTGTTTCTGCACAAGCGCATGCACTTGAAAGCAGATGTCTGCATGCATGCTTGCACATGACTGATCGCAATGCATTCATCATTTTTCAAATGACACCCAAACACCCCAATTACAGCAACAAGATACACAACATGAACATCCCATAGATTAAGTCTGTAAAAAAGCTGGCTAACCTGTAGGGGTGTGCCAGTAAGCAGGAGACGATTGGGTGCTGTGTAGTAGGTGTTCAGGATCTGTGTCAGCTTACAGTGATGGTTTTTCATACGATGACCTTCATCAATGATCATGTACTTCCAACGCAGCTGAAACAGATTTATGATTAAAAAATATTTAGTATCCTCATCTCAATAGGCTGAGATAAAATGTTTAGTGTCCACATCTCAATAGGCTGAGATAAAATATTTACATGTAGTATCCACATCTCAATAGGCTGGGATAAAATATTTACATGTAGTATCCACATCTCAATACACCGAGATAAAATATTAAGTATCCACATCTCAATAGGCTGGGATAAAATATTTAGTATCCATATCTCAATAGGATGAGATACATATTCCCACTATATTTATATACTAATTTTTTTCATCGATCACTTTATCATCTCTGCACCAAACTGTGTTTGAAAGAAACAAGATTTTTAAAAGTTTACAACATTTGCAACTTAGAGGACTCTGCAGGTTTGTTGAAAAATTACGCAAAAGTTTACTCTGCCATTGCAAGACCTAAAATCAGAAACATGCACAATATCAAGACAAAAGTGGAAGTTTCTGAAAACATTCTATCGCTGTAAATCACCTACAACAACCTGTTAAAATAATCAGAAACATGGTTTCACTGTAAATCACCTACAACAACCTGTTAAAATAATCAGAAACATGGTTTCACTGTAAATCACCTACAACAACCTGTTAAAATAATCAAAACATGGGTTTCACTGTAAATCAATTACAACAATCAGTTAAATTAATCAGAAACACGTTTCACTGTAAATCAGCTATAACAAACTGTTAATCACAAACACAGTATCACTGTAAATCAATGACAACAATCTGTTTAATCAGAAACATGCAATCACTATAAATCAACTATAACAAACTGTTACATTAATCCAGCCAAACAGGTTCCTAAGAGTGAAAAAAGATAATCAGGAATCACTTTTATGATATGAAGACAAAACAGTAAGGTACACAGTGACAGAAACAACAGAAAACAAGGCATAACACACACACGGCTATGGTCCTCACCTTAGACAACACAGCTTTGTCCTTGATGATGTACTCATACGTGGTGAGCAGGACATTGAAGCGCGAGGTCTTGAGCAGGGGGCCCACACTGCGGCGTACGGCTGGCGACCCTTTGTAGGGTACTTTGATCACGGAGGGTGCCCACTTGTCAAACTCCAACATCCAGTTGGACAGGGTCCTGTTCATGATCAGATTGGACTGGATTATATGGTGTGGTAAGATATTAACACAGTTGGATGAACAGTTGACAGTTGTCTTGGAATTGATAAATTTCATGTCAGAAAGTGAATAAATTGATAGTGTAGTAAGATATCAATGTAAAGTCTACACTTCCGCTGAAAGAAAAGTACATCACAGCCATAAAAAGAAACGTAAATTTACAAAGCACAGTACTTTCTCTGAAATCATGAACATCCCCTTTTTCTTCATACAAAAAAACTGGCCAGTACGAGGTGTCATAAGAATTTTATCATAACATACATCATGTAAGCATGTATGTGCATACTTAAGCACCCCACCCCCCCATCCCTATTTACATAATACATGCACATCTCCGATCAAACTCTTAAATACTACACAATATTAAATAACACCAACACACCAAAGTACCACACACAACCAAAATAGCTCTGAAAATATCCCATATCTAAATGTTTTTAACATGATGGTATCCAATCATCTTTATTACATTCAATTCATCTCCACTAAGAGCTGACTACCACACAGTATCATTCTTTGTGTAAATAAAAAAAATGTCAATTTATATCCATCACAAGAATAAGCAAAAGCGACTCACGACAGGGGCACAATGATGAGGTAGGGCCCATTGACCCGTTTCTTCTCCATGAGATAGGTGATCAGAGCAATAGTCTGGATGGTCTTCCCCAGACCCATCTCATCAGCCAGAATGCCGTTCAGGTTGTTGTTGTACAGAGACACCATCCATTCCAGACCCTTGACCTGGCATCATGGTATGAGAGAAAGCATTACTGTATAAGTGATGGCAACATACTCATCACTATCCGAACATGCCACTATGTAAGTAATGACACAAAATTCATCACTATCCAAATATGCCATCACAATGATCTTCAACAATAACACAATCTTCCACGGCAGAAAAAGACATCACTATTGAATTAAGTACTTATATACTTTATGCATTTTTGTATTTTTACGTCATTACTTTTCACGGCCATTGGTTATAAAACTTTTGACACCAAAATTAATTGAAAAGAGAAGAAACAAAGACAACAGAATACAAAACAAAATAAACAAAGCCTTGAAAGTTTATCTATACTTCTGCCGTGTAACAAACCGTAAACACATACTTCTAGTGGATCTGTTCTACTGTGTGTATGTGTGTGCATGCATGCGTATGCACTGTGTTGTTCTTAGCGTTTATATTTTCCACATCATAAACTATTGCCATTGAATTTTATTCACTGACTGACGTTTATATTTTAATATGTGTAAATGATTATATATTAATATGTGTGAACAATGACCACTACGCAATTTCTCATTGCAAGATAAATAAAGCCGACCTGACTACACTTGCTCCTCTGCATCAACAGATTTTCAAAATTACTTGTACCTGAAGATCAGCACTTTATATTCCAACGCAGTTTTCATTCCTTTACTTTCCCTGATCTGACCAGACACACAGACAGCCTACTTTCCTAATATGATTATACAGACAGCCTACTTTCCTAATCTGACTATACACACAGCCTACTTTCCTAATCTGACTATACACACAGCCTACTTTCCTAATCTGACCAGACATGTACACAGCCCACTTTCTTAATCTGACAAGACACACACAACCATCTTTCTTAATCTGACCAGACATACACACAGCCTACTTTCCTAATCTGACCAAACACACAGCCTGCTTTCCTAATCTGACCAGACATACACACAGCCTACTTTCCTAATCTGACCAGACATACACACAGCCTACTTTCCTGACCTGACTAGACATACACAGCCTACTTTCCTAATCTGACCTGACCAGACATAGACACAGCCTACTTTCCTAATCTGACCAGACACACAGCCTACTTTCCTAATCTGACCAGACATACACACAGCCTGATGGGCAGACATACAGCCTACTTTCTTAATCTGACCAGATATACACACAGCCTACTTTCCTAATCTGTCTATCCACACAGTCTACTTTCCTAATCTGTCTATACACACAGCCTATTTTCCCTGACTATACACACAGCTTACCCCATCTGACTATACACAAAGCCTACTTTCTTAATCCGACTATACCACAGCCTACTTTCCAAATCTGACTCTACACAAAGCCTACTATCCTTATCTGACCAGACGAACACATCCTATTTTTCTGATCTGACTTTACAGACAGTCTATTTTCTTAACCCCTTAAGTGCCCGCCTGTGCCATGGAGTTTTAAACATTTTGACTTAAAAAAAAATTCATACCTCTTCATCCAGCCCAGAAACCCCCCAAAACCATATATTTTCTTCTTCAGTATACTTTACAATACACTAGGAGCAGAAGTACTTTCAGTCTGAGGATCACCAATGCCAGTAATGTCATTCTGACTCTTATGTGGGTTAAGTCTGACTTGGGACATCAACATCGAAATATTGCCTGCATGCGCCAGATTATCGTCACTTTCATTCTCATTGAGTGAATCAACAGGCTCCAAATCAGAATCACATCCTAAGGTGATGATTTCTGCAACTTCTGCTGTAGAATTTTTTTCGTGCCTGGGTGCCGATCGGTGTTGAAACTGGTTCGCCCGCCATTGTTTACAGTCACTGAATAGTAATCAGCTGTAAAGGTCACCTTTTCAATTGCATGGATGGAAGAAAAGACCGTAAAACGTCACACATACGTAATTAGCATCTATTTATAGAGGGAAACCTGAAGTGTCTGTTGATACCTCACACCTCACTGAAAAAATTGGGGTTTTCTGGTTAAAATTAGGGAAAGGTCGCCAGCGGAATATTCAGTCAGAGGCACTTGAGGTATTGGAAGCAGTTAACAAGTTAATGTGATCTGACATATACACATCCTACTTTTCTAATCTGACCACACACACACACACATTCAGCCTAAATTCCAATCTGACTACACACACAGCCAAATTTCCTAATCTGACCAGACATACAGACAGACAGACAGGCAGGCAGACAGAGAGAGCCAAAACTTCAGCAGACCTGATATTCCTTGAGTTTTCCATTGACCAAGATGGAGGCCTGTTCAGTGACAGTTTCTGTTACGGTGTGCGCCAGACTGTAGTAGTTCTGGGATCCGGAGGCTGAAGCATCTACTCATCATCGTCCTCCACCCGTACACTGCAGCAAATGTTCTAATCAATACTCAACATAATTGTATCAGTCTGTTTCTTTTCCACACTCTCTATTAAAAATAGATCAGCTGAAATGATTACAGTTGCAGATTATGTTCATGTAACCTATTACAAATGATCTGATGTGATAACAATACTGTGAATATGAACAACTGTCCACACTACAGAAACAATTCAATATAATCACAAAACCTCCACTGTTTATGGTTCCAAATGGGTTGGTACAGATACGGCTTAAAATTAAGTTGGCTAAATACATAACATAAAACCATACACCATAATTTTTTTCCAAAATTTTTTCTTTAAAAAAAATAAAATGGAATTTAAAAAACCTTGAAGCCATATAACAAAAGTAGCACATTTTTAAAAGTTTTTAACACCATTCAAAATTTCCATAAACAAGAAAAGCTTCTATATTTGTCTATATTCACCGATGGTAAAACTTCATGAAAGACAAAATCCACTTCCCACTTACAGTTTCTCTTTATTTTCTACAAATTTCAAAGACACTCCTCCCAGTTTTAGTTTCTGAAGACGACGTCTCCGTGCTCAAAACAAATTCCATATGCACTAACATCACAGGTGCCATGTGTATGGTGATCATGGCACATGCCTAAAGCCTGCACATAAACCCATGAGCTGGCCATGTCCTGAGGCCCTACCTAGCCTATGCTTTACCTAGTCTATATGTTATGCTGGTATTGTATCAGCCTATCACTGGAATGATCTTGGTTACATGTAAATGGCATCTGTATCTGTGTATCTTATCTTCAGAAAAAGGAACATATATATAAAGTAAATAAATAAATGATTAAAGGTCTGAATCACAACACAACTAGCTATTCTGTATAAACAATGCAAACCCCAAGAAAGAAAAGGGCAATGTTCCCACTCACAGTGCACTCTTGGAATCATCATTCTCCCCATCCATGGACTCCAAATTCTCTGTGGCTGGTTCTGCTTGTTGGGAGGCTTCTTCTTCCTCCTCCTGTAAGTCCGAAAGTTGACAGATTTATCAGTACTAGGCAAGGATAGGTGATAGACAAGGTTTGATGTACAACAAATGGGCAACATGAGCATCAGGTTGTTTTCTGCACATACAACTTTGACACAGATGAAAAGAGAGAGAGAGAGAGAGAGAGAGAGAGAGAGGAGAGACAGACAGACAGACAGAGACAGAAAGACAGAGAGTGAGTGAGTGTGTGCGTGTGTGTGTGTGTATGTGTATGTGTATGTGTATGTGTATGTGTGTGTATGTGTGCAGAGATTCACTCACATGTGTTTGAAATCATAAATCATCCACTCTTTTTTATTACTAGTGAAACAATTGGTTTTTTTATCTGCAGATATTTCAAAAGACAGATGATGAGTATCAGATCAGAAGACATGCAAACAAGAAACAATCAAAGAAAAGACAAACTGTGATGTAAAGGTAGAAAAGCAACAGCACTCCTAATGATCGTTCCATTCACCTCTAAGAAAAAAAAAATAGCCAAGTGATGTGGAAGTCAGACTTCAACTAAGGTCCAAGTTCAATCCTGTTTAGTTACACCCTGGTAGATAATGGGTGGAGATTATACTGATCTCCCTGGTCAAATAATCCTTTGACTCCCTCACCTTATCCACCAGCTTCCTGTATTGTCAGCCATGACAGCAAAGCAATAACTTACCCCTTTCCACTCCCTCACCCTTTCTGCCTACTTCCTGAAGGAAGCTGGCGGAAAGGGTGAGGGAGTGAAAGGGATAAGTTTTTGCAGCCGTCGGATTGGATGCATGAGTGAAAAGGAGAATCATATGCAGACCTGCTAGTGTCTTAACCCTGTCCACCTGTATACACATGCAGCACATTAATATGTATAAAAACCTGTAAGCCATGTCAGTATTCATTGTCTCATGGAAACATGAAAAGATCGAGATGGACAACAAACTGCAAATGAAAAAATACATATAAATGTTTTAATATAACTAACCTCTTCACTACCCTCCTCGCCTTCTTCTTCTTCCTCCTCCTCCTCCTTTGCAGCAATCTGCCAGCTGTACAACAGGCAAATACAGCTCTCTGGTCAAATTGACCAACTACATGGTCACACATTCAACATGCATTTGATAATGTTAGGTACATTTCATCAGAGAGCAGAGTTTCTTTTAAAATAAACTTGCAAACTACTCCTTTAAATCTGACATGTATTCAGAACAACACAATATAACAAAGGATCTGTCTGGTGGTCTTTTCTATAGTTTAAGCCTTTCAGTGCCAAATTGTAAATAAAAAGGTGAATCGCCTGTGCCACGAAGTTTTAAACGTCTTGACTTAAAATATAAAAAAATTCATATCTCTTCATCCAGCCCAGAAACCCCCACAACACTACATGTATTTTCTTGTTCACTATACTTTACAACACACCACAAGCAGCAATACTTTCATTTTTACTATCCCAGTGCTAATAATGCCATTCCGACTCTTATCTGGGTCAAGTCCGACATCGGACATCAACACCAAAATATCGCCTGCATGCGCCAAATTATCATCATTTTTACTCTTATCGACAGACTGTAAATCAGAACCAGTTCCACAAGTAATGATTTCTGCAACTTCTTTTGTTGCATAAGTTGTTTTTCGGTCCAATTGACGCTCGATATCGAAGCGAGTTCGTCCGCCATTGTTTGCAGTCGCTGAATAGTAATCAGCTGTAGGGGTCACCTTCTCAACCGCAAGGGCAGAAAAGACCGTAAAAGGTCACACATACATAATTAGAATCTATTAATAGAGGGAATCCTGAAGTTTCCGTTGACATCTCATACGTCACTGAAAGTGTTCGGGTTTTCTGGCTAAAAATAGGAAAAGTCACCGACCGAACATTCGGTTGGTGGCACTGGAGGTGTATGTTTCTTCTGACTGAATATTCGGTCGGAAGCAGTGAACAGGTTAACAGTTTAAATTTTTGAATAACTGCATGCACAGAGGATCAAAGTAACAGTTTAAGGGGGCAGACCTACCCAGATTTGGGTACCAAGATTGTGATGTTCGCTGTTTCAGTTCTAATTAACCAATCACCATGATATTTGGCAAGAAGATACCTCAGACAGTATTCTTTGGATTGAATATCTTTGTTGGGGTCTGTGAGTTATGAAAAGTTGACAAAAATTAATGAATTAATTTATTGCGATTTTTCACAAGATTGTATACATCAGACATAATATGTTCAAATGTTTTCATCCGATTTCCTTGATATTTGGCACACATATAGCAGGGACAGGTACCTATAGCCGGTAGTAAAATCTTGCAGTTCTGCTTGAAAGAATCATTTGTATCAAAAGTTGTATTATAATTTTTTTTATTAAAATTGTTCTAAAAATTGTGTGATGATTGTACAGAAAATAATGATAGTAGAGCTAAGATTTTACTACATGCTATACATACTATACAGATGTGTTTGCTCACTAAATATCAAATTCCTAACTTGAATATATGTGTAGTTATAAATGTCACAGTATGTACTATAGTTTTTAATTTTCGCGAGAACATTTTTTAATTAATTAATTTTTGTCAACTTTTCATAACTCACAGACCCCAACAAAGATATTCAATCCAAAGAATACTGTCTGAGGTATCTTCTTGCCAAATATCATGGTGGTTGGTTAATTAGAACTGAAACACTGAACATCACAATCTTGGTACCCAAATCTGGGTAGGCCTGCCCCCTTAACACATTTCGTACCGCGAACGGGGGATCCCCGTGCGTACAGACTGCTACTGACAGGCCGCGAACGTGGATCCCCCGTTTGCACCGGTTAGGTCGTGTCGTCTGCTATCATAATAAGGAAAGACTCTGATTGGATTAGAGAGCCAAGGGAAGTTACTCTCGTATTGTTTACCTCACATTTGACGCCATTTGCACTAGCAATCGATCGTTTTCAAGTAAGTTTTCGAAGTTTTTGAAAGTTGTGTGAAAGTTTTGACGATGGCGGAAGAAGTAATCATGGATCCTGCTAGTGAAGACGAGTGGGTGGAGTTAGATGAAGAAGATTCTGAGGAATATCAGCCAGGAAGCGAGGCAGAAAGTGAGTCAGATAGTGGAGGGAGTGTTGACATTGATACATTGTTGTATCAATGTATGACACACCATCGACTTCAAGATCAGTCAATGTTCGTGGTTCTAGTCGGAGGGGTGGGTGTGGCAGTGTTGCAGCACGAGGTAGAATAAGTTTATCCCATGCCCAACGGGAAAAAATAATGCATTGTGGAGCCTGGGTGCTCAGGTGATCAGTAGGAGCCAGGAGAATTGAAAAAAGAACTGTTAGAGAGGAAGAGGGGGGGTGCATATAGTGATGTAACATTTTGTGTTCTCTTTTGTGGATGTTATTTTTATGAACATTCAAGACTTTGAAAAAAACTATTATGTGGACATTACCTGTTTCAATTGGATTTATTGTGCTGCTGGATTACTTGGGAATATTCACACATCACATACTTACAGGTAAGACTTGTGTTTGTCTTTTGTGGTCAGTCTTGTACGTAAGTACTGTGTTTGTGTGTGCGTTTGCATGTAATTCTTTATTTCTGCCAAGAATTACAATACTTAACACAAATTATTCACATTTACAAGCAAAAGCACAGTAATTAACAACATTTACACTTCATTCTGCAAAAAACAGATTGACAATCCATTAATATTTGCATTTTTCATCAATTTTTTACTAACGTGACCCATTTTTTCTGTGTTTTGGTAAAATTTACCTGGGCTGAGCCAAGTATTTTTACCAAACGAACATGGTAGGAATAGGGTCAAATGTATCAATATGTGCTGTCAAGGCCAATCTAAATTTTCTTGTTTGTGACAACTACATGCACAGTGGACCAATCTATCAGTTTAAATGTACCAACACATACTATTATGTCAAACACACTAAATGTATTAAACATACTACAGTAGATGAGTGAATTTCATTCTCAAGAATGGTTGCACCGATTGCAAGCTGAAGACCTGCTGGTTATCACAAAATCGGGAATATTGTGGTATTACTTTCCTATCCTAACCACCCTACTTCTTCTAGTTTTTCAGTGACAAAAGTTTACAAAGACTATGAATTCACAACAGGATGGCGTTAGATACACTACACACTGGCAAGAGGCATGCTGTCAAAAATACCATCAAATCAAAATGGGCAAGTTCATTTCCAACTCACGAGGTGTGCATGTCCAGCCAAACATCCAGCTGGCTAGCCAGGGGTGCCTCATCCCCTTCCAGCACCTGGCCAGTCTCCACGTTGACAACCTTCACATGCATCTCTCCGTTGCTCGTCTCATCCTGTCACCACCAACACCACCATTCAATTACAAAACACACTGTCACACTTATTCAAATACATGCAGATTCTTACAGACTGGATCTCATCAACAGCTTATGGAAGAAAATGCCAAGAAGTATCAGTAAAATCTTCAAACAGCAATGCATTATCTCTGCCACAAGATTTTTGCCACAAGATTTAAGTTTTCAAAGCAATGAATCACTTTCACCATAAGATGAAAAAAAGATCCCTTCGAATCTCTAACAACGAAGCAATGTATTACCTACTGACATTGTTAAATACTTACAAGGGCAAGAAACCTGCTGAGAATATATCAAAGGTTAAGTCAGCATCTGCTGTTAACATTTCTTCAGATGAGTTGACATATTCTGGTCCTTTGTGCATTTTGAAATTCTTTCAACAGCACTCTGACCCTCAAAACAAGTTCTGAACAGAGACAGCCCTTTTAGGAAAGCAACAGGACAAAGCATAAATGGTGGTACATTACAATGCTGATAAGGTCTGCTCTGATATAATGTAAACATCAATTCTCATCTTTAAGCAGCACCTGGGGGAAATGAGATACTGAGGACAAACTCAAAGACAGTACAGATAAATACTGATGGGTGTATACTACTAATCACCACACACACACTGTGTGTACTCATCAAGACACAACTGTCCAACTACACACAAGCACAGTCAGCAAGCAAGCTAACCCCATCTTGAGCAAGCAGCTCAAAGGGAGAATGAGGAGCACTTACTTTGTCTTTTTCTTCTCCAGCATCCTGTGGAAAAAAACATAGAATTAATCTGCACATTGTGTACTGGGTGCATATGTGTGTTATCAACTGACAGCATAAGTGGTGATGATGCACAGATGCAAAAATCTTTTGTTTAAGATCGATTCACCAGGCTTCCTGCCCACGGAAAATCTGATGGCCCCCATCCCCTTTCTCCATGGGGAAAATCTGGTGATATCCTCCCACCTCACACCTTCCTACCAAAATCCCTATCTCCACCCAGACCAACATATTTTTAGAACAGGATATCTAAGAATGACAGGTTTTATCACCTTCTTACTGCTTTTTCATCATCTTTTAACATAGATAAATACAGCAGGATGACAGGTTTTGTTCATCACCACCTTACTGCTCTTACATCATCTTTTAACATAGATAAATACAGCAGGATGACAGGTTTTGTTCATCACCACCTTACTGCTCTTACATCATCTTTTAACATAGATAAATACAGCAGGATGACAGGTTTTATCACCTTCTTACTGCTCTTACATCATCTTTTAACATAGATAAATACAGCAGGATGACAGGTTTTGTTCATCACCACCTTACTGCTCTTACATCATCTTTTAACATAGATAAATACAGCAGGATGACAGGTTTTATCACCTTCTTACTGCTCTTACATCATCTTTTAACATAGATAAATACAGCAGGATGACAGGTTTTGTTCATCACCACCTTACTGCTCTTACATCATCTTTTAACATAGATAAATACAGCAGGATGACAGGTTTTATCACCTTCTTACTGCTCTTACATCATCTTTTAACATAGATAAATACAGCAGGATGACAGGTTTTGTTCATCATCACCTTACTGCTCTTACATCATCTTTTAACATAGATAAATACAGCAGGATGACAGGTTTTATCACCTTCTTACTGCTCTTACATCATCTTTTAACATAGATAAATACAGCAGGATGACAGGTTTTATCACCACCTTACTGCTCTTACATCATCTTTTAACATAGATAAATACAGCAGGATGACAGGTTTTATCACCTTCTTACTGCTCTTACATCATCTTTTAACATAGATAAATACAGCAGGATGACAGGTTTTATCACCTTCTTACTGCTCTTACATCATCTTTTAACATAGATAAATACAGCAGGATGACAGGTTTTGTTCATCACCACCTTACTGCTCTTACATCATCTTTTAACATAGATAAATACAGCAGGATGACAGGTTTTATCACCTTCTTACTGCTCTTACATCATCTTTTAACATAGATAAATACAGCAGGATGACAGGTTTTGTTCATCACCACCTTACTGCTCTTACATCATCTTTTAACATAGATAAATACAGCAGGATGACAGGTTTTATCACCTTCTTACTGCTCTTACATCATCTTTTAACATAGATAAATACAGCAGGATGACAGGTTTTGTTCATCACCACCTTACTGCTCTTACATCATCTTTTAACATAGATAAATACAGCAGGATGACAGGTTTTGTTCATCACCACCTTACTGCTCTTACATCATCTTTTAACATAGATAAATACAGCAGGATGACAGGTTTTGTTCATCACCACCTTACTGCTCTTACATCATCTTTTAACATAGATAAATACAGCAGGATGACAGGTTTTATCACCTTCTTACTGCTCTTACATCATCTTTTAACATAGATAAATACAGCAGGATGACAGGTTTTGTTCATCACCACCTTACTGCTCTTACATCATCTTTTAACATAGATAAATACAGCAGGATGACAGGTTTTGTTCATCACCACCTTACTGCTCTTACATCATCTTTTAACAAAATTATACGATGACAGTTTTTGTTCATCACCTTCTTACTGCTCTTACATCACGTTTTATCACCATTTTACTATTCTTACCTCATCTTTTAACATAGTTAATTATAGCAGGATGACATGATTTGTTTATCACCTTCTTACTGCTCTTACATCACGTTTTATCACCATTTTACTATTCTTACCTCATCTTTTAACATAGTTAATTATAGCAGGATGACATGATTTGTTTATCACCTTCTTACTGCTCTTACATCACGTTTTATCACCATTTTACTATTCTTACCTCATCTTTTAACATAGTTAATTATAGCAGGATGACATGATTTGTTTATCACCTTCTTACTGCTCTTACATCACGTTTTATCACCATTTTACTATTCTTACCTCATCTTTTAACATAGTTAATTATAGCAGGATGACATGATTTGTTTATCACCTTCTTACTGCTCTTACATCACGTTTTATCACCATTTTACTATTCTTACCTCATCTTTTAACATAGTTAATTATAGCAGGATGACATGATTTGTTTATCACCTTCTTACTGCTCTTACATCATCTTTTAACCCAGACAACAGAACAAAGCAAGATGGAAGACACTGTCGAACCACAGCTCCAAGATCAGCAAGTTGGCTTCCACTAGGACAGATTCTGCACTGACCAGAAAACAAAGCTGTGCATCATCTAATAACAGTCACTAGAGTGGAACTCACACCTCTATGCCAACTTCACTGACAATGAGAAGGACTTCAACAACATAGGCAGACAGATCCTCTGGAAACTGTTGAAACATTACAGTGTACAACAGAAAATCACATTTCATCCCATTACTCATTCACAGAGATCATATGCAGGGTAGTCCCTGGCCAGCAAATTACTTGATGCCTTCCAAGTAAGGATGGGAGTACAGCAATTATGCTTGCTGTCATCTTTCCTGTTCCTGCTCACAAGTGACTGGGTTATTAAGATATCTACAATGTTGTAACCATCACTATTAAGACAAGAAAAGAGTTCAAAGAATTTCAGAAACTGTGGGTGGCTAATGTTATGGCCAACAATTGCCTACAAAATGGAGAGTCAAAAAGAGATGAGAAATTCTTTATGCTTGGATTGGGACATCATTTCAAAGTGGCAAGATTTACTGGCATAACCACTTCATCAGTCCTGGTAATCACATCTTTGCACAATCATGTATGTGGATTAGATGGACACCAAATAATCAAACAATCAAATCAATGCGACATTAAACAAACTAACATTGCAAGAGAATGAATGCAATCCATGAACATCCTTTCAAAAGGCAGCTATAAAGCAAACACCCGACTCTAAACAACAAATAACGTCCTAATGCACTCAACACTACAAATCAGACAACTCTGGTTTTTCATCGTGTGTCTAAACTGATGGCAATTACAGTGGCGACATTTCTTTTTTGTTGCTGTTGTTGGACAATATTCAGCTGGACTAAATGGGGAAGGTGAATGGAAGCAGACAAATATAACCACCTAAATAATTTCACATCACCCAAAACATTTCATGGTCTGCAGTAATGCACCTTCTGTACCAGTGTATGCTTGTTGTTCATGAATTTCAAGACCAAGCCCTTTAGACTTCCTCGGTTCCTGCTGCTTTATACTAATTTTGAGAGAGAGAGTGGGTGGGTGATTAAGTGTGTATGTGCGTGAGAGAGAGACAGAGAGAGTGAGTGTGTGAGTGTGTGTGTGTGCACGTGTCCGATATGTACAGTCATGTTTTATGAAACAGTTACCTAATAGGTAATGAAACCTTTTATCTATCTCAAAGCAGCCGCCTCAGAAGAGTGGATGATCCTTAAGTTATGTAACAATATTTTTTTCAGTAAGACTGTCACACCAACAATGCAAGATGATAGACAAATTCTAATATGTTGGGGAAAAAAAGCATGTGGTTTCAAAGAAGATAGTCTTTTATAACCAATATATGAAAATTAATCAATGTGAAACACTGGTGCATGGTGACAGTTCACAAAAAATCAAGCCCGCTCACACCTACTCCATGGCATGTGCACACACACACACACACCTCCACCACCACCACCACACACACATATGCCACCCCACACCACAGCACACCGCACAACAGATCTGAAAGAGCTCACCTTCTTCTTCTTCCTCTTTTTAGCAGCCTGGTGCTTCTTGCGCACTTCCACCTTGTGCTGCTTGACAAGGTTCATCAAACTGGATACATACTCATCGGTCTGCGTCAGCAGGTAGGCCAGACGACGATCCTTCTTCTGATCAATGAGGCGACGGTAGCCTTCCTCATCTTCAGCCTGGGAAAACAGAACAATATTATACATGATCCTGATATTGTTACTTAAAGCCCAGCCAACTGCACACAGCCATATCAGGGCTATAACCATTTCAAAAACTACACCGTACCTCACTGAAGGGAAAAAAAAAAACACCTGATAAAGACAATTAAGTACACATATCAATGCATTTGCGCACATAACTTGAGGATATACTCCTGGCATTGACCACTCCATCCAATTTATAACATTTGGGATTTTAAATAACAAAACTAAATAAAACATAACTAAAGACTCTAAAACATATATAAAACATATATAAAAATGGGCCTACATTACCTAAAATTGCTTCTGTACATCACTTTCCCGTAGAGCCAAAAATGCACTTAATGCATGTACCTGTGGCTGTTTTTGTGTTTTCCCTGTAACCAGTATTCCCAGTGGAGCAGAAAAATCGAATACATGTGGTATTGAACCTTCATGGAAGGATGGAGTATGTTATAGAAGTGAATTACAGTATGCCAGGAAGTGTTTTGTTGTTTAACCTATGCACACCAATTTGTAATCATCATCATCATCAGGTGCCCTGCTGCATGGCACTGGCAATCATGGACTTCCATCTGTCTCTATCTCTCGTTGCCCCTAGCATCTCCCCCACCCTCCTCGACCCCAGCCACTCTGCAAGTCCTCAAAAACAAACAACAAACAAACAAAACAAAAAACAAAAACAATAAACCCCAACTATGTGTGATGCACTGTGTTCGCAAATGAGGAAAATAGCACTATAAAAAACTATAAAAAAAAACTATGTAGATGCACATACTCCAAACGTTAAATCAAAACACAAGTATATTTCAATTGTTTGACCAGTCTCTGTGGTGTAGTGGTTAGTGCAACACAACACAAAGTGGAAGTAGGAGTTTGAATTATATTAGTTCTTTCAAAATCACTGTGGAATTTTTCGGCACTAACTAGCTCCTACCTACAGCTGAGCGTGCTACAGACTCATTGGGAAGACTGGGACCACACAGTAGTCTCATCCACTTTACAGAACAATGGTTGAAGATGTTGCTCGAACCTCCTGACCAACACTGATGGCATCTGTATCTCTTGGGCCTGGCTGACGCCAGGATATATTGTGACAGTAAGCACTGAGTAAAGCTCTGTCATGCAGTCTCAAGCCCTGTCATGCAGTCTCAATCCCTGACATGCAGTCACAAGCCCTGTCATGCAGTCTCAATCTTAAATGGAACACTAAGGCATTATGGCTGTCATCCTCATCAAAGCATTGTAAAACTGTCCCAGCTTCTGTGGCCATCAAGGTGTTATATAAAATGGGACCCAAAAAAGGTGAGGACATCGGAAATAAAAAGCTATGAACCCTCTCACCCCCCCCCCCCCCCCCAAAAAATCAACTGCATATGAATGGATCATTACTGTCACTACTATCAGACTTGAGTCACATAAACAATATACAATGAATAATGGGCATGTACAACCAAAATCACACAATTCTTGACTAACCATGAGTCGACGCATACGTTCTTTCTCGATACGTTCTTGTTCTTTCTTCTGCTCGCGTTCCGTATTGGCATGGTGCATCATCATGGCTTTGTTCAGTTTGCCGATCTTGGCCTGTACGTTGCGGTGGAACTCCTTGAACTCCTTGGCATGTTGCAGCACACTGTTCAGGTATTCCTGAGATAACACAGTGGGTTTGCTTTGACAATTTTCAACAAACCAAAAATGAAAAAAACTAAAACACCTATTCATTAATTTGCTGTCTTTCCTCCTTCATTGTTTGCGAAGACAGGAGACATGGAGGACTGTGGCTCCTCTGACCACCAAGCTCCATAGTAGCCAACAGGAAATGGAAAAAATGGCCAAAATCATTGCTAAACGTAGCCTGACCATGCAGATGGTGAACAAAAGAAAAGCATGACATTACTCAAAACACATACCTATTAAATATCATTTGCTATCTAACCACACCTGCATCCTACCTCTTTCTTCTTAAGAAGTCCAAAGAGCAGAATATCATTTCAATAGCTTTTCACCTGATTACCTGGTGACATTACTTGTATTTAAAGCATCTGGAATAATGTTTTTGTTAAAATATAAAAGAATCAACTAAGGAATCCTAACATTTTGTAACATAACCATGTTATCGATCACTTCTGTTTACTGTTAAGTGTGAAGTTGCCAATTTTTACATAAATACGTTTCTCCAAAAACCCATGAGTGGATTATTCTTTCAGTTTATCGTTATTCACACTGTTCTCCTTTAGAGTATTCACACATTTTATTACCGGTTCTCCATAAACCCATGAGTGGATTATTCTTTCAGTTTATCGTTATTCACACTGTTCTCATTTAGAGTATTCATACATTTTATTACCGGTTCTCCATAAACCCATGAGTGGATTATTCTTTCAGTTTATCGTTATTCACACTGTTCTCATTTAGAGTATTCATACATTTTATTACCGGTTCTCCATAAACCCATGAGTGGATTATTCTTTCAGTTTATCGTTATTCACACTGTTCTCATTTAGAGTATTCATACATTTTATTACCGGGAGTATCTTACTTCTCCATAAACCCATGAGTGGATTATTCTCTCAGTTATCTTTATTCAGAATGTTATCACTTAATCCTTTCGCATTTGCACTGCTAGATGTAAAGCCAGCTCCTAGTATTCGCATTTGAATGTAGCTCAGCATCAGTTCAAAGTCTTTCAGTAGTGAATGGAAGTTCCTTGCATCCCAGAATGCTCGTACTATTTTTAGAACATTCAACACGAGACTGACCAAGATTCTAACCACATGCGTGATAAGACAGCAAGGCCAGTAGTGATGGAAATTCCCCACACATGTGCCAGAAAAGGTCGGGCGATCTCAACCGCTATGAACGGATCGGCACATCCTTCCGCAGGGCGGTTACCGGCTTTGTGAACAGCTAAGGGTTAAAGTACTGATCCTTAGATAAACATCATAAATCCAAACCCAACCCACCTGGTGTTTCTGTCGTTTCTTTCTTTCCAACTCCACCTTCTGCTGTTTCTCCAACTTCTCTGTGATACGTGCCTCCCGAAGTGACTGACGCTTACTGCGCTTATAAGCCTTGGTGTTCAATGCTGTCTCTAAGGTGGTGTCCTTGCGCATGCTGGCAATCACCTCACCACGCAGCTGTGGAACAAAGACACAAAGATATTTGAGTTATGAGACAAGTACAGTTCTCAGACTACAGCTTGCAAGATGGAATAGTAAGATCAGGGTTCCCAGGCACAGGGCATGAAGCAAAAAAAGGACCTTTAAAGGACTTATAAGGACCCCTAGTCAGTTTAAAAGGACCTAAGTTGCCATAATGATTTTATAATACCTTGAAGATACCAACAAAAAAATAAACAAATTATAGTGCAATTTCACTCACCTTTGATAATTGCAGAACACCTTAATCCATTGTGAATGATATTCCAATCAACTGCAGCTAACACCATGTTATTGTTTTTGACTTAGAGTATCACAAATTAAATTTCACAAGAAAATGTAGCCTCGATTAAAGTGAAGTATTTTTGCTATCAGTCTTGTCCAGGAACAGTAAATAACTTTCACTTCCTCGTGTGCACACACATGGAAAGAAACCACTTTCTAAATGTCAATTGTTGCTTCATGCCCTATTCCATAACAAAGTCTGTCACACACATCTAGCAATATTAAGTTGGGAGAAAAGACTGCTTAATCAACACCAATTTTACAAACTGTTATTTACATATTTACACTCCCCTCTCTGTACCTTACAGTTTCTTCAGTTCTTCTTCTTTCTTTGACAGTTGAGAAGCAAGATTCCTGGCTTCATCATCTTTATCTTTTGATGACAGGCGTAGTTCATTTGATCTTGAAAGCAACGTGAAGCTCTTCTGCTTTTGTGCTTTCATACTGAGGTTGTCCGCTTCAATGATCAGGTGTCTGGAGTCATCTTCAGCTTTCTTTTTTTTGTTTTTCAACTCTGCTATTTGGTCTGTGAGGGCCTTTCTTTTGAGTTGACCTTGTGCCATCTCCTTAGCTGCACGTTCTTCATTCAGATGCAGGTTATATCTACTCCATGCAGCACTTGCAGAGACCAGCAGTGGTTTGTTGATCTTCACTTGCAGGACTCCACCAACATCCGGATGTGATCGATGATCACTCTTCGAGCCTTCAGAGCTTTCTGGCTGAGGTTATCAGCAGACGCTTCTTTGTTGTAAGGAAAACCCACGTTCAACAGTGGCCTGACCATGGGACAACAGCAACATTTTTCTCACGAAGGTTCTGAGATTATTGACTGTGGAGCTGTCTCCTAGAGCCTCACACCACCAAGTGTCTACCCTGTCTTTTTCCACGTTGAAAGAGCTGGCCGAGTGCTTAGATGCTGTTGGCAGAAAGTCAGAGTACTCCAGAAGAATCTGATCAGCTTTCTGTTCCGTAATTCGTTTGGACTCCACAACGATTTTGAGAAGGTGCTCCATGTTTTCTGCACTTGTTTCTTTGTCAACAAGTTTGGTGGGGTCAAGGCACTGCATCTTGTTTACCACTCCATACTTTAGAGGGCACTTGTCCATCAACTTCTCAACCCTTTTTTCAGAAAACTTCGACACTGCTTGTCAAAGTCTCTGAGGTGTCCTTCAGATATGCCAGGGTGTTTAGAAGCTTGGTTGAAAAGACTTGTAGTTTTGAAATCAAGTTTCACTTTTGGAAGGTAGACTTTGACATCATGAATGTCAATCTGGGTCAGTACATCTGTGTCAAGCACTTCGTCTTTGATGAATTTTTTCATCAAATTCTTCAGCATTGTCTTTAGATCTGTAGCTAGAAACGGCATGAGGGGCTTGTCAGACTGAAATTTTGTAAGGAATGGCTCAATCAGTCGAGCAATAGAGACAAAGAAAGACAGCTGACAGGCCAGCAAGGGACTGTAAACTCCGGTTTTCACAATTTCAAAACTGGCATTTCGAGGAAGTTATTTTTTTCCCCAGAGCAGCGTCAACGAACAGTTTCAAGTTGGGTAACAGTTCAATGGCTCTCATAGCAGGTACGGCATTTTCCAGCCACCTGTGGCGGCAGAATTTCAATGGAAGGGAGGTTGCTTGTGCTGTTGCACAATAGTCCTCCAGGCGAGCTGGGCTATCTTCAAAGAGTTTGTAAATAGAAGACAGAAATTCTTCGATCTTCCATCCGGTTGTTTCACATCCAGCACGAAAGGCATTGTGTACTGTGTGTAGACCACAGCTTCCAACGTGCAGCAAAGTAACCCCAAGATTTTCCTTGAGGTCACAATTCAAGGTGTTGTATACTTTCCAATTGACGTTTGGGCCATCCATTCCTAGCTGAAGTAATCCACCCTTCTCTAAACAAGAATCCTTGAACACAGATTCAAATTTCAGAGTCAAGTCCTTTCCAGTGGCATGGCCTAGGAACTCAGACGTCAAATAGCGCGTCTTGACGATGGAATCTTCCCAGATGCGGATCATGACATCCATCTGCTTCAAATGGTTCTGCTTGTTCAATGACTCATCAAACAGCAAAACATATCCAAACTGTGAGGATGCCTTGATGTTCTTCTGTAGCAGTTCCGAAAAACGGAGTGCAATGCCAAATGTCGTCAAGTATCGGCATCGTGTTTCTCCACATTTGAATGAGGCAGCTATGTCACTGTCTGGAAACATCGTTCTGAAGAGTTCTCCACTCCGCTCAGACGACTTGTAGCTGTAGTGGCAGTCAACAATCTTTAAGGCCCACATGACTTCAGCCTTTAAATGGTCATTGTCAGCATCCCTAATCTTTGACTGCCGTGGCTGATTCCCGGCTTCTTGAGATGAAGCAAGTTCACCGCTGGCACTGCTAGTACTAGTAATGCTACAGGCACTGGAAGTGGCAATGCTTGGCAAACTAGATCTGCTTGATGAAGAGGAAGCAGTAAAAAAATCAGTCATGCTGCATCTGGAATCAGCCTTGAATTGTCTCTCATTTTTCCGATGTCTCTCAGTTTTGGTATGTTGCCTCAAAACACTTTCACCCATCGACGTAAGCCGTAATGACACCCCACAAAAGAGGCAGCGTGCACTATGCTTATCACCTGAATCTTTTCTCACACACTCACAGTACTCCTTAGCAGTCAACCATGTATCTTGGAATGAACATTTCCCTGGCATTTTGAATTTTCAATGCAATTGAAACAATAAACTACATGTACTATCTTTCGGCTGGCTTCAGAAGGCAAAGATAAAGAAAGAGTGATGGCGAAAAGTGATAGGGGTGGGGGTTAGTGGGGCAGGCATGAGCTGATTTTTGAATGCTAATACATGCAGCATACAGCCAAATTATTCATCAGTGCCTGCCATTAATTCATGAAGTTTGCAAAATTATATTATTAATTATGCTATAAAACTATATTTTACTGAATGAAAAAAGATTCCTTTTTTACTAATTTTCTTAAGTCCCGCATGCAGAGAGTAAAATGTGCTGTGATTAGAAAGAATTTTATCGACACAGCAACATGCTGCGACAGTTAGTAGCGCAACTAAATTTCGTCTGCTACACAAAGAGAGGCTTTGTGCTATGGGGACATGTTCTCAGCGCATTCCCATTGTGCTCTTTTGCTTGATTTAACAGGACTTAAAAGTACCCTTCAAAAATTAAAAGGACCCTCTGGTGTTTTAAAAGGACCATCTTGCTGAATCAAAGGACTTAAAAGGCCTTTTAACTCAAATCCAATTTGTAAGGACTTAAAAGGACTAAAAAGGCCCCTACGAACCCTGAAGATTAAGTGTGGAATAAGAAGTCTGAAAGCAAACTAAACCCTAAGAAGCAGACCTTTGTCAAATACAAATTAAAAACCCAAACAGATCTAAATCATAGAATATCTTGGTTCTGTATGGACTCAATAAATGATGGTCACATAAATTGTTATGACAATTACATATAAACTTTTCACACAAATCATTATACATTTATGCTTAAAGTTATGTGACCAATGCAAGCTGAAAGTCAGAAAAACAGACTGATTGACATAATACAAATAATTACATTTATTTACATGCTACATTTTGAATCCAGCCCCAAGCAGGTACTGACAGGCCAAGAAACTAGGAGAAAAGATGAGGAAATAACAATTCACAGGAACAAGAACAGAAGGAAAAAAAAACCCTGCAAATGCTTATAACAAACAATATGGACAATACCTGTCTCTGGAAGTTGATCAGTCTCAATGCCCTAAGCTCAATCATGGCCTTGGTACGCATGTCATCTGCCATAGTGGCTGGCATCTTGGACAATTCCTTGATGCGCTCAGATATTCTGGCAGCAATTCTGAAAGAAAAACATACAAACTGGGTTAATATGTGACGTTAAGTTTTACAATTTACAGCCACAGGATCTTCCAGCCCTATCCATCCTCCACACAAGTGCACGCGCACACACGCACACACACATGCACGCATGCCCACACACACACACATGCACGCATGCCCACACACACACACACAAAGTGCACGACACACACACACACATGCGCACGCGCGCGCGCGCGCACGCACGCACGCACGCACGCACCGCACCGCACCACCACACCACACACACCATCACACACCACACACACACACACACACACAACACAACAACACATGCATAAATACACAGCCCTGACAAGACACAAACGACCTTTTCCAGGGTTCATACAGATTTCCAGACAAAAAATTTAGGACTTTTTAAGAACTTTTTAAGGACTTTTCAAGCACTTTTTTTTTAATGCCTTCACACGAACGAAAGCTGTAATGACTTGTCACTACTTTTAAGTCCACAGTAGTTCAGCTTTCACTGCCTCTGTTTTAGTACGGCTCAGGCTGTTCACTGACATCTGAGTTTGAGCAGAACAGTCGGTTGATGAACTGCAGGATGACGAACTGCTAGAAGTGATGGGATCGCTCGTTGTAGAATATTTTGTAAAAAAATTTGAAAGATGAACTGCAGGATTTGAAGCCTTCATCAGGTCACAGGTTTTTTCCCTTTTCCATGAGTATTTACAGCCGATTCTCCCATTGAACGAATGTCTATGGTCTTCTTACAAATGCAGCAAAAGGCCTTGCATCTGTCTCCACTTGGGTCTACCTGCAGCCATTCTTTGTATTCGTCTTTTTCCAGCCAAACCACGTTAAACAAACACTTCCCCAGCATGTTGACTTCTCAAATTTCAAAATGGTGGAACATTCTTTCACGTACGCGCATGCGCCATGAAGGCCTATAACTCTGGTGTTTTGACCTATAGCTTACGACGTATCGGTGAGATCGTCGATCTTAACTCCGACTCAGACTTCTCTTTTTTTTTTTTTTTTTTTAATTCAATTTCAACCTTTTTTTTTTTTTTAACAACTCAAGATTTTAACAGACTTTATTAAAAATCATAGGCAGTGACAAAACTTAAGGACTTTTTAAAGACCTTTCAGCAAAAGCCTGATTTTTAAGGACTTTTAAGGCCTTAAAAAACATGCCCTCAAAATTAAGGACTTTTAAAGGATTGTGCGAACCCTGTTTTCCAAATGAAAGCTACAAAAATCCGGCCAAAACACACCATAGCACAAAGCTAGCACAAAGGACAAACCTACAAGAAACAATCTGCACACCAACCTGTTCTCTCGTTCATTCAGAATGGCAATAGGGTCAAGACCAGTGGGCTTGCAGACAGGAGCAATACGGTTCTGCTTCTGCTGCATAGCCATCAAAGCCTGCACTGATGGGGGAGGCTGAGGCTGCTGAGGCTGTGGGGCTTGCTGTTGCTGCTGCTGTTGCTGCATTTGTTGCTGCTGCTGTTGTTGCTGCTGTTGCATCATCCCACTCATCCTCTGCTGCTGTATGTCAGTGGGACCCTGTGGGCCAGGCATGCCCATGGGACCATGACCACGCATATGACCCATCTGAGGTGGCATGTGTTGTTGGGTTGGTGGTTGTGCCCCTGATGCCATGGGCTGCTGGGGCTGAGAACCCTGACCTTGCTGCATGCGCATCTGCTGCATCTGGTGACTATCACCTAGGGAGTCAAAATAAAGAAAAAAAATCGAACCAGAATTATTCTACCTTGCAGCAAACAAATGCTCAAAGTAGTCAAAATAAATAATAACACCAATTATTCATGTTAATATTCTTTTTTTGTTTTTGTTTTTTGTCACAATGGATTTAACATGTGAAACTCAGGCTGCTCTCCCTTTTAAGAGCATGTTTGTGCAGTGCAGTACAACCCACTTTTCTTTTTGTTTGTTTGTTTTTTTGTTTGTTTGACGAAGACTTTTAGAAAGGCAAGAAGGCCAACTGGCTCTCCTATTTTTACACTCCATCCTTTAGCAAAGAAGTAGTCTCTACTTTTTTTGCAGAGAGATTAACAGACATATGTAAGAGGTCATGAAAAGCTAATCACACCACACTTACTCTAACCTTCAGCACACATACATAGATAATACAAAAACACCAAATGCTAAAACCTGTCTCATTCATTTACCATGTACCAACTTCAAGCTATGAGAAAGGTACATGACAAATGTTGATGCTTTAAGTTAAGAAGTCTTCACTTTTGGTCTTACTGCAGAAGACAATAAAGCAAACCTACAGTTCTGCTACCATAACAACACCCCCCCCCCCCCAACATTTAAGTCCAGTTCTATGAGCAATCTCAATTTCAGTTTCTCAAAATAACTTTGCACATCATCAACCCTAAAGAAGCCATGTGATGATTAACCCTTTGATTCTTGCACCCTGTCCACCAGCATCCTGCATTGTCAACCATGATTGCAAAGCAAAAACTTAACCCTTTGACTCCCTCACCTTATCCACCAGCTTCCTGCAGGAAGCTAGAGGACATGGTGAGGGAGTCAAAGGGCTTAGTTTTTGCAGTTGGTAGATAGGGTACGGGAGTCAAAGGGTTGAGATCCAAAATGGCATAATTCATAAGCCTGTATGTATAAACCCTACCACTGAAAAACTCTTAAGCAGGGAACACTGAACACCACAGATAAAACACACACACACACACACACACACACACACACACACACACACACACACACACACACACACACACGTTTCCATTACACACACACACACACACACCACACACACACACACACACACCAACACACACACACCACACACACACACACACACACACACACACACACACACACACAGTTTCCATACCTGGGCGCTGTGGGTATCCCCCAATGTGTCTCTTTCCCTCCACAGCCACACGCAGTGATTCCGGTATAGGTTGAGTACGTGACAACAGCTTGTAGGCCATGATCTGTGCTCGCAGCTGATGGAGTTGAACTGCACTGAATGGTGTCTGCCGCTGACCTGGCCCTCCTGCGAAACAAGCCGATTGTTTAATTATAAATCACATTGTGGCTTAGTAACGTTTATCACTTATGCATTAATTTGATAAAGGAATAACAGATTTCTTTTTTAAGGATCGCACTCAGGGAGGTTATCTTTGTGCTCACCTTTTTTCTTTTTTTTTCCATCCCATTTTCTTACGCCACATTACTGGTCACAGAAGCTGGAACAGTTTTTATAACGCGATGATGATGATGATACCAATGAGGATGATAATCATGATGCTATGAAGTTCCATCTAGGATTGAGACTGCGTGACAGGGCTGTACTCTACGCTTACTATCATAATATATCCTGGAGTCAACCAGGCCCGAGAGACACAGACACCTGCGGCGCTGGTCAGAAGATTTGAGCAACACCCTCAATCAATGACACATCTGTGAAGTGGATGGACTCAACTGTGTGGCCCCAGTCTTCCCAACAAGCCATAGCACGACCAACTCTGGATAGGAGCCGGTTAGAGCCCAAAAATCCCACAATGATTTTTTTGAAGGGGCTGATGGGGATTCGAACCCACAACCTTCCAGACGGTAGTCCGTTGCGTTAACCACTACACCATAGTGACTGGTTTAAGGATTAACAGATGATTTTAAGAAAAGCCTTGAAACAATAATGTTACCCTGCAGAGTCTGCTCTGTTATCACTGTAATCTTAATAACATCACTTTTTCAAGCTCTTGTTCCACCATACCTAAGAAATGCAGCAGTGTGTGCGTGCATGCATGTATCAAGAAGCCTGTGAGTTCTTATGTACTATATGCATGCATGTTTGAATGATACATTCATTGTATTTATATATATATATATATATAGATATAATTATATATATATATATATATATATATATATAATAATGTGCGTGTATTTGTATTAACTCACTCTGCCCTGGGCGATTGTGTCAGTCAACAACCTTTCTGCCCTGGCTGTTTGGAAGGGTTACTAATAAAATTGTAAAAAAAAAAGTTTTGGAGTTAAAGACTTGAAACTTTCTGGTATTGCTAACATGAGAACAAACTAACTTTTGTGCAAGTATGAAGGTGATCTTTTGTTGATTTTTTTTAATTGAATTTTGAAAAAAATGACTTTTTCAAAAGTTTGCACGGGGGGGGTACCAATACATGCTAAGAATAAAAAACCCACAAATTTAGACTTTTGATATCAAAAACACTTCTAGACAGTTGCAATATGACTGGGCATTATGTTTACCAAGTATCATGAACTAGCTGCAAGTCGTTCTTTGTCAACAAACAATTTGAAGTATGCAAATTTTAAATTGTACACACACACGCACAGACAACAATCTTACAATGGCCATTCATACTAAATATACCCAAAAAAAATCATAAAAAATCAGAGGAAAGATAGACAGATTTGAAAGTTTCTGATGATACTAACATGGTTACAAACCAGCTTTTGTGTAAGTATGAAAGAGTTGACTTGTTTGGTACTATTTTTTTTTAAATTTTGAGATGAATTATTTTGTTTTAAAAGTTTCCGCGGGAAGGGGTACCAATATGCAAAGAATAAAAAACTCACAAATTCAGTTTTCTGATATCAAAAACACTTTTAGGCAGTTGCAATATGATCAGGTATTATGTGTACTAAGTATCAGAAACAAACACCAACTCTTTCTTTGTGATCAAGCAATGTTTATTATGTCAAAATCATAATGTGCACACACGCACAGAGACAAAAATAGCCATTCACATTACATAAACAAAAAAAATCATAAAAAATCATAGGAAAGATACATGAAGTTGAAAGTTTCTGGAGATACTAACATAATTACAAACCAATGTTTGTGCAAGTATGAAGGTGTTGAGTTGTCTCCTGCCATTTTTTTTTTATTTATTGATTTTTTTTTTAATTGCGCGGCGGGGGGATGGGGGATACCATATATGAAAAGAATAAAAAACCCACAATTTAAGATTACTGAAATCAAAAACACTTCTAGACAGTTGTAATATGATTGGATATTATGGGCACCAAGTTTCAGAAACCAGCTGTAAGTCTTTCTATGTAAACAAGCAATGTTCATTATATCAATATTATAATGTACACACACACCCACAGACGACAATGGCAATTCAGACACATAAACAAAAAAAATCATAAAAAATCATAGGAAAAACAGACAGACTTGAAAGTTCCTGATGATACTAACATGGTTATAAACTGACTTCTGAGCAAGAATGAAATTGTTCACTTGTTTGGTACTATTTTATTTTAATTTTGAAGTAAATTATTTTGTATTTAAAGTTTGCGCAGGGGGGTACCAGTATATGCAAAGAATAAAAAAAACCTACATTTAGCTTTTTGTTCAAGACAGTTGTAATATGATTCAGTATTATGTGAACAAAGTTTCAGAATCCAGCTGCAAGTCTTTCTATGTAAACAAGCAATGTTCCTTATGTCAATGTTATATACACACACGCACAGACACAGCTATGGCCATTCACACTTCATGAACAACAACAAAATCATAAAAAATCATAGGAAAGACAGACAGACTTGAAAGTTTCTAGTGATACTTACATTGTTACAAACTGAATTTTATGCAAGAATGAAACAGTTGACATGTTTGATACAGTTTTTAGAAATTTTACTGTAAATTATTTTATCAAAAGTTTGCACTGGGGGGGGTACCAATATATGCAAAGAATAAAAAAAACACAATTTTAGCTCTATGATATCAAAACACTTCTAGACAGTTGCAATATGATTGGGCATAATGTGTACCAAGTTTCAGAAACCAGCTGTAAGTCTTTCAATGAAAACAAGCAATGTTTATTAGGTCAATGTTGTAACGTACACACATGCCCAAAGACAACAACAGCAATTCAGACTACATCATAAAAAAAAATCATAGGAAAGACAGATAGACTTGAAAGTTTCTGGTGATACTAACATGGTTATAAACTTTTGAGCAAGTATGAAAGTGTTCATATGCCTTCTATTTTTTTTAAATTTTGAAGCAAATTATTTTGTTTCAAAAGTTTGCGCAGGGGGTACCAATATATCCAAAGAATAAAAAAAAAAAAGTTAGCTTTTTGAAATCAAAAACACTTCTACACAGTTGATATATGACTGGGCATTATGTGTACCAAGAATAACAACCTAGCAGTAACTCTTTCTTTGTCAAGAGGCAATGTGTAGTATATGTTATACTTTACAAACACACACACACTAACAACAAATTACAATGGTCATTTGCATTAGGTAAAGAAAAAAAAATCATACATAATCACAGGAAACATTGAGACTAGAAAGTTTGCAATCATGTACACAATAAAAGTGTACAAGAGCAAATAAGCAAGCTTGAAATCATGTTTCAGTGATTCATTCTCATTTTCTGAATTGAAAATAAGAAAACAAATGTTTTTGGGTGTAGATTGAGCTTAAATCAAGTTATCAGACAGTCATCATATATTCTGGTCCATGCAGTATTCTATGCACATGTTTTGTAACACAGATTTACTCACTGTTCCTGAATCCAACATCAGTCCTGAATCCAACAAGTGGGGTGGGGGTGGGGGGGGTTGTGGTTCTGCACATGCTCGACATGCAGACCACACTCTTCATCCTCAGTGAAATTGCTGATCACAGGGAAGAATGTGAAGTTCTCGTTCCATGGTTTTAGAAAAAAGTCCAGAAACGCTTCAGTGTTCTCTTCACCACCCACTTCCATCTCCTCAGCACTGTCGTCGTCAGCAGGCATCGCTTCGTCCGACTCTGTGTCATACTCGGTACTGAGTCGAAAGACCAAGTCTTGGTCACTGGAAGTGTCACTGAGTTGAGGGCCGACATCCGAGTCTATCGCAACAAACTCACTACACATCGAGTCATCTTCTTCTTCAACGTCTGAGCCTTCAGTCTGAAGCTGTTCGATTCGTTCAAGCACTTCTGGTGCCATGTAGCCACGAGTTTGTCTGCTTCGCTTTGTTGACGTCGAAGGTGCCGCCATTTTGATAACACGCAGCAGGCTGACACGGAGCTACTACCCTTACACATTCGCATACAGCACAGACAATGAAGCCTTGTTGCTCGCGGGAATGGTGCAGATGCACTCATGAATGAATGAACTAGAGGCCTGTAGTGTTTAGTTTCGTACACAGTCGAGCTCCGGCGAATGAAAAATGCAGAAAGCAAAAGTACCGAACTAGGTACGTTCGGGCTGAAACGTTGTGCGAGCAGGGTACCGATATCGGTACGTTCGGGCTCTAAGAGTTAAGTAAGTGTGCATATGTATGGTGGCATGTGTATATTTTAGTCAACAGGCATTTAATTATTTTATCACTGCTAATAACTGATATGCTCACAATCCGATAGTTGTCCAATTAAAAAAAAAAAAAACACTGACCACTGTCTTTTGCTTTTTTTAAAAACAACTTTCTTATTTGTATGAAGCCCTCGCTTTGCAGCTGAACACATTTTCATATGTTAGAAATCTTTATCTATTAGACAGGACCAGCAATATTTAAGGCACTTCAGTGTTCCCTTCAGCTTCTTGGCTGTCAGACTAGGATGAGTATTTTTTCCCTCTCTTTGCCAAAAATGAATGTAATGTATTAGACACAATACTGTTACTATGGCTATGCCTGTCACATGTATTTTTTCCATTCATTCAACATCTATTTTCCATGCAATTGATCAACTATGTATTTCCTGTTCCCTATTTGTATCCAGATGACCAACCAATTAATTTTTTAACCAACTGGTCAATCAGTCCATTGAGCAACTGTTTACTTTGTCTTTTTTTCCTTTTCCTTATGTATTTCTTCCTTCTTATTCTTCTTGTATAGTTTTGTTCATTTTTTAAAACTCTATTAGCTATGTTACTTATCATGCATTTACTTATCACAGTTAATAAAGGATTCAAGTCACTCTTTGGAGTCTGTATCATTTTTGGGTCACAACTAACAGACTACTGACCAGGAGGTCAAGGTCTGAACCTCTATGAGTCAAAAACATTGTTGTGGAATTTTCCAGCTCTGAATGACTCCTACCCAGAACTGAGCATTCTATGGGAAGCTGGAAAAACTGGGACCACACAATCAAATCTAGTCCACTTTATGATGTACCCTGGAAAGTGTTGCTCAAATTTCTGACCAACACTGCAGGAGTCTGTATCCCTTGGGCCTGGTCATAACCAGGACATTATGGCAGTAAGTGTAGGCACAGTCCCTTTAAAACAGAGTACGATGACATGGACACAAACACACACATGAGCACACACACAGATGGCTCATCTCAAATTATAGGCATTTTACAGACATTATTTGTGTCCATATTCAACAGCGCTTACCCTGAATAGAGTCCACACTCTGATTGGGCGGTCCCATCATACTGGTCTGCATCTGGCTGGGTGCAGGTGGGGCCCCCATGCTTCCCTGTATAGGGGGTCCCTGCTGTGATCCTGGCCCGCCCATTACAGGCCGGCTGTGCGGCATGGGGTTCATACCTCCAGGCCCACTACTGCCACTGCTGGCTCCCATCGTGTGCCCACCCATACCGGCTGTGCCTGACATACCTGTCGAGCTGGCCACGGGGATCCCACTCCCACTGACGTTACCAGCACCGCCACTGCTACCTTGCATGCTCATGTTTCCCCCACTGCTGCCAGTGGTGGGCATTCCCATGCCACTGGCGCTGTCCCCCATGTTTGGCTGCATTGTGATGTTGGGGCCTCCCATGGCGGGGTTGCTGGGCATGCTGCCTGTGGGGCCCATCCCCTGGCCCATGCTCATTCCAGCAGGGCCAGGGCCCATGTGTTGTCCACTCATGGTGCCCGCTCCTGGCATGCCCTGTATGGTTCCATGCATGCTTCCAGCCGTGGGCATGCCCTGGTTGGGTGGTCCTCCTGCCATGGCTCCTGGCATGCCCTGAGTTGGTGGTCCGCCCATTCCTGGGGTGGATCCTGTCATTCCTACAGGGCAAAAACAAATGAAAAGAGGACAATGAAACATGGACCTGTCACTAAAACATCTACATATTCCACTAGTATGACTAAGAATATTCTTAGAAGAAAAGCTGCATCACAATGTACTGTAAAACTGAATGGTGAAAAGAGTGTTCATTCAGACCAGTACATTACCAATAGCATCCAGTGACTATGTACAAACTGGTTGAAAACTGATGATAGCAAATTTATTACCAATAGCACCCAGTGGCCATGCACAAATTGGTTGAAAATTGATGACAAAAAATTAGTGAATTAATAAGCTAAACAAAACAAATGAACAATATCTAAAATTAAATTTCACACATAATAATGTGGAGCAGAAAATCTTTTGAAAAAATGTACTACAGTACCTGTACAACAAGCGAGTTTGTCACTTTAACCCTTTGTTTTCCACACTTGGTGCCGCACTATTATAAAACACCTCAGCAAGGGAACAAATTCCGCAAACAATTTTCCCATACCACTAATGGAAACTTGAGAAAGAATTCCAAACATCACTCTATCAAAGTCACTCATTCATATCAGCTTTCTTTCAACTGATAATAATGCACACAATATTCAACTAGCTTCCTTTCAACTGACACAAAGCACACAAATATACAACTCAAGCTCTGAGCATCTTTTGTAATTTAAACATTTACACTGGATTTGCACAATTCAGGGACAAACAGCCAATTTCCCAAGTTCAAATGTATCACCGAGACTGTCAGCATACAATATAAACATTGTTCTTTTATGCTTTTATACACTGAATTGCTTCATCAATCCCAGTAGTTGCGACAAGCAGACAGTTAATAAAGTCCGTATCTCCCTACCCCAGTCTTATTTATCACAATTCCATTTTATTTCTAGCTTTCCATCAGTGTGTAAGTATATCTTCTTTTTTTTTTAATCTGATCCAATTTTCATGAAAGCAGTTTTTATATTAATGTAAATCAGGCACAGTTCTATTTTGTTTTCATTTTCCCTCTATTTTTCTTTACTGAAGGATAGACATTCATAACAAATATACATACTTGCTTTGTTTACAAAGATTTAATCCAAATCAATTTTTCTCAGCTAATACTTTATATTGAGTTCATATCAAACTTAATATACTCAAAACATTTTTTTAAATTTTGAATATTTTACCAGATAATCTGATTTTAAAGTTTTTATACCTACTTTTCATCATTTTAATTCAGCCGCTCAAGTCGGACATTTTATCTGTGAACTGTTTACATTTTAGCCTACTGTGTTCGCCCAACGCTACAGCTTTCCCAAACCTTTGTGTTCTCTGGTTTTAAGTGTTGTGAACTGACCAACCCACACACCAACCTGCAAGTATCTTCCTCTCCTGACTGGCTCGCAATTATGGACCCGTCTTTTATAAAACAAATTGGACTGACACTTTTTAAACACAACAAGTGCTACCTCGGTGGAGGCATCTACCAGCGCAAACGAACACTGGGGCTGTGTCCTAAGCCCCGCACTGCGCGATCCTGTCGTGGTGGACGTCTCCCACCGACTTTGGCACAATCTGCCTCCTGCTGTGCCAGTCCGACCACTTTTCGTCTTTTGCTTCTTCGTCTCCTCCACTGCCCCTGCACTTGACCTTGCTGCTGCAAACTTCGTCTCCTCCTCTGCTGTCTTCACCTTCGCCTTCTGTCCCGCCGGTGCCGCCTTCGCCTTCTGTCCCGCCGGTGCCGCTTTTGTCTTCTGTCCCGCCGGCGCTGCCCTCATCTTCTGTCCCGCTGGTGCTGCCTTTGTCTTCTGTCCCACTGTGCCGCCTTCGTCTTCTGTCCTGCGGGTGCCTCCTTCGTCTTCTGTCCCGTCGTTGCTGCCTTCATCTTCTGCCCCGCTGGTGTCGCCTTCGTCTTCTGTCCCGTCGGTGCTGCCTTCGTCTCCACCTCGGCCGCCGCATTGTGATAAACTAAAACTATGCCTTTTTAACGCTCAGTCAACATGCACTGATGGCAAAGCCGATGTCATTGCTGACTTTATCGCAGATGAGCATGTTGACATTGCTTTTATCACCGAAACATGGCTTAACCCCCTTGGTCATGAACCTATACATGCGAGTCTCACTCCGAGTGGTTACAGGCTTGCTTCTTTCCATCGCTCATCCCGAGGTGGTGGTATCGCCATCCTCTACAACGACTCACTCCATTCCCACCTGTCTTTCTCGCAGTCTCTGCCTTTCTCCCATCCTTCTTTCGAGCACGTTGAAGTATCCTTCCAATCCACCCCTCACCCCATCACCTTCTCCTGTGTCTATCGACCTCCACCTAGCTCTGCCAACAAGCTCACCACATCCATGTTTCTCTCTGACTTTGATCAACTTCTTGATTACTACTGCCTCTTACCTGGAAATCTCATCATTCTAGGTGACATCAATGTCCACTATGACAACACTCACCGTTATGACACAAGACATATCATCAACTCTCTGTCCAATCACAATATGACTCAACACATTTCTGAACCAACCCATCAAAAAGGTCACATTCTTGACTGGATCATTTCTCGTGATCACCACAATTCAGCTAGAGCTACTGACAACTGCTTAGTTCTTTCTACCCGTCTAACTTCAGCCCTTCCATCTGACCACTCTGCAATTCTCTGTTCTCTTGACATTCCTCCTCCTTCCCGTACCATGCGCACAGTGACTCGACGCAATCTCAAATCTATCGACCTCTCCACATTTTCATCTGATGCCTTCCGTCTCCTTTCTGAAAAGTCACATAACCTTGCCGATGAATTCTATACTACTCTCCCATCTTCTGGACACTCATGCTCCAGCCACAACCCGTCTTTTACCTGACCGCCCCCCTACCCCCTGGCTCACTCATGAGATTGCCTGTGCAAAACGTGCCCGCTGCAGAGCAGAGCGCCTCTGGCGCAAATCCAAACTCACTGTACATAGGCAACTTTTCCAAGCCTCTAAAACAAAAGTATCCACCCTCATTGCATCTGCAAAATCAAGCTATTTCCAAACACACAAATGAAGAACTCCCATCTGTATTCTCCAAGTATTTCACCACCAAAATACAAACTCTTCGTGACAGGCTTGACAGGACACCCTGTCAACCATGCCCACCTGACCCTTCCTTCTCTGGCACACCTCTTACTATTACCCCAGTCTCACAAGAAGAAATTCTCAACACAATCAGATCCATGTCGTTCAAAACCTGCGAACTGGATCCTCTTCCAGGTTCTCTCTACTCTGACTGTCTCCCTACGCTCCTCCCATTCATCACTGACATCATCAACACTTCTCTCCAAACTGGAACTGTCCCAGATTCTTTCAAGTCTGCTATTGTTCACCCTCTCCTCAAGAAATACAATTTAGACCCAAATGAACTGAAAAATTACCGGCCTATCTCTAATCTCTCTTTCTTGTCAAAATTCATCGAAAAAGTTGTCCTCAACCAACTGAACTCTCACCTGTCTGCCAACAATCTCCTCAATCCTTTCCAGTCAGCCTACCGCCAGTGCCATAGCACTGAAACTGCCTTGCTACACATTCTCAACAATCTCCTCCTTGCAACTGATACTGGCAAAGTCTCTCTCCTCACACTCCTTGATCTATCTGCAGCCTTTGATACCATTCATCATGGTATTCTCCTTTCTAGACTTCATCATACTTTTGACATCTCTGACATTGCTCTCTCCTGGTTCACTTCTTATCTATCAAACAGAAAACAAACTGTTCTCATCAATGACACTTACTCTCAATCTGCATACCTGACCTGTGGTGTTCCACAAGGATCTGTCCTTGGCCCTGTTCTTTTTACTCTTTACACCTCCCCCCTGTCCACCATCATCAACTCCCACTCTATAAAACAGCACTTCTATGCTGATGACACCCAACTTCAAGACAGTGACTCACCTGACAATATACAGCGCCTCCTGACTCGCACCACTGAGTGTTACTCGGACATCAAAAATTGGATGACATACAACAAACTTCAGCTAAATGATGACAAGACAGAAGCTATCCTCATTGGCACCCGTCAGACACTTTCTCAGCTGCCTCCTCTTTCTCTCCCATTATGTAACACATCAGTCCCAATTTCTGATTCAGCTAAAAACCTTGGTGTCTGCATTGACTCTACCCTCTCCATGAACAACTTTGTTTCTCAAACTGCCAGATCTTGCTACTATCACCTCCATCGTATAAGCCTGATCAGGAAGTATCTCTCTGTGGGAAACAACTGCAAAACTCGTTCTCTCCTTCATAATGTCTCGCATTGACTATTGCAATTCACTCCTGTCCGGTATTCCTGCTCCACCACTCACATCCTACAGGGCATTCAAAACAATGCTGCACGCCTTGTACTCAAAAAGAAAAAAGCTGACCACATATCTCCTCTCCTGGCACAAATTCACTGGCTCCCTGTATCAAAGCGCATACAGTACAAACTAGACACCATGTGCTACAAAAGCCTCAATAACGCAGCCCCGATTACCTGTCAAGCCTACTTGAGATCTATGTTCCCTCACGTACCCTCTGCTCTGCCTCCGATCCCTGACTTTTCGCTTTCCACGCACTAAGCTCAATACCTATGGTCCACGAGCCTTCTCTGTTTCTGGTCCACTCTCCTGGAACAAACTTCCTCTCTCAGTCCGTCAGCAACCTACTTTTGTCTCCTTCAAGTCCGCTCTCAAAACTCACCTTTTCTCCTCTGCATAAAATCCTGACCTCACTCAATCCCCTCTGCAGCCTGTCTCCACTCGGAGGGGAATCACATTGCAATATATAATTGTATATAATATGCTCTCTATAATTTTCCATTGCTTTTATTCTTTCTCCCCATTTATAGCCGTGTGCGTGTGTGTGTGTGTGTGTGCGCGCGCGCGCGTGTGTGAGTATGTGTGTGTGTGTGTGCGTGAGTGCGTGTGTGTGCGTGCGTGTGTGTGCGTGTGCGTGCGTGTGTGTGTGTGTCTGTTTCAGCGCTTAGATTTGATTTTATCAAGATTTTGCGCTATATTAATATTGTAATTATTGTAATTATCAAAACATACTACTATAAAATAAAAAACAAAACAAAAACAAAACAAAACAAAAAACAAAACAAAAACACAGAAAAAAGAACTCACCACACACAGACACATGACATACACAATAACAGAATAACACAACATTCAGAACATCACCAGGGTTATAGTTTAACACATATAATCTGAATACAAATGTGCCATTTCAGAAAAAAAAAATTTGATTTTACAAGCAATTCTGACATTTTCATTTATCGTGCATTTGTCTTCTACAATGCCTATATACTATACAGGCTCCTTCACGCACCAGGAATGTTTTGATCGCAGTTTCTCATGGTGTTCACAGAGACCAATCATCACCATCACCACTGTCTGACACATCACTGTCACTATTTTCAAAAATATTTTCCTCGAATTGTTCCAAAACTGCTGTCATTACCACCCCTCAAATCTTTACCATCCACAAGGTGAAGCGCATCCATTAAAATTTTGTCAAGCACATGTCGAGAAGTGAAAAAATAAACTTTGCTTTGCCATAATTTCAAAATACTGTTACATTTTCAGGAAGTTCAGGGTTTCCCCCTGAAACTCTTGCTTGGCTAAGTCCTAACTTCTGTTATCCCGGCAACAGCCAAGACCGAAAGTGTTGTCACAACCAGCAATTTCTTTGCTTTGATCCACAGGTGGAATTTCATACAGTTAACGAATTGTCAGTTATGGTCAGAAATATGTAAACATATTTACCATATTGTAGTGCTAATACTACCTGGCAATTTGCAAAATACAAAAAATGAACTACGCACACACACAGATCTGAGACAAACACTTGCCTTGACCAGGTCCACCCATGCCAGGTCCTCCAGGACCCATCCCTTGCATTGGCCCAGATGATGGCATCCCTCCAGACTGATGACCCATACCCATATTAGGGCTGGGCTGCCTCCCATTCCATGCCCTGGACCCATGCTGCCATGGCTACCCATCATAGGACCCGGGCCAGGCCCACTGGACATGGTCTGACTGCCCATTGGCCCTTTGTTGCGATTGGCCATTGTGGCAGCCAGTGACGCCACAGGTAGTAAACTAACTTTCAAAAGTTTGCCAGTTCCAGTCCTGTCAACAGAGTGCAAGAAAATATCAAATATAATAACAACAGCAACAACAGCAGCAACAACAACAACAATGATAATACATAAGTGGTAGGTAATTCCCAAAAGGTTGTTTGTTCCAGTCCTGTCAACAGAGCACATTAAAAATAAAATATCTAATAATAACAAAAACAATAATAATAATAAATTAATAGTGTATGGCGTTATTCTCCAAACTCATTTTCTCAAGTTCTAGAGAATACAAGCCAAACAAAATTTTACATCAGGAAATATTTAATTCAGTTACAACATAAGTACACTTGTAAAGCTCTAACACCTTGCTACCATTATAACTTCAGTCCTTTCACTACTGCTAAAGGAAATGGCATCTCAGAAAGTTTGCTCTTTATTGTGACCAACAGATCCCTCTCACAAGTATGTTAAAAATTTCAACCTTGACGTCCAGGACAAGTTACAGAATTTCACAGGAAACTATGGTCTTACAATCAATTTTGATAGCCATTAATCATACATTTAATATTACTGTTTGAACATGAAGCAGTAATCACAGATCAAACTGATATCAGGCTAAGAAAACAACACAAGAGACTATTCCATTTTGTCCTCAAGTCATAGATGATTTGAATCTCTTTTCTCCCCCCCCCCCCCCCTCCCCCTCTCTGTAACGTCAGTTAACTTCAGATGGTGTAAATAGAACAAGTTTCTGAGCATCGTGTACATCGCGCATAAATGAAAAACTTAATGGGAAGTCCACATTAATCATCTCAGCAAAACACAAATAATATTTCTTCTTCAGTTATTGGTAAGCTCTTATCTTTTTATTTACAATGAAGCAAAAACACTGTTTTACACTGCCTTTAGCAGATACTAAATTGACTATGCATCAATAACATCAGATGATTGCAGGGAAGCTCCACTGAAAATAGTTAATTCGCTGCACAGAAAAGCGAGATAGCTTCTTGTATTTGAGGTCCCTACCTACACATCATCATCATCAGGTGCCCTGCCGCATGGCGTTGGCGATCATGGACTTCCATCTGTCTCTATCTCTCGTTGCCCCCAGCATCTCCCCCACCCTCCTCGTCCCCAGCCACTCTGCAAGTCCATCCAGCATTTTCTCCCTAGGTCTACCCGGTGCTCTCTTTCCCTCCAGCTTTCCCGTTGTGACCAGGTGCTCCAAATCCCCCTTCCTCATAAAATGGCCTATAAGTGTTGCCTGTCTTTTCCTAATCTTCCTTATGAATGATCTACTTGTGTCTGCCTCCATCAAGACTGTCTCATTTGTTTTCTATGCTGTCCATGGAACTCTCAACATTCTTCTTAGAAACCACATCTCGGCTGCCTCAATCTTGTTCAGGCTTTGTTTGTTGACTGTCCACGCCTCACATCCGTACAACAGTATTGGTTCTATAACACATTCAAGAACTCTCTTCCTGATGTTAATTGATAGGCATTTGTTGGTAAGAATGCCTGTCATCTTCCCGAATGCTGTTTTGGCTTGGCCGATTCTGCCGGCTTATTTCTGATGGGCATCTGCCATCTGATGAAATGATTGTTCCCAGGTATTTGAACTTATCAACCTGTGTCAAGGTTGTGCCATTTGCTGTTATTTTGCATGAGGGGATATCATGTTTTTTACTGATCACCATGACTTCAGTCTTCCTGCTGTTTCGTTCCAGCCCCTTACCTTTGCTTTCTATTTCTAGTAATAGTATATTCACAAGGTTTTGTAGGTCCCTTTCACTTTCTGCAATTAGCACGGTGTCATAATAATTAATAATAATAATAATTACAATATTTATATAGCGCAAAATCTTGATAAAATCAAATCTAAGCGCTGAAGCAGACACACACGCAAGCACGCACGCACCACGCACGCACGCACCACGCACGCACGCACACACACACACACACACACACACACACACACACACACACACACACACACACACACATCACACACACCAACACACGCATGCATAAATGGGAGAAAGAATAAAAGCAATAAAAGCAAGAATAAAACCAATGGAAAATTATAGAGAGCATAGCATATACAATTATATATTATAACCATGTGATTCCCTCCGAGCGGAGACAGGCTGCGAGGGGGGGGGGGGGGGGGGGGGGTTTGAGTGAGGTTAGGATTTTATGCGGAGGAGAAAAGGCGAGTTTTGAGAGCGGACTTGAAGGAGACAAAAGTAGGTTGCTGACGGACTGAGAGAGGAAGTTTGTTCCAGGAGAGTGGACCAGAAACAGAGAAGGCTCGTGGACCATAGGTATTGAGCTTAGTGCGTGGAAAGCGAAAAGTCAGAGGATCGGAGGCAGAGCGGAGGGTACGTGAGGGAAGATAGATCTCAAGTAGGCTTGACAGGTAATCGGGGCTGCGTTATTGAGGCTTTTGTAGCACATGGTGTCTAGTTTGTACTGTATGCGCTTTGATACAGGGAGCCAGTGAAGTTGTGCCAGGAGAGGAGATATGTGGTCAGCTTTTTTTCTTTTTGAGTACAAGGCGTGCAGCATTGTTTTGAATGCGCTGTAGGATGTGAATGGTGGAGGCAGGAAGACCAGACAGGAGTGAATTGCAATAGTCAATGCGAGACATTATGAAGGAGAGAACGAGTTTTGCAGTTGTTTCGACAGAGAGATACTTCCTGATCAGCCTTATACGATGGAGATGATAGTAGCAGGATCTGGCAGTTTGAGAAACAAAGTTGTTCATGGAGAGGGTAGAGTCAATGCAGACACCAAGGTTTTTAGCTGAATCAGAAATTGGGACTGATATGTTACATAATGGGAGAGAAAGAGGAGGCAGCTGAGAAAGTTTCTGACGGGTGCCAATGAGGATAGCTTCTGTTTTGTCGTCATTAAGCTGAAGTCTATTGTGTGTCATCCAGTTCTTAATGTCCGAGTAACACTCAGTGGTGCGAGTCAACAGGCGCTGTATATTATCAGGTGAGTCACTGTCTTGAAGTTGGGTGTCATCAGCATAGAAGTGGTGTTTTATAGAATGGGAGTTGATGATGGTGGACAGGGGGGAGGTGTAAAGAGTGAAAAGAACAGGGCCAAGGACAGATCCTTGTGGAACACCACAGGTCAGGTATGCAGGTTGAGAGTAAGTGCCATTGATGAGAACGGTTTGTTTTCTGTTGGATAGGTATGAAGTGAACCAAGACAGAGCAATGTCAGAGATGCCAAAAGTATGATGAAGTCTAGAAAGGAGAATACCATGATCAATGGTATCAAAGGCTGCAGACAGATCAAGGAGTGTGAGGAGAGAGACTTTGCCAGTATCAGTTGCAAGGAGGAGATTGTTGAGAATGTGTAGTAGGGCAGTTTCAGTGCTATGGCACTGGCGTAGGCTGACTGGAAAGGATTGAGGAGATTGTTGGCAGACAGGTGAGAGTTCAGCTGGTTGAGGACGACTTTTTCAAGGAGTTTTGACAAGAAAGAGAGATTAGAGATAGGCCGGTAATTTTTCAGTTCATTTGGATCTAAATTGTGTTTCTTGAGGAGAGGGTGAACAATAGCAGACTTGAAAGAATCAGGGACAGTTCCAGTTTGAAGAGAAGTGTTGATGATGTCAGTGATGAATGGGAGGAGAGTAGGGAGACAGTCAGAGTAGAGAGAACCTGGAAGAGGATCCAGCTCGCAGGTTTTGAACGACATGGATCTGATTGTGTTGAGAATTTCTTCTTGTGAGACTGGGTTAAAAGTAGTAAGAGGTGTGCCAGAGAAGGAAGGGTCAGGTGGGCATGGTTGACAGGGTGTCCTGTCAAGCCTGTCACGAAGAGTTTGTATTTTGGTGGTGAAATAGTTGGAGAATACAGATGGGAGTTCTTCATTTGTATGTTTTGTTGGGAGAGGTAAATCTTTTCGTGTGCCAAGGAGATGATTCATGGTTGTAAAGAGTTCTTTTGAAGAAGAGGCATTCAGGATTTTGGTTTGGAAATAACTTGTTTTTGCAGATGCAATGAGGGTGGATACTTTTGTTTTAGAGGCTTGGAAAAGTTGCCTGTGTACAGTGAGTTTGGATTTGCGCCAGCGGCGCTCTGCTCTGCGGCGGGCACGTTTTGCACAGGCGATCTCATGAGTGAGCCAGGGGGTAGGGGGGCGGTCAGGTAAAGGACGGGTTGTGGCTGGAGCATGAGTGTCCAGAAGATGGTGGAGAAGATCTGCGTATCGAATATTGTTTATCATTTTCCCTCCAACCTTTAATCCAGGGTCTTCTTCTAGGTTTCTCATGATGTTTTCGCTGTAAAGTGAAAACAGATCTGGTGACAAAACACAACCCTGTCTGACTCCTCTTTTGATGTTTTGGAAAGAGCTTACATTGTTTTCTATTCTCATTGCAGCTGTTTGTTCCCGGTACATATTTCTGATTATTCGTAGATCTTTTCCATCAACACTGAGTCTCTCCAGTTGGTTGATCAATTCATCATGTCTTATCCGATCGAAAGCCTTCGTGTAGTCAACAAAGCATAAATACAAATCCTTATTCATCTCATTTGACCTCTCTTTGATAGTTCTTAACTACTTAAGATGTATATGGCATTAATAGTTCCTTTCCCTTCCACAAATCCACACCGTTCTTCTATTTCTCTTTTGATTCTATTCCTTGTCCTCATCATGATTATTCTTTACAGGATTTTTGTTACATGACTCATCAAACTGATTGTGCGATGGAGTTCGCATCTAAAGCCCCTGTCTTCTTTGGAATTGCAATGAAAATTGATTTTGACATATCTTTGGGATTTTTCCAGTGTCGTAAATTTCATTTAGGAGGACTGTTATTTTTTCTATGCCAAATTCCTCCAGGGCTTCAATCATCTCTGTAGTAATGTTGTCTGGTCCTGGGGCTTTTCCTGGTTTCATCTTTTTCAGTGCCGCTCTAACTTCATCTTTCATTATGGGTGGTCCTTCAAAGTTCTTTTTTATAATGTGTTCTTCGTTTCTGTCATCCTCAAAAAGGTCTTTAATGTACTCTCCCCATCTATCTAATATTTTGTCCTTTTCCATGATAAGCGTGCCATCTTTCAATTTCAAGCACCCAGTTGATGTGCATGTATTTTCCTGTGGACAATTTCTTCAATTCGTCTGTGCATACCCTGAGGATCCGTTTTGTGTCGGTCTTCCATTTCGTTGCACTTTGTTTTCAGCCAAGCTTCCTTAGCTTCATTGCACCTATTCCTGATCTCCTTGTTTATCTTCCTGTAGATCTCTTCGTTTCTCTTTGCCTTCCTCCTTTCCTCCATTCCTCCATCAAGCCCAAAATTTCATTAGTCATTCAGCTCTTTTTTGCTTTTCTATCTGCCCTAGGGATTTCCTCACAAGCTTCATTTATCGAATTCCTCAACTTTGTCCATTGTTCCTCACCCTACCTACACACCAAACATTAAATTTAAATAAAAGAAGAAATATTACTGCTCAAAAACAAAAGCACACAATATACAAAATTGTGCACAGATCCGTTCCAAAATATTTATAACTATTTACACCAAGCCAAACACCCTACACAAATTCAAGATAAAACCTTTACCTTCCAAGACCAAGATGAGAGATATAATTAAAACCGTATCTCTGGAAAACATTATGCATCAACATCAAGCCATGCACATCACTAAACAGTTGTAAACGAAAGCTTCATATATCTGCTTCAATCCAATTAAAACATAAAGAATTGTTCTAAATAAAACCTTTTTTCTATTTTTAAAAAAATGCACTGTGCTCATAAAACCCTGAGTCGGCCATTTTTTATCCCACTTTTCCTCTATTAAAAAGTGTTATCTTTCTGTGTCAAAAATACTAAATGAGTAGATCTCGCTGTTCTCTTTGCCCCCTTCCAAGTGATTTAACCCTTTCACTCCCGCACCCTGTCCACAAGCATCCTGCATTGTCAACCATGCCAGCAAAGCATAAACGTAACCCTTTGACTCCCTCACCCTATCCACCAGCTGCAGGAAGCTGGTGGATAGGGTGAGGGAGTTACAGGGTTGTTTTTGCAGTTGGTGGATAAGGTGAGGGAGTCAAAGGGTTAATCTGATACAGCATTTATCCATTCATGATTTGCTTGATTACTATATGTTACAGTTATCCATTTTCACCACAGTGTTTGAGTTGACTCTTCTACCACCACCCCCCCCCCCCCCCCCTGTTTGTCCTTTAAATTTCTTTTACTTTCTTCTTCTGGTATGCTTCTAGTTCTAGTTCTCTGTCAGTAACACAATACATTGTTCTTATAAGGGGTTGACATGTAGGCCTACTTGCTTTCCATCAGTCTTCATCTCATGCTTTTGTAATGCACACGAATGATTGACATGGAAACTGATATTTTAGAGCTAAAGGTTGACATATAGTATATGTATGCCTTTGCAGCTCATGCTTTCATGTATCGTAAGACTTTTCAGTTTTTCACTTTTCTTTACGACGTATTTTGTGTGTAGAGCAGCAACAACTTGCTGTAAAACAGGTCCAATCAGACCTAGTGCTACTATCCTTGAAGAACTTCAATAAGAAAATATTCTGATAACTCAAATCTTAGGTCCCCATACCTTTCTTCCTCTCTAGAGCTCTATCTCTCTCTCACTCACACACACACACACACATTCTCTCTCTCTCAAGTGACTACTTATTACCTGCTGAGGAGTTTCAATAGCTGCTCCAAATTATAGTAAGTATTATCAACTCAGTAATCTGATGGTAACCAACAGGAACCAACACTTGACTTAACAAACAAATGTACCCTGACAAGAAAAGACCGACAAATTGACTCTCAACACATTCAGCAAAACAGTCTTTTTTTGTGTGTGCATGGGTGTTACCTGTCACATGTGTGTACAACAAAAGAGGGCGCACCTTTCTGTTTGGGCATCCTACTACTGTCAGCTGGGTCTGTGTGATCTCTGACCTGTTGCCTTATTGGTTGGGTCAGACAGGGGTGTGTATATTCGCGCTGTTATTGTTGTTGGAAAGGGAGAGAGAACTGTTTCTACTATAGACCTAGCCACTCTGTCAGTCAAATTGACTGAGATGACTGTTGCTCACCCAATCACAGATTGCCAAAAATAAAATTGAGAGTAACAAATAGCTCACTCACAATTGCCAGCAGAAGAAGGTCTAGCAAGCTCCTGTCCAGGGTGTACAGCATAAACAGTGTGCATATGTTTACTAGACCTGCATGACCTGTGTGTGTCAGACCAACACTATCCTAATAGAAATCAAAATCAGCAGAGGCAATTTTTACTCTTTGGTGAATGGTATATATAATTAAGATAAGCATGGAAAATTCTGCATTATTTGTCAAGAACATTGCTGCTGAATATAAGTTTAAGCCACACAGCCTGTGCTTGCCAGGTGGGCATATTTAACACTGCACAGAGCTAGAATGGATATGTCTATCAGTTTCAAAATAACTGTACCAGCTGATTCTGGGTATTTCCAATACATTACATGTTTGCATTGCCAGCACAATATAGACCTAAGAGTAGTTTTGGTAATTAATGGTGTAATTCAGCTGTCTTATGGATTTAGTGTCAAGACAAGCTGCAGACCTAATCTGAGCTAATTCTAACACTAGCCCAATCCCAAACCCTTACCTTTAGGACAGGCATCCATTTCTTATACTAATAATAATAATAATTACAATATTCCATGCTGAGAGTTTTCTTGTTTCAGCCATATAGGCATTACTTAATTTTATGACCATTGTTTTTGAGAAATTATAATAGGCACAATCTTATTATAATTTACACATATATCACGCCTAAACGAATATTATCCATCAAGGAATTTCACTTACTTTTTGTTAGGCCTGATCGGTTCAGCAAACCCTCGTCACACTTATATCACGCCTAAACGAATATTATCCATCAAGGAATTTCACTTACTTTTTGTTAGGCCTGATCGGTTCAGCAAACCCTCGTCAGACACAGACAAGGGTTTGCTGAACCGATCAGGCCTAACAAAAAGTAAGTGAAATTCCTTGATGGATAATATTCGTTTAGGCGTGATATATGTGTAAATTATAAGATTGTGCCTATTATAATTTCTCAAAAACAATGGTCATAAAATTACAATATTTATATAGCGCAAAATCTTGATAAAATCAAATCTAAGCGCTGGAACAGACACACACACACGCTCGCGCCACACACACTACACACACACGCACGCACGCACCACGCACGCACGCCGCGCACACACACACACACACACACACACACACACACACACACACACACACACACACACACACACACACGGCTATAAATGGGGAGAAAGAATAAAAACAATGGAAAATTATAGAGAGCATATTATATACAATTATATATTGCAATGTGATTCCCCTCCGAGTGGAGACAGGCTGCAGAGGGGATTGAGTGAGGTCAGGATTTTATGCAGAGGAGAAAAGGTGAGTTTTGAGAGCGGACTTGAAGGAGACAAAAGTAGGTTGCTGACGGACTGAGAGAGGAAGTTTGTTCCAGGAGAGCGGACCAGAAACAGAGAAGGCTCGTGGACCATAGGTATTGAGCTTAGTGCGTGGAAAGCGAAAAGTCAGAGGATCGGAGGCAGAGCAGAGGGTACGTGAGGGAACATAGATCTCAAGTAGGCTTGACAGGTAATCGAGGGCTGCGTTATTGAGGCTTTTGTAGCACATGGTGTCTAGTTTGTACTGTATGCGCTTTGATACAGGGAGCCAATGAAGTTGTGCCAGGAGAGGAGATATGTGGTCAGCTTTTTTCTTTTTGAGTACAAGGCGTGCAGCATTGTTTTGAATGCGCTGTAGGATGTGAGTGGTGGAGGCAGGAAGACCAGACAGGAGTGAATTGCAATAGTCAATGCGAGACATTATGAAGGAGAGAACGAGTTTTGCAGTTGTTTCCACAGAGAGATACTTCCTGATCAGGCTTATACGATGGAGGTGATAGTAGCAAGATCTGGCAGTTTGAGAAACAAAGTTGTTCATGGAGAGGGTAGAGTCAATGCAGACACCAAGGTAGTATGCTTTTTGCAAGATACACAATGTAGTCCTAGAGCATCTCTTCATTTCATCTAACAGCAAATATGGCTAGGTAATTGCTAGGTATGACTAGATAGCATTGAAAGGATTTTTCTGGCAAGGTAGAGCTGCACACTGGCTGAAATCTACTTCTCCATTTAGCAGTAGGCTAAACAAAAAACTTGAATGTGAAGAAACAGGCCCTAGATTCTCTCTGTGAACAAACTGCCTATACAAAGATGAGGTGTTGTGGTTCGACTAGGGTTAGCACTGGCATGATTGGGGTTAAATTAGCATTTGTCAATTAAGTCAAAAACGTTGTCCAAAGAAGTCCACCATGTAGCCAGGACAAAATTGGCAAAGGCAAGAGATCTAAAGGCTAAACCACAATGTCACTGTGATTGGGGGGTAATTTCTTCTTTTGTTTGCTTTGTTTGCTCTGTCACCTGTAGCAAAGTCAAAATTAACGAGATCTTTTAATCCTTTAGTTACTGTTATTGAGTATAGTGAAGAATCCTAACCTAGACTTCAGCTAGATCTACACAGCATTCTGTTAGCAAATCTAGTTCAATGTCAAGAGTGTTTACCCATTCATTCATCGTCCGACTCTCTAGAGATCTATGATCTAAGCTTGAAGTCGGGTGGCTTGCCGTAACTCAGTCCCTCAGTAAACATGGTACGAAAAATAGTCGTGAAAGTAACAACTTAGAGAGATCCTTTATCAATTTAAGAAACACCGACGCTATGCACGTGAAAAATAAAAACTAAACATCTAAACATTCGTTTGATTCACAGGAAGATCACATGAAAACTTTTCCAATGTTGTTCAAAAGACAGTGACAGGAGCCATGTTGGATTGAACAAAGAAATCCGGCAACGAAAACATGGGTTAAATGAGGTAACATCTGACTTCAAGTGTCAACAAATGAATTTCTCTAAACCCTAAACACATGTCACACATGTCTACATGGTAATCAAAGAGAACGGTGCCGCTTACCGGCTAACTGAAGGCTGTGATACACAGACGCCAGCCTATGCTTTGTGCACAATCTATTCCTGGATCTGCTTCGATATTTCACCACTGCGCAAACTCATTGCGCACAAAAACTTGTGGCAAGCTACGGAGGCCACTTTGGTGCCTCAGAACAATTATCTCCCCTGGCAAAACAGAAGCGGTAAGCTCGAAGAACGCAGCAACCGCAGCACACAGATTTTATGACAAATTCTGCTTTAATTCAAGTTAATTTAAGTTGTAAACATTTTCTCAGACAGGTGCACATTCATTTGTTTTATAAAAGCCTTGATTGTGGAATAGAAATCGGAAAGATATCGTGGGTAGTTAAGAATGGAACAAGTCTGTACAAGACTCAGTCGCAGTGACCGAGTCTGAATGCCGGACTGGAGTGTAGCGATATTTTGACATTTTTTTGTAGCCGGAGGAGGGAGATCGTGTTGGGAGAAGGATCTTGCACAGGAATCAGATGATGACATAGTCTTGAAATAGGCTGACCAAGAGGTAGAGATTTATCAATCCCGTGTCCCAAATATCGAGTCCACACAAGTACAAGAGTGAGGGGTGAGATTGGTGATAATTATGAATAGGCCTATCAAAACTAGATTATTACTAATTATGGGTACCCGGTTTCTGCATTTTAATGAGATTTGTGCAAATTACGTGGTTGAAGGTGATAGTGAAAATCATAGGTATGAGTTGTATTAACCTGGCTGACTTCGTCACCAGGATTGGATGAAGAAAAGGGTATTTTCATTTTCAAAACTTGAATAAAAAATCATACTGCCCATGATCATACATTGTAACATGATACTTACTACTTAGGGATGACACACCACACTTTGTATTTATTTATTGTTTTTCAGATGTGTGTATGTATGTTGTTTTGTCCATTCTGTGCAGGCGGTTTGTTGAGCACTACACAGTCTGCATTTTACATCTTTGGTGGCCAGCGGCTGAAATGACTTGCACACATACATATATACAGAATACATCCTTTGTGTGTATACACATAAGGGGATTTAGACACAGGCAGGTCTGCACACATGTTGACCTGGGGAGATGAGAAAATTCTCCTCCACCCTTTAACCACCAGGGAAAGGTGTCTGGGTGGATCAAACCTTGTACCTTCTAAATGGAATCCAGTGTTTACTCCTGATAGTTATTGATAGTGTCAGTGTGTACTGCTAATAGTCAGTGATCATAAAGTTTGTGCATTTTGCATACATTTGTTTACTTTCATGCCCACAGAACTGTAACATTCTGAGAAACACACACATGTGTATCACTGTCGCAGTATGTTGCTTGTCAGCTGTGCTCACATTCTTCAGATGTCCATTTCTGTTCTGTTGTCACAGAGTGACTTATTGCAACACACAATATGCAGAGCATCTTGTTACACCTAAGTGATATTTAGTAGTTATATGCTAATGCATGCTTTAACCCTTTGTCTCTTGCACCCAATCCACCAAGTGCTGAAACTTAACCCTTTGATTCCCTCATCTTCAACTGGTGGATAATGTGAGGGCTAAACCACAATATGACAGGATTTTTGTTGTTGTTTTTGTTTTGTTTTGTTTGCTCTTTCACCTGTAGCAAAGTGAGTGGGCATCTAATTCAATTTTGCTTGCATTTTTCCTAAAGGATAGTATTCTGTGACAATTTAGACAAGAAGACCAAGTTTAACAACCACCATGTCCTTCATTAGACCTGGACTGGCCCGCAAGAAAAAAGCTTTTGTCCGGAAAAGGCCACAGTGGGACGTAAGTCTTACACCTTTATCACATAATTTGTCAACTCGTACAACTTTATCAAATAATCTATCCATAAGATTCATACGGTTTACTTGATTTGTACTTTGTGACTAGATTGGGTTTTTTATATTTCCCATGGGCTGCAACTCCCAGGTACACATAAATATATATATAACATACCAATTAGTGTTTACTTGTATGGCTGATTTTGCAGGAAGATATACAAAGCTTATTAAAAACAAACAAGAACAGGAAGAATGCTTGATATGATTTGACCATCTTGTTCTCAATTGTGTGTGTAGGCTTTTTTGTTTTGTTTCATTTGTTTGTTATTTTTCAAATAAATCATTAAATGATACTGAATTGTCTTCTGACAGATTTTTTCAGTTTCATTTTTCTCAAGATTGCATTGCAGCATTTAAATGATTCATTATGTGCTAACACCACAAATGTCATGTGAAAGAATGACCTGAACTTTCCATAACATGTGCCATAAGCCTGTGTGTAAATCCTAGGCACTGGTGTGGTTTTAGTCCTCCTGTACTTTTGGATTCTCTGCTTTTTTTTTTCTGAATTGGTTTTTAAAAATGTTGATTTGATTTGATTGATTTTTTTCTCTCCAGATTTACGATGTGAAGTCTAGGAGCTGATTTTGTATGCGTGTGTGTGTGTGTGTGTGTGTGTGTGTGTGTGTGTGTGTGTGTGTGTGTGCGTGTGTGTTCAGGGGTTGATGTGTGTGTGTGTGTATGTGTGCATTTATTTTTGTTTATCTATGAGAGTGGATTTTTTTCTCTCCTGAATTTTGCTGGAGACAACTCTTTTGTTGCTGTGTATATGTGATATGTGCTAAGAACATTCTGCTCATGGGACGTTAGTTCATTGTCTCATTTGAAAGACTAGCACCCAGACCACCCCTCAAAGTCTAACAGAGTTCTTGTCTGACCAGGTATTGAATCTGAGAACTCACACATTCAAGGTTTATGCATTGAGATAAAGATTTATAGCAAAAATGCTCCCTTCCTCGTCTCCTCCCCCCCCCCTCCTGTCTCTCTGTCTCTTCTCTCTATCTCTGATGCTCAAACTAAAAACATTAACTCTGCACAATTACTATCATATTTTCTTCTTTCTCTTTGTGTATCAGTTGTGAAATGTTAAATATTTAGTACTTGAAGCTGAACTTTTATTCTGTCTTTTCAACAGGATTCTGTCAATGATCTGGATTCTTACAGAGCAACCCCAGATGAAATTGTGAGTGTTGATAAGTCATAAAATGGGCCTATTTCAGTTCAGTTCAGTTCATTCCTTACGCATTTTGTATCTTTCCAAATGTTTGTACATTTAGTTTCTGTCAGTTGCTGTGCTATGTTTGTAAAGTTAGATATTGAAACTAATGAAAGTCACAGTTTTAATCTAGAGTTGACAGTGAGTGATATTGTAGGCCTACACGTATTCCTGTTGGTATGATTTCATTTTTCCTCTTGTACACATCACCTTCACAGACATTTTAATTATCAAACAAGGATACTGATCTTCTGTGATCTGTATGTATTTTGTCATGTTTTATTTATGCTACTACCATGTGGATTGGAAGATGAAATATGATAGAAAATAAAAGGGCATACAGGTAAGTCATAAAATTGTATCTTTATGTTTGCAGATTTCCATGATTGTGTTAGGGGTTTGTTTGTCTCTTTCCTTGTCTCTTTCTTAGTGTTTTTCCTTTCGTTGTCATTGTTGCTCAGGGTTTTTTGTTTGTTTGTTTGTTTGCTTGCTTGTTTGTTTTGTAATTATCTATTTTTCATACTGTATGTTAAGATTGTTCAGATGGAACTCCTCCTTTAAAATGTTATGTTGGGTGTTCAGAGACACAGGAGAGAGGCACATAAATCAAAGAACCACATCTCTGTCAAGCTGGAAAAGATGAGAAAAGGTCAGGAATCCATAAAGCTTTTTATTTTTTCCTGCTTTGTAGTTCCTTCATTTTCTCATTGAAGACTTGGTGTGTGTGTGTGTGTGTGTGTGTGTGTGTGTGTGTGTGTGTGTGTGTGTTTGATTGTGTGTGTGGTGTTTGATTGTGTGTGTGTGTGTTTGATTGTGTGTGCGCACACTGTGTGTATGTGTGTGCGTGCGTGTGTGTTGGTCATTAATTTAATGTCTGTTCACTTGAGTGATGTTAGCTAAAAGAAAAATTTCATGATTTTCAAAAAAAGAAAAAGAAAAAAAAAAGGAAAATAGAGGTGGTCGTGGAAGAAAAAGTACAAAGGAGGATTGTCAGTCCTGGGAAGGAAGGGAGGAAAAGGTACTGGTAGAAGGAAGAGGATAAACAAATAAAGTAACTTAACAAAACTAATTATTTAAACAAAATAGTGTGTGTATGTGCATGCATGTGTTTGTTTAGTCTGATTGTTTCATTTATTGCTGTTTTATGTTTTTTGTTTAAGTTGTGTTTGATGTAAAACTTGACATTTTAAGTGTTTCATTATACATCTAGACATCAGACACTTCTAAGCAAAACTGTATTCAACAAAAGATTTACCTATCCCAACAAAACACACAAATGAAGAACTCCCATCTGTATTCTCCAAGTATTTCACCACCAAAATACAAACTCAGGACACCCTGTCAACCATGCCCACCTGACCCTTCCTTCTCTGGCACACCTCTTACTACTCTTACCCCAGTCTCACAAGAAGAAATTCTCAACACAATCAGATCCATGTCGTTCAAATTCTGCGAACTGGATCCTCTTCCAGGTTCTCTCTACTCTGACTGTCTCCCTACTCTCCTCCCATTCATCACTGACATCATCAACACTTCTCTTCAAACTGGAACTGTCCCAGATTCTTTCATGTCTGCTATTGTTCACCCTCTCCTCAAGAAATACAATTTAGACCCAAATGAACTGAAAAATTACCGGCCTATCTCTAATCTCTCTTTCTTGTCAAAACTGCTTGAAAAAGTTGTCCTCAACCAACTGAACTTTCACCTGTCTGCCAACAATCTCCTCAATCCTTTCCAGTCAGCCTACTGCCAGTGCCATAGCACTGAAACTGCTTTGCTACACATTCTCAACAATCTCCTCCTTGCAACTGATACTGGCAAAGTCTCTCTCCTCACACTCCTTGATCTGTCTGCAGCCTTTGATACCATTCATCATGGTATTCTCCTTTCTAGACTTCATCATACTTTTGACATCTCTGACATTGCTCTCTCCTGGTTCACTTCTTATCTATCAAACAGAAAACAAACTGTTCTCATCAATGACACTTACTCTCAATCTGCATACCTGACCTGTGGTGTTCCACAAGGATCTGTCCTTGGCCCTGTTCTTTTTACTCTTTACACCTCCCCCCTGTCCACCATCATCAACTCCCACTCTATAAAACACCACTTCTATGCTGATGACACCCAACTTCAAGACAGTGACTCACCTGACAATATACAGCGCCTCCTGACTCGCACCACTGAGTGTTACTCGGACATCAAAAATTGGATGACATACAACAAACTTCAGCTAAATGATGACAAGACAGAAGCTATCCTCATTGGCACCCGTCAGACACTTTCTCAGCTGCCTCCTCTTTCTCTCCCATTATGTAACACATCAGTCCCAATTTCTGATTCAGCTAAAAACCTTGGTGTCTGCATTGACTCTACCCTCTCCATGAACAACTTTGTTTCTCAAACTGCCAGATCTTGCTACTATCACCTCCATCGTATAAGCCTGATCAGGAAGTATCTCTCTGTGGAAACAACTGCAAAACTCGTTCTCTCCTTCATAATGTCTCGCATTGACTATTGCAATTCACTCCTGTCCGGTCTTCCTGCCTCCACCACTCACATCCTACAGCGCATTCAAAACAATGCTGCACGCCTTGTACTCAAAAAGAAAAAAGCTGACCACATATCTCCTCTCCTGGCACAACTTCATTGGCTCCCTGTATCAAAGCGCATACAGTACAAACTAGACACCATGTGCTACAAAAGCCTCAGTAACGCAGCCCCCGATTACCTGTCAAGCCTACTTGAGATCTATGTTCCCTCACGTACCCTCCGCTCTGCCTCCGATCCTCTGACTTTTCGCTTTCCACGCACTAAGCTCAATACCTATGGTCCACAAGCCTTCTCTGTTTCTGGTCCGCTCTCCTGGAACAAACTTCTTCTCTCAGTCCGTCAGCAACCTACTTTTGTCTCCTTCAAGTCCGCTCTCAAAACTCACCTTTTCTCCTCTGCATAAAATCCTGACCTCATTCAATCCCCTCTGCAGCCTGTCTCCACTCGGAGGGGAATCACATTGCAATATATAATTGTATATAATATGCTCTCTATAATTTTCCATTGTTTTTATTCTTTCTCCCCATTTATAGCCGTGTGTGTGTGTGTGTGTGTGTGTGTGTGTGTGTGTGTGTGTGTGTGTGTGTGTGTGTGTGTGTGTGTGTGCGTGCGTGCGTGCATGCGTGTGCATGTGTGTGTGGGTGTTTGGGTGGGTGCGCGCGTGCGTGTGTGTGTTTCAGCGCTTAGATTTGATTTTATCCAGATTTTGCGCTATATAAATATTGTAATTATTATTATTATTATTTAAAAAGCACAAAAACATGAAAACCACAGATAAGAAATTTGTAAACTGTTTATGTTATTGTCTGCAAGCATGCGCATATTCAGATGTATGCAAGCAATATGTGCCCACATGTATGCATTTGTACGCATGCATACATGCACACATGTGCATGCATAAATCGATGCTAAAGATCAGGATAAATGTGCAAACTAATGCTGAAGTCTACATCTTTGTTCTTTTTATGAATATTTCACAGAGAAACAGAAACAGCGTGCAGGACTGAGCAATGTAGAGGCTCGTCAAGTAGCTATCATGAAGGAGGTGCTTCATGACCAGCACCAGGTACAGAAAATGTCTCTGTGTTTTACTTTATGTTGGTATGTATCCCTTTCATATGTAATTTCAAGTTCATATCAATCGAACAGTTATTTATTGTCAGATCTACTAATGCGTGTAGATAGGATTAGAAATATGTACATATGTGTGATTATATGTTGGTTTATTTGTAAGTACTTTAATCAGAGTACAATTGACATAAGGTACCATGGCCATCATTTCTGAAGTAATTTCTGGATTCCTTATCCTCTCCTTTCACCTCTCTTTCTCCCTCTCATCCTGTTCATTGTATTTTTCTTTCCATTCCTTGATTTGAAGTTGACGTACAAAGATAAAACTTTGTCCTAATACAAGTAATAGATAGACAAAAAGGAAAGAAACTAGAAAGGTAACCAGTCAGTGGGAAAAGGTGGTTGGCACAATAGACTACTGACCTGGAAGGTGACATGGATTTTTCACCATGGTGGTTTATTTGAACTGGTAAACAAAATTGTTTTTCAAAAGTTGAAAGTTTGAGTTAAACGTTTTCGTAAAATGAAGCCTTCATTGTTGTTATATGGCATTTAAATTTCAGTTGATTTTGCTTTACCTTGCAGGTAGGCCTATAATAATTTTTGTATACGGAAAAACAAATAATATGTGACAAAATTGTCACATGTGCATAAAATCTATTCAAGGAAATTAATAATGAGTAGACAAGTTACTGTGAAAATTTTGGTTTGGATTAAAAATGGTGCTGGAGTGCAGAATAGAATCATGATTAAAGATTTATCATTTGTTAAGGAGGGAAGGATGAGCATATTGTTTACACTCAAAACCATGCCGTACCTCCCATAATAGAAAACCAATTGTTATTAACATAATTTCCTGTTATCTAGAACAGTAAAAAACAAACAAACAAACAAACAAAAAGCAGAGCATACTATGTCTGCCATGTCTGTTTCAGTTGGACAACGTGTTGACCAAGACGGATCACATGTTAGCCATGGTAAAGGATCTGTTTGGTGATGATGCCAAGGTCAGTATCAGAATTATTTTAGAGTTAGTGTGGTTATGAGAGTGGGAGTAAACTTAAAGGACACAGATGCTCTGGTGTGTGTGCGCGCGTGCGTGTGCGCGTTTGGGTGTGTGTATATGTGTGTGTGTGTGTGTGTGTGAACCTTTTGACTCATGCATCCTACCACCAAGAGCAAAATCCTAACCCTTTGAATCCCTTACCCTATCCACTAGTTTCCTGCGGGAAGCTGGTGGAAAGGATGAGGGAATCAAAGGGTTAGATTTTTGCTTTGTTAGCATGGTTGGCAATACAGGATGCTAGTAAACAGGATGCAGGAGTCAAAAGGTTAAAAAAAATGCTGTCAATTCTGTTGTATTGTCTGTCTACAGAAATTCACAGGTCATCCAACTGTGACATTGCCACCTGGTACCCAACAGAGGTAAGACATCTCTACGTTTTGGGGTGTTATTGTATCTGTATTAATGATTTTCTGCACTTAAAACCTTTTTCATGTTGCCCTTATGAGTAAATATCACATAGAGAGTATCAATTATCATTGATTCATTTACTGTGCAGAGCATGCTGTTGTATAAACTGATTTTTGGTGGTGCAATTATATGACTTTTTGAAAATAATGTTAAAAGCAATGATGTTTTACAAAGTGTCAGAATCTTATTCAAGCCTTCTCCCAAATAATTTGATTGTATTGTTACAAATGCAATACAGACTTGATACTTGATTTTCAATTTTGTCCTTAGAAAAAGCCAAATCTACTATTCATTACTTGCATGCAGGGCAGTTCTGATGTGTGTCTTCTCCTAACTTTAGTAAGTGTGTTATGTTTTTCTTGTTTCAGTTGACTTTATCATTTCATTGTCCATTGTTGTTTTATTGACTTAAAATTCAATATTTTCTGTATGTGTGTATTGATTTTTGAAATCATTCACTGATTTCATTTTATGTTTGAAGCAACAGTCTGCCTGGAGCACCAGAGATCCGAACACGAATTGAAAAACTGAGTGAATCAGTGATGAGCCAGTCGGCGCTAAACGACCTGTCAGATAGCTCTGAAGAGGACTCAGAAGATGAGGGAGAAGGCCAGCAACGTCCAGAACCTATCAGCTTCCAGCCGCGACTTGACCTAACTCACTTCCAGCAGTTTGTACAGGAGGAGGAAAACCGCAACACAAACGCGATCCCCACCACCACCTCTCTGAGCCAGGCTGACCTTCAGCGACTGCAGCAGCTGCAGCAAATGCTTCTGGCACAGGAGCGTCCACCAGGCCAGGTTGGTCATAACCACAGCCACACTCTCAGCACTATCAGCGGTCAGGCCGCTGGTGCCAGCATGCAGTTTGGTCAGCAGAGCCAGGGCCCAGCTCACAGCACTCAGTTGTTAGAACCTCAAGGTAAATGTGATCAGGATAAACTAACTACTGAACTACACTTTAACCCTTTTCCTACCAAGAAAATAGGTCACTGTACTAACTATTGACCAAGTAATGTTAGGAGAGAGAAAGGCCGGAGGGGGTATTGTCAGAAAACAAGGTATATCTTTCTTGTTTTTCAACATAGCTCCACCAAAAAAGGAAAGGAAATGACAAGAGTATACTCCCTTTGCCAGAAAAGGATTCACGTCAGCAATGCAGTCATTTTCTATTTATATACTAGAAACTGAAACTACGGTTCAGGGCACGAAATCCTCGTGATGCGGTCCATGGAGAGAGAAAGCTGAGTCACGAGTTTCTGGTGACGCGGTACGGAATGTGTTAAGTGTGAAAAAGGTCAAGATCGTCCCATGCACTTGAAATCTTTAGGGATTGAGATGGTAGAATTCTCAGATTTTGTTGGGACTAGTATTATGGGAGTTGTGCCCATGTGCTTTCCCTTGCTGCTTTACTAACCTGGTTGTCGTTTTTGACATGGTGTTAGCCCTGATATGGCTCTAGTAGTCGGCTGGGCTATTAGCAATATTGAATTGAATTGAATTGAATTGAAATTGAATTGAATTGAATTGAATTGAATTGAATTGAAAAACTTTATTGTCCATATATGTTAACAAACATGGAAATTTTCCTTTGGCAGCACAGCAACGAGTAAAATCCACATGCATATAACACAATTAAAAGTCAGGCCAACTATCCAACGCGTGCACGCATGTACCACACACACACACACACACACACACTCACACACACACACACAACACACACACACACACACACACACACACACACACACACACACACACACACAGCTTCCGTTAGACCGACATATGCCGGTTTTTACCGGTGAACAGTAGGTTTGAACCGGCAAAAATGCACTGCTTCAGTATCCAGTACCGATAGACTCAAGAATTCGGCCCTAACCATTTGCTTACCCTATTTATCGCTATAGTATCGAGGCAGCATCGCTGATGCCTACAGTTAGACGGCGGTCTAGCCGCCTGTAGAAACCAGATTAATTTTCTCCCTTCCTTTCACACGCTGCTGGCCCACACGTTGTTATGTTATCGCCAGGCAGGCTGAAAGCTGACGTGATGCAATTTTCAACTGGCCAAGCTGCCACTTGACAGTCCACATCTGGTTATCGTTATATCCCTCCCCTCCCCTCTGCTGCTCCTGCTCTCGATCTAACTAAAATCTTGCTCGGGAACAGCCGTGTTACGAGAATGGGTTATTCATGGTAGGCTACCGGCAATTTTAGCCCTAGAACCGATACAAATTTTGGCTGCCGGCAACCGGTACTGGTAGATTCTGGATGCTAGCGGAAACTCTGACACACACACACACACACATTCACACGCACACACACACACACGCACACCCACACACTCCTACGTTAACATAAAATGCCTAAAATATAAATCGTACATCAGCAGCCAACCCATTCTCGCATTCACATGATATGAACTTAGGTATGAATTTGCTGTTTTACTTTGCCTGACCTTCAACAGGGTCAGGTACCTATTCATATCTAGGTGAACTTGTGGCTGCATACACATTTTTTTCTCAAGCCCAACTCAAACCTGCACAATCAGATTGGAAGGTGGGACCTAATCTTTTTTTTTTTTTTCTCAGTCAGGTGATTAGGGATAGCAAGAACTTTTCTCTTAGAGTGCAGAAATTTGCTCAAGAGATCTTATGAGAAAGGACTTTTCAGTGCAGTATAAATAATGCACATGGTGTTTAAGCATGTTTGTTTGTGGCATTTGTTTCAGTTGTACATGCTTTGTTGTGTCTCACTTTCGCTGTAAAGCTGTCCAAGGTGGAAAACCATTCTTGACCAGTTTTGAAGTGAAAATGAGACACATGAAGTTTGTTTATTTTGGCCCCTGTGGTGTTTCGGGGGCTCTTTCAGTATAAACAGTATCCCCCCCCCCCCCCCCTTCTGGAAATTCTGTGCAAGAAATTTCCTCTTTTCTGTCACATTATTTCTGTCTTGTTCCTTTGCTTTCTGTCATTTCTTCCTACCAATTTCTGCCTTGCTGGTGCATTCACCTATATTGTTCAATAAAGTCTTACATTCTTTCTCGTAGGATTGATAATTGGGTACATGTATTAAGTGCATTTTTGGCTCTAGGGAAATGAGGTATGTGGAAGCAATTTCAGGTAATTTAGGCCCATTTTCATATATATGTTTGGTGTCCTTAGTTATGTTTAAATATGTATTCAAGTATGTTTTTTAAATCCCCTGTGCAATAGTTTGGACAGAGTGGTCAGTGCCAGGGGCATCTCCATAGATTATGTGCACAAATGCATTGATGTGTGTACTTGATTTTCTTTTCCTTTTTTTTTTCCCCCCTGTTGAAGTACTGTATGTGTTTTGAAACAGATATAACCCTGATATGGCGCTATACAGTTGGCTGGGCTTTAACCAAAAATAACAATAACAGGTTGTTTATTTAACACATTGGGGAGTTATAATGGTTAGTTTAATTGCATGGGTGAAAATGAAACACACACAGTATATAAATTAAAGATATTAGGGAGGGGGTATTTTAATTGTATGTACATCATTGTCTCTCACTTCAGCTTCAAAGTCTGACAAGCCAGCTTTATGGAAAGTGAGGCACAGTCTGTATATTTATTAAGCCTTTTTTTTTTTGGGGGGGGGGGGGGGGGGGGAGGTGGGAGGGGGTTGAATTTTTTCTTTTGTTTCAATTGAAAATCTTACTGACTTTCAGCAATACAGACCCCTCCAAACAGTGAGAGAACAGACAGTGGGGGTCAGCCCACACCTCCACGGTCAGCCCTCAATGACACTGGCAAAGTGAAGAAGTCACGACGCAGAGTTCAGCCACCGGAATCAGTGCAGGCCAATTCTTCTTCCTTGAACATGACAGATATGAGACAAGTGTGGGACAAGCATGTTTCTTTCCTGTGTGACAGGGTGGTTAACATGATCTGGTTCAGCTTAGTGTTTTCCTCCTATGGCGGTGCTGGGGGCTCTTTCAGTATAGATAATATCCCCGCCTGCTGGAAAATTTTTGCTAGAAATTTCCTCTTTTCTGTCACTCTTTTTGTTTGTGCTTTGCTCCTTTACTTTCTTTCATCTTTTTCTGTCATTTTCTCTCTTGCTGATCCATTCACCTGTATGTGTTCCGTAAAGCCTCACACACTTTCTCTTAGCATTGATAATTGGGTATATGTATTATTATGTTTTTAGCTCCAAGGAAATGTGACATGCAGAAGCAATTTTAAATCATTTGGGCGAGTTTTTATATCTGTTTGAGCGTCCTCAGTTGTATTTACATTTGTACTCAGGTTGTTTTGTTTTTTTAACCTAGTGATAAGTCAGGCAGAATTGTCAATGCCATGCGGCATATGCATAGATTTTGTGTGAGAATACATTGATATGTGTACTTGATTTTCTCTTCCAGTTGCCTTTTTTTTCATGGTCACTGAGGTGTTGTGAATGTTTTGAAATGATTATAGTGCCGATATGGCTCTGCGCAGTGGGCTGGGCTTTAAACAACACCCAGTAAAGTGGGTGGACTGGTCAGTAATAATAATAATAATAATATATTTTATTTATATAGCGCAAAATCTTGATAAAATCAAATCTAAGCGCTGAGCGTATACATGCATACATACCTACATACATATGAGCGTATACATGCATACATACATGCTTACATACTTACATACATAAATCTAAGCTGAGCGTATACATGCATACATACATACATACATAAATCTAAGCGTATACATACATACATACATACATACATACGTACGCACATGCATTACATAATAATTACAATATTTATATAGCGCAAATCTCGACAAAATCAAATCCAAGCGCCGAAAAGACACACACGCACACACGCACGCACGCACACACACGCACACACACACACACACACACACACACTCACACACACACACACACACACACACACACACACACACACACACACACACACACACACACACACACACACACACACAATATGCATGGCCACAAATGGGGAGAAAAGAATAAAAGCAAGAATAAAACCAATGGAAAACCACAGAGAGCACATCATATACAATTATATATTAAAACAAAGTGATTCCCCTCCGAGCGGAGACAGGCTGCAGAGGGGGGTTGAGTGAGGTTAGGATTTTATGCAGAGGAGAAAAGGTGAGTTTTGAGAGCGGACTTGAAGGAGACAAAAGTAGGTTGCTGACGGACTGAGAGAGGAAGTTTGTTCCAGGAGAGTGGACCAGAAACAGAGAAGGCTCGTGGACCATAGGTATTGAGCTTAGTGCGTGGAAAGCGAAAAGTCAGAGGATCGGAGGCAGAGCGGAGGGTACGTGAGGGAACATAGATCTCAAGTAGGCTTGACAGGTAATCGGGGGCTGCGTTATTGAGGCTTTTGTAGCACATGGTGTCTAGTTTGTACTGTATGCGCTTTGATACAGGGAGCCAGTGAAGTTGTGCCAGGAGAGGAGATATGTGGTCAGCTTTTTTCTTTTTGAGTACAAGGCGTACAGCATTGTTTTGAATGCGCTGTAGGATGTGAATGGTGGAGGCAGGAAGACCAGACAGGAGTGAATTGCAATAGTCAATGCGAGACATTATGAAGGAGAGAACGAGTTTTGCATTTTTTTCGACAGAGAGATACTTCCTGATCAGGCTTATACGATGGAGATGATAGTAGCAAGATCTGGCAGTTTGAGAAACAAAGTTGCTCATGGAGAGGTAGAGTCAATGCAGACACCAAGGTTTTTAGCTGAATCAGAAATTGGGACTGATATGTTACATAATGGGAGAGAAAGAGGAGGCAGCTGGGAAAGTTTCTGACGGGTGCCAATGAGGATAGCTTCTGTCTTGTCGTCATTAAGCTGAAGTCAGTGCCAGGGGCATATTCTGAGATTAAGCATACGATCGCATTGATATGTGTACTTGGTTTTCTTACCCAGGTGTTTTTTTTCCCAGGATCAGTGAGTTGTTGTGTACGTTTTGAGATGTTTATAGCCCTGATATGGCTCTTCAGAGTCAGCTGGGCTTTAAACATGAAGGAAAATAATAATAACATAGTGCTTAAAGTAATTATAAGTATGATGTGTATACATGTGTGCTTGTTTGTGCGGGCTTTGTGCATATGTGTGTTTCAGGATAGTCAATACTTTTATGATCTGATTGAGCTCAGTAGTTAAGGATATGACTTGTAAGATTGAATTTTAGATGCATGCAGTTGCTGTGGTTGTTTCTGTGTTCAGTTTTGTTTTGTAGATCTGATTTGTTTTATGTAAATTATAGTTTCCTTTCGTCTACATAAAAGCATGAATTAGTGTAGTGATGCATGTTGAGCATGTCAGCTATCCAGCTTGATCATGCACTGTTGGTTTTCCATAGGTACTGGAATGTCTGCAAGCAGAAATTGCTGACTTTGAGCGCAGGACAGGCCGGCGGTCTGACACAGACAACCAGCGAAGTGAGACCTTCACAGGTTACACTGTGTCACTGGTCACTGCCGTCACCAAACTCACCCACTATATGAAGGAGGTGAGTCACGCTGCGGACTTCTTGACATGAAAAGGAGTGGTAGCCTAGTGGTGTCCAACTGCGAAATGACATAGTCCTGGGTTCGGTTCCTGACCAAATACGGATGTTCTCCTCTTTTACTAGACTTTGAGTGGTAGTCAGGGAGCTGGTCTTTTAGGTAAGATAATTCACCATGGTCCTGTATACTGCATGCGTGTTTGCATGCACTTGGTGCTCATGAAGGAAGCCATGGCAGGAAAGGGGTTGCTGTTGGCAAAAATTGTATGGAGAAGTTAATCCACAGAATGCTTGCATTGAAAAAATGGGTGGTTCTGCTTTTTAACGGTACTCTCTCCTTGAAGAGAGCAGCATTAATTTCACACCTGTGATGTTTTGTCAAGAAAGAATGAAAAATATGAAATAAGCTGAGTATAAATGATAGAAGTTGAGCTCATCGGAGAGTTATGATTAATTGGAACATTTCTCCAATCCAGGTGAGATCTAGCTTTCATCCTCATAGTTAAATGTGTATGCTGAATTCACATGCTTTTATTATTGTGTAGTGCATCTATGTGTGTGAGTATGTCTTAAAGCCATAGTGGAACTATATAAACAGGCTGTATGTGTGACCATATGCGACCATTACGAGAATGCGCATCGCACATCTGCAATGTTTTCTCAAGTAATACATACAGAAGACATAACATGATTTCGCATTTGGATGAATAATTGAAACAGATTTGAATGGTGATGTTTTTGTAACGTCTGGTGTTTGTTTGTGTGACGGCTCTGCTCACCCACTTTCCAAAGTCCGGATAGGAAAAGTAACCTGTCATTCTATGGGTAGATGTGAGAAATAGATCTGTAGGTTACTCTGTATTTGATAGTGGTGATGGTGTTGAGCACATGTTGATGTGTGAGTGATGTGTGTGTGCTTGTATGTGTTGATGTGCATGCAAGCAAGTGATTATGCAGGCTATCACTGAATCATGTAGTTTTGGTTACCATTCTGTTGTTCATACTTGAAGATGGTGGTTTATATCCATGTTTCACTGTGCAGACGGAACTGCGTCTTCAAGCGGAGATCATGGTGAGGGAACAGCTGGCACAAGATGTTGGACAGCTAACCATGACCATAGACTCCCTGACTCAGGTCAGTGCTGCCTTGACTATAGTTATAGTGGAGTGTCAGCTTAGTGGTTAAAATGACGAGTTGTCAGCATAGTGCTCTAACCAACTTTGCAAACGGGAACATGGCAGGGACACTCCAGTGACAAGATGTAAATGTAGAATCATCATCATCTGGTGCCCTGCCACATGGCGTTGCGATCATGAACTTCCATCTGTCTCTATCTCTCGTTGCTCCTATCATCTGCCCCACCCTCCTCGTCCCCAGCCACTCTGCAAGTCCATCCAGCATTTTCTCCCTGGGTCTACCTGGTGCTCTCTTTCCCTCCAGTTTTCCCATTGTGACCAGGTGCTCCAAATCCCCCTTCCTCATAAAATGGCCTTAAATGATGCCTGTCTTTTCCTAATCTTCCTTATGAGTGATCTACTTGTGTCTGCCTCCATCAAGACTGTCTCGTTTGTTTTCTTTGCTGTCCATGGAACTCTCAACATTCTTCTTAGAAACCACATCTCGGCTGCCTCAATCTTGTTCTGGCTTTGTTTGTTGACTGTCCACGTCTCGCATCCGTACAACAATATTGATTCTATATAACATTCAAGAACTCTCTTCCTGATGTTAATTGACAGGCATTTGTTGGTAAGAATGCTTGTCATCTTCTTGAATGCTGTTTTGGCTTGGCCGATTCTGCCGGCTATTTCTGATGGGCATCTGCCGTCTGATGAAATGATCGTTCCCAGGTATTTGAATTTATCAACCTGTGTCAAGGTTGTGCCATTTGCTGTTATTTTGCATGAGGGGATTTCATGTTTTTTACTGATCACCATGACTTCATTCTTCCTGCTGTTTATTTCCAACCCCTTACCTTTGCCTTTTATTTCTAGCATATTCACAAGGTTTTGTATGTCCCTTTCATTTTCTGCAATTAGCACGTCATCTGCGTATCAAATGTTGTTTATCATTTTCCCTCCAACCCTTAATCCAGGGTCTTCTTCTAGGTTTCTCATGATGTTTTCGCTGTAAAGTGAAAACAGATCTGGTGACAAAACACAACCCTGTCTGACTCCTCTTTCGATATTTTGGAAAGAGCTTACATTGTTTTCTATTCACATTGCAGCTGTTTGTTTCCAGTACATATTTCTGATTATTCGTAGATCTTTTCCATCAACATTGGGTCTCTCCAGTTGGTTGATCAGTTCATCATGTCTTACTCGATTGAAAGCTTGGTGTAGTCAACAAAGCATAAATACAAATCCTTTATTCATCTCATTTGACCTCTCTATGATAGTTCTTAGGATGTATATGGCATTAATAGTTCCTTTCCCTTCCACAAATGCACACTGTTCCTGTGCTATTTCTCCTTTGATTCTATTCCTTGGCCTTATCATGATTATTCTTAACAGGATTTTTGTTACATGGCTCATCAAACTGATTTTGCTATGGAGTTCGCATTCTATAGCCCCTGTCTTCTTTGGAATTGCAATGAAAATTGATTTTGACATATCTTTGGGGATTTTTCCAGTGTCGTAAATTTCATTTAGGAGGACTTATTTTTTCTATGCCAAATTCCTCCAGGGCTTCAATCATCTCTGTAGTAATGTTGTCTGGTCCTGGAGCTTTTCCCGGTTTCATCTTTTTCAGTGCCGCTCTAACTTCATCTTTCATTATGGATGGTCCTTCAAAGTTCTTTTTTATAATGTGTTCTTCGTTTCTGTCATCCTCACAAAGGTCTTTAACCCTTTCAGCCCTAAGTACTTCTAGACCTCTGATACCCTCAACCCTGAGTATTTTTAGAGAAATTCTAGCGAAAACCGGTGTCTCAGAATAAATCCTTCTAATGCTTAAAAATTTGCCAGGAAGAAAGTATAAGGTGTCTGGAATTCGGTAATATAAACAGGATGTGGCAGAGGAGAGTAGGTGCCGGTAGGTCGCATACCGCACGCAAGTACCATACCTGGCCAGGTCAACCGGTCATGTCAGGCCGCTCCTGAGGCCTGCCGGGTCCAGAGGTATTAATCGCACTGGCCGCCGCATTGGCCAGCCGGGTTCAAAGGGTTAATGTACTCTCCCCATCTGTCTAATATTTTGTCTTTTTCCATGATAAGCGTGCCATCTTTCGATTTCAAGCAACCAGTTGATGTGCATGTATTTTTTCTGTGGACAATTTCTTCAATTTGTCTGTACATACCCTGAGGATCCGTTTTGTGTTGGTCTTCCATTTTTTTGCACTTTGTTTTCAGCCAAGCTTCCTTAGCTTCATTGCACCTATACCTGATCTCTTGTTTATCTTCCTGTAATCTCCTCATTTCTCTTTGCCTTCCTCCTTTCCTCCATCAAGCCTAAAATTTCATTAGTCATCCAGTTCTTTTTTGCTTTTCTATCTGCCTTAGGGATTTCCCCACAAGCTTCATTTATCGAATTCCTCAGCTTTGTCCATTGTTCCTCACTGTCACCAGCGTCTTCCAGAGCACTGAATTTGTTTTGAACATGTGCATTAAATTTTTTACGTATCACTTCATCTGTCTTTAAGAGTCCAAGGTTTAATTTGATGTTGTTTTTGGTCTGTTTCCTTTTCCTCAATTTCAGTCTAAATCTTCCCACTACAGGATTGTGGTCACTGTTGCAGTCTGCGCCTGGTAGTGTTTTTGCTGACAGTAAAGAATTTCTAAATCATTTGTTGATCAGGATGTAGTCAATCTGATTTTTGGCATTATCTCCTGGACTCATCCAAGTCCATTTTCTTCTATTAGGTTGCTCAAACCAGGTGTTTCCTACTATAAACTCATGTAGAATACTGTAGCCCAATACTTTGGCTTTTGTGCCTCACAATAATAACAGGTGTATTCTAGCAGGTACAATTTTTTTTCATTTAGTTTGTCATTTGAAAGTTCAAATGCTGTGATTTGATTTTTTTTTTAATAGCAAAAGATTTGATCTGATGTCCCTCTTTTCAGTAAATAAAGATTGAATAAATATGTTTATAAACATGATTGTTATGTTGAAATTATTTTCAGTTTTAAGTGATGATTGTTTATATTGATAGGAGATAAAACATTTTAAACCTTTTATTTATTATATATATAATATATATATGTTTGGCAGATTAATAAGATATACTTAGAGATTTTTAGATAAGATGCATACATGTTTATCATATTTGATTTTCTCATCGTTATAACAATTATGCTTTGCCAGTATTTATATTGCCCACTTCTTTCCATTTGAGGCTACGTTCACCTCATCTTTATTTTTGACCAAGTTTACACCTTTGCTGTACTTGTGATAAAATCTGAATCATTTGGCGCCATGTCACTGTCGCTGTCCATAGAAAGTTATCGAAGGCCTTTCTCCATCATAAACCTCTGGGGTTTTTGTTTTTGTTTTGTTTTGTTTTGTTTTTTTGCTTTTCTGACATTTTCAATGTTAAAAAATTTCAAACAGAGACTCCAAACACAAAACAAATGAAAGACAGAAGATTGTTTAAAGAAAGTGACGTGTGAAACATGGTATGGATTGAAAAAAAGATAGTTACAGACAAGTTTTGGAATCGGAGTTCACTTTACAAGTATGCTCAGAAGTCAGCGCTGAGTGACACTCTGCTGTTAGCAAGATATCATGGAATTTGTCCAAAATGAGTTTGGCCTCACTCCCCTTCAACCTAGCTTAGGATCAAGGGATACGTTTTGTTTTGCCTGATATGTGCGCTCTACGTAACCATAAGTTGTCCTTCCCACTGACTTATTTCCATTGTGGTTTATTTATTTTGTTTTTTCACAAATAAAATTGCTAGCCTTCAATCAGCTCTTTAAGTCTCAGGAAGATGTGGTCCATATTTGTCACCTTCTGCTCTGTCCAGCATGGATAACCCTTTCAGAGACTGATGATTTCACTTGTGTAGCTCTCTGGGTCTTTTAGGCATGTGGGTCAGATAGTTTTTATACCTATTGTTCACGTCTTTCTTGGCTAACCTTTGCAGTTTTGTTCTTCTTGGGATGTTGCATTCAGTTGATTTCTTTCTTGTAGATATTTTTTGTTTATCAACATACCTGTCTTTTTGTCATTTGTCAAACACGAGAGTTCATTTGAAATGTTTGAAAACTAAATTTATGGATTTGGCCTCATACACATGCAGCTATCCCTCTTTTGACAATATTTATCAGCATTTGTAAATCTCTAATGTGTTCCAGTGCATTTATCTCTGGTTAGATTGAATGTATTTTAGTGCATTAATGTTTTCCCTACCATTGTTCTGGTACTGGTTATGGTGTCTTGCAGGAGATGATTGTTACTCAGGAAGAGTATGGGAAACTTGCGAATGAATTTCATCGCTATCAACAGCAAGTTCAAGGTGAAATGGCTCTTCTTCAGGTCAGTAGTAGTTTTCATAGAATTGATACGTAATGAAATAAACTGGTGGTGTTACCATTAGATTTTTAAACAGTTTTGTAGTTCTGTGTGGAAGCAGGCCTATCCAGCAATGTAGCTGTGCACATACAGTAACTGCGCTGTCTAAATGTGTATTCGTGTAGGAGAGGCAGGCCCACCCAGCAATGTAGCCATGCAGATTGTACATAAAGGCATTATTGAAATATGAAGGATAGTCCTACCCAGAGATGTGGACATGCATGTTGTATGTAAATTTGCTGTTTAAATACGTAATTCTGTATGAAAGGCAGGCCTACCCAGTGACATAGCAATGTACATTATATGTAAATGTGCTCTTTCAATGTGTAGTTCTGTATAAAAAGTAGGTGGCCCAGTGATGTAGCTATGCACATTGTATGTAAATGTGCTATTTAAATGTGTAGTTCTGTATGAAAAGTAGGTGGCCCAGTGATTTGGCTATGCATACTGTATGTAAATGTGCTTTTTAAATGTATAGTTCTGTATGAAAATTAGGTGGCCCAGTGATTTGGCTATGCATATTGTTTGTAAATGTGCTATTTAAATGTGTAGTTGTTATAAAATGTAGGTGGCCCGATGATGTAGCTATGCATATTGTATGTAAATGTGCTATTTAAATGTGTAGTTCTGCATGAAAATTAGGTGCCCCAGTGATGTAGCTATGCATATTGTATGTAAATGTACTATTTATGTATATAGTTGGAGATGCCAGGGGCTCTTTCATTATGAATAGCATCCCCCATCTTTTGGAAATTCTGTGCTAGAAATTTCCTGTTTTCTGTCACTTTCTTTGTTTCTCCCTTGTTCCTTTGCTTTCTGTCATTTCTTCCTGTCATTTTCTGCCTTGCTGGTCCATTCACCTGTATGTGTTCAATAAAATCTTACATACTTTTCTCTTATGATTGATAGTTGGGTACAAGTATTAAAGTGCATTTTTTGCTCTAGGGAAATGAGATATGTGAAAGCAATTTTAGGTAACTTAGGCCTGTTTTTATATATATGTTAGTGTCCTTAGTTACGTTTAAATTTGTATTCAAGTATGTTGTTTAAATCCCCTGTGCAATAGATTGGGTGATGTGGTCAACGCCAGGAGCATCTCTTAATTAAGATTATATGTGTGCGAATGCATCAATATGTGTACTTAATTTTCTTTTCCATTTTTCTTTCTTGTTGAAGTGTTGTATATGTTTTGAAATGGTTATAGCCCTGATATGGGTTTACACAGTCGGCTGGGCTTTAAACAAAAATAACAATAACACTAGCAATCTGTATGAAAGTAAGCAACCCAGTGATATGGTTGTGCAATTGCTTGTAATGTATCGGTATAATACTTGCTTACCATGCGGGTGACTAAGTTCGGTTCCTACTTGATGCATTTTATATTTTATTTGCGCCATGTCTCCCAACACAGCCGTCTTTCTTAGAGACTTAGGTGGGCGGATTAGCGAAGTGAGTGGTGACCCTTGTGAAACCGCCTTTATTTTTCAAAGAGTATCGGCGGCAATCGTCCGAGGCAATTCTTTTTCCGTGCTAGCAGCGTCCTCTATCGACATCTAATTTTTTTAACTCTTTCTGCATTTATTTATTTCTCTCTCCCCTCTCTTTTTTTTTCTCCTAATCCGTTAATCCCCTAGTCATTCATTATTTCACTTCGCCTTTTGACTCTGCTTAGTTTCCACATTTTTCATACTTGTTCTGCTTACTAGTGCTTCAAATCGTCCTTCACACACACATTGCTTTTCGGATGAAACTGTGAAGCAGTGGTCTGTGTGCGAATGCATTTCTATTTGTGCTTAACGGTGAGCATGCACAGGTATAACTGTCAGTTTTTTACTGACTCGTTTACTGCCCATCGTAATGTTCCAATCATTCTGTCAGCTTGTTGTTTGATAGGTCGTCTTCCTTCCTCACCCACGTCCTTCCCCATTTCAAGACCTTACCAACACATAGGGTCTTGTGGAGGGTCAAGGAATCTGCCAGATTTTTACTGGCAGATTTGGATGGAGCGTTTATGGACTTGTCTGAGTGAGATGATATCCTCTTGAACAAACTCCAGTCTGAAGTTGTATGTAAGAAAAGTGACGTTGATTCTGACAAGTACTTTCTGTTGGTCATGTAATATTTTGTCATACTGTGTGTGTGTGCAGGCCCAGGTGCTGGATCTGAAACATCATCTGCCATTAACTCAGGGGTCAAACCACTCCACCCCTGGCAAGGCAGCATCCGCTGGTGAGTGGGCTGTCTCTGTTTATCAGTTATGTCGCACAGTTTATGTCATCCTCTGTTTTTCAGTTATGTCAGATGGTTTATGTTATTCTATGTTTTTTGGTTGTATCAGAGTTTATGTCGTTCTGTTTTTCAGTGATCTCTGACAGTTTATGTCATTCCATGTTTTTCGGTTGTATCAGTTTATGTCTTTCTGTTTTTCAGTTATCTTGGACGATTTATGTCATTTTCTGTTTTTCAGTTATCTTGGACGATTTATGTCATTTTCTGTTTTTCAGTTATCTCAGACGGTTTATGTCATTTTCTGTTTTTCAGTTATCTCAGACGATTTATGTCATTTTCTGTTTTTCAGTTATATCAGACGGTTTATGTCATTTTCTGTTTTTCAGTTATCTCAGACGGTTTATGTCATTTTCTGTTTTTCAGTTATATCAGACGGTTTATGTCATTTTCTGTTTTTCAGTTATCTCAGACGATTTATGTCATTTTCTGTTTTTCAGTTATCTCAGATGGTTTATGTCATTCTCTGTTTTTCAGTTATCTCAGACGGTTTATGTAATTCTCAATTTATCAGTTATATCAGACAGTTTATGTAATTCTCAATTTATCAGTTATATCAGACAGTTTATGTAATTCTCAATTTATCAGTTATATCAGACAGTTTATGTAATTCTCAATTTATCAGTTATATCAGACAGTTTGTGTAATTCTCAATTTATCAGTTATATCAGACAGTTTATGTCATTCTCTGTTTTTCAGTTATCTCAGACGGTTTATGTAATTCTCAATTTATCAGTTATATCAGACAGTTTGTGTAATTCTCAATTTATCAGTTATATCAGACAGTTTATGTAATTCTCAATTTATCAGTTATATCAGACAGTTTATGTCATTCTCTGTTTTTCAGTTATCTCAGACGGTTTATGTAATTCTCAATTTATCAGTTATATCAGACAGTTTATGTCATTCTCAATTTATCAGTTATATCAGACAGTTTATGTAATTCTCAATTTATCAGTTATATCAGACAGTTTATGTCATTCTCAATTTATCAGTTATATCAGACAGTTTATGTAATTCTCAATTTATCAGTTATATCAGACAGTTTGTGTAATTCTCAATTTATCAGTTATATCAGACAGTTTGTGTAATTCTCAATTTATCAGTTATATCAGACAGTTTGTGTAATTCTCAATTTATCAGTTATATCAGACAGTTTGTGTAATTCTCAATTTTTCAGTTATATCAGACAGTTTGTGTAATTCTCTGTTTTTCAGTTATATCAGACAGTTTGTGTAATTCTCTGTTTTTCAGTTAGACAGTTTATGCAATAAAATTCAATAGTGATAATACAGTGTATTTGTCACTGGCTATGATAATGTTAATGAGAGAATGACACAGCACGACATCCTGGGAAGTTAGCTGCCTAGCACAAGCATATAAATAAGCATGATACAGCATAGAACAAGCAGTGAGAACAGTAGTATTGTACAAGTACGACATGAGAAAAATGTTCTTACATGAACAAATATGCATAAACAAACACTCAGACAAACACTGACAAACATGCAGATGTACATGAACAGGCGAGGACCTACAAAGGGACACATCTTTTGACCGGTAATGTTTTGTTTTAGTATATGTAAGGCTTGATTTCTCAACAGGAAGTGACCATGGGGATGAAAACTACAGCGCTCTTCCTGAACATGTAACGCAGCCATCGGCTGCCGTGCTTCTGTCCCCTGTCATACGCAAAACACGAGTGCACGAAGAAGGCCAACCAGAACCCGCCAAACCAAGTGAGTGCTGCAAGATTGGCAGTTCTGCTTCTTTCCTTGTCTATATTGGTGCTGTTCAACATATTCAGAGATGTATATAGTATATGTTTGCTGCTTTGTGGAACTTGAGGGACGGAGAGGTTTGTTGTGATATTAACTGTCTTTGTGTGTTTTAAAACCACTTTCTTCTCTTGCATCTCTGTTGGTGCCATTCTTTGAGATGAAACAGTGATTTATTGTAAATTACAGGGGGGGGGGGGGGGGGGGAACTTTCATGGGTTACAACTTGAAATTGTGTAAATGGATGGTAATGAATTATCTATTAAAGCTTTTTTGGTACCATGAAATAACTTTGGACATCACAATCAATGGAGTGTGTGTATGTGTGCATATGCATGTGTAACAACACACGTTTATTTGCTCTTTTGGTACTGTGAAATAGATTTGGATGTCATAATCAATGAAATGTAAAGAAATTGTTGTGTGCGTCTGAAATTGTTATGTGTGTCTGTGTGTATATTTGCATGCATGCGTATTTGCATGTGTGTATGTTTGTTTATATGTACGTGCATGCAGATTTGGACGCATGCCTCCATCACCTTACACATGTGTGTGTGTGTGCATCAGAACGCCAGACCTCCTTGGTGGACATCCCTGGCCTAGTGGAACAAACCCAGCAACAACAGCAGACACAACAACAGGCAGCGGTATCTGTCTCCTCAACCATTTCTGCATCATTCACCACGGTCAGTCACCGTGACCCTCCGCGCTTGACCCAGACCCTGCCGGTCATGGCCACGGTCAGCGTGCCACGTCCCATCCCCCTGGTACAGAGCAACATTGGCCCACCTCTGCCAGGCTCCCAAGCTGCCGGCCCTCTCTTTCAAGTAATGATTGTTGTTGTTGAGATGGGTTTTTTATTTCGCATTTTTCACCAAGATGTAGAGCTGGGGAGGAAGGGTTCTTTTTGTTGGTTTCAGTTGGTTGGTTTGTGCTGCTTGATGGGGAGGGCTTTGCTCTTGTTTTGTAGTGGATTTGTTTTGTTTTGTTTTTCATCTCTCCCCCACCCTCTCTCTCTCTCTCTATCTTTTCTATCTCTCTCTCTTTTCTATCTCTCCTCTCTCTTTCTCTGTCTTTATGAGTCCCCCATCCCCACCCCCACCTATGAGGAGAGGAAATTGGATTGTAATTGAAATTTGGTTGACTTGTTGGAAGCTGTCAGTCTGTGTACAAAGTATGTCAACAAGGATTTCACAGCTGTTTATATGGATGGATCTTCACCAGATCTGCATCATGAATCAAGCTAAAGGGCAATATTGATTGTATAAGTTTTTAAACAGGTCTGATAGTGATACATTTCAGATTATCAAACTATGTTTTGAGCAACTTTAGTGGTGGGTTTTTGTGTGCATATAATTAGATGTTTGTGATTTGCTTGGGGTGAAATACAAGAATTTGCTACTTAAAATCTGACTTGTCACAGTCCACTTTTGTTTATCCATAAGTGCACACACACATTGTTGCATTGGCTGATGCTTTCAGTCTGTGTAAAGCTTCTTTTTTTCAAAGGATTTGGAAGTCATGGTGCAGAGATCAAGATCACACTGACCAAAAAAGTGCCTAAAATATCAGCAGTTTTTGAAAGAGGTGTGTGTACAATAGGCTACTTTTACTGGAACTTCTGACAGTATTTAAAGTCTGTGTTTGGCGATTTATTCTTCCAATTCTTCTTCAAGGTCGCAGTGGCCCTGAGAACTACAAAATTAAGATTTTTTGGTAGGAAGCAAAAATTCATGTTTAGAAAGGGAGACAGAATGGCTTGGCCATCTTATCTTCTTCTACTTCAGCATTATCAGGCAGAAAGTCATCAACTTATTTTGTTGTCTTTTCAGTCCCAGTCACAAGCCGCTCCTCACATCAGCACCTCAGTGACAAGTGGAGGGGCATCCGGCATTTCTCAGAGTGGTCTGTCTGCGAGCATAGGCAGCACATCCAGTAAGGAGATCAATCGAAACATGGAGACTCAGATTGCAGAACTCAACCGCCAGCATGCTGAGGCTCAGCAGCGGTTACAGTCATTACTGGTGCAGCAAAAACGGCAGCATGATCAGCTACAGCTGTTTGAGGAAGAAGACAGAAGGGGAGCTAGCAAAACACAGCAGTCTGGGATGCAGCTTGTTGCCGTTCAGGTGAGCTTTTGCTTGTCTGCCATGTCAGATTAGAACTCTGTAGATAAGTGATATTCTATTTCTGTATACTCCTGTATTAGTTTATCAGCAGGTGTATTGTGTCCCAGAAATACTGGATTTTAATGATGGTAACCGTTGTCATGCTATCATACCGAGATAATCAAGAATATTATAAAGTTCTCAAGATTTGTAAACTTTTGTTAGGAGTTCTTCTTTAATATGAACATCACTAAGATATTGGAATTTTATAGCAAGATTCATAGTGTGGGAAAGTATTACCATAGATTCAGGTTTTCAACATGCTAGATCAGCCATGGACATTGCAAGCACATGTACCCTGTGCAAGTGCAACATGTTGCATTTGACTGAAGACTCATTTCATCATAGAAGATTACAAATATTAATCAAATGAATCATTACGAAAATTGAATTAGTGTTGTCTGATTTAATAATAATATAATAATTACAATATTTATATAGCGCAAAATCTTGATAAAATCAAATCTAAGCGCTGAAGCAGACACACACGCAAGCACGCACGCACGCACGCACGCACACGCACGCACACACACACACACACACACACACACACACACACACACACACACACACACACACACACACACACACACACACACACACACACACACACACACACACACACACACACACACACGCATGGCTATAAATGGGGAGAAAGAATAAAAGCAATAAAAGCAAGAATAAAACCAATGGAAAATTATAGAGAGCATAGCATATACAATTATATATTATAACCATGTGATTCCCTCCGAGCGGAGACAGGCTGCAGAGGGGGGGGGGGGGGGGGGGGGTTGAGTGAGGTTAGGATTTTATGCGGAGGAGAAAAGGTGAGTTTTGAGAGCGGACTTGAAGGAGACAAAAGTAGGTTGCTGACGGACTGAGAGAGGAAGTTTGTTCCAGGAGAGTGGACCAGAAACAGAGAAGGCTCGTGGACCGTAGGTATTGAGCTTAGTGCGTGGAAAGCGAAAAGTCAGAGGATCGGAGGCAGAGCGGAGGGTACGTGAGGGAAGATAGATCTCAAGTAGGCTTGACAGGTAATCGGGGGCTGCGTTATTGAGGCTTTTGTAGCACATGGTGTCTAGTTTGTACTGTATGCGCTTTGATACAGGGAGCCAGTGAAGTTGTGCCAGGAGAGGAGATATGTGGTCAGCTTTTTTCTTTTTGAGTACAAGGCGTGCAGCATTGTTTTGAATGCGCTGTAGGATGTGAATGGTGGAGGCAGGAAGACCAGACAGGAGTGAATTGCAATAGTCAATGCGAGACATTATGAAGGAGAGAACGAGTTTTGCAGTTGTTTCGACAGAGAGATACTTCCTGATCAGCCTTATACGATGGAGATGATAGTAGCAGGATCTGGCAGTTTGAGAAACAAAGTTGTTCATGGAGAGGGTAGAGTCAATGCAGACACCAAGGTTTTTAGCTGAATCAGAAATTGGGACTGATGTGTTACATAATGGGAGAGAAAGAGGAGGCAGCTGAGAAAGTTTCTGACGGGTGCCAATGAGGATAGCTTCTGTTTTGTCTTCATGATAATTTGTTGTTGTGCAAAGCAAATAAAAATGTAAACATAAAGTTTATATTGTTGTTTTTTGTTTTTGTTTGGTTTGGTTTACAGTTTTTTGTTTGTTTGTTTGAATTTTTTTTTTTTTTTTGGTTGTTGATATTTTTTTCCCTGATCTTTATTTCTTAAGTTTTCATTTCAATGCTAAAAGCTGGAGTATAGCGTGACTGTTTTGCAGGAAGGCAAAGTTCCCATCAGCGTGTCTCCCCCGATCTCTCCCATTTCCCACCAATCAGAGCTCTTCACACAGCAAGATCCTATTCAGGTGAGCCAAGAGACCTAATTGGGTTGTCTGTTCACAGGAGTGAGGTGAAAACAATGAAAAGGATTTCAGACTCAACAAAATTATATATAAAATAGAAAAAGAAGACAGAAAAGGTAACATAATTAACATGAATCTATATGTTTGTTTTCATTTTGTTTTTTACATTATTGTCTTTAATGATAATCATTTTTTTTAAATGTTCCAAGGATTGATTACTCTCAAATTCATGTAAGCATGTTGTTTTGCCCACAATGTGCAGATAGTAAGTTGCTGCACAGTCTGCATACTCCATCTTCAGTGGGCTTTTTTGCAGGGTGTTTTCATGTTTCCATAAGTCAGGTAGAGACATAGCTTATAGGACTTTTAAATGTGTATGTGATGTTCTGTATGCAATTACACACAAAGGGGTAAAATTCCACCACATCAGCGCTTATGATCTGGAAGATCAGGAAAAATCTCCACCCTTTACCCACCAGACAGGTCAGAATCAGGACCATTGGATTGGAAGTCCAACATTTTATCCACTTGACTGTTGCCCCCATAAATGAAGATGTGATTTATACCACTTCTTCTACAGAGGGCTAAACTATAAAGCTTTTAGCAATTCAGTGATGTTGATAATGAAGCTATAAGATCTTTTAATGATGAAGCAGGATATGAAAACTATAACTTGTATAGTATAAGAGGGAAAAAACTATAAAAACAATGAATATATAACGCATTCAAAATGACAACAGATTGGCATACAATGCTACAAATGACAAATATCTTTCTTCTTTCTGCAAAAATGTTCAGGTTACAAGTTTTGCTCTTGTCGGAAGATTCTGAGTAAAAGAAATTTTTTTCATACATGATCACTGTTTTATGAAATTAATTGTTATATTTCATTTTCCATAAAGTAAAAAAAAAAAAAAAAATAGCAAAGCATTCTGCAGTATTCATGATGATATTGTAAGGTTGTTTAAGAATTGTATGTTATCAATTTGTGTTCATGCAGATGGTGTCCACACATTAAAAGTCACATTTGTTTTTTTGTTTTTGTTTTTTTTTGTTTGTGTGGATATTTCAAACCTAAAGCATAACAAATGATTTGAATAAAGCTGGTCCATTTTATAGTCTCTGAATGATCTTTGAATGAAAAGACGTAAAGTAATTCATCAAATCCATGTGTTGCATTTAGTGAAGTCTGTATTTGCTTCACAGGTTTCTTCAAGAACTCACTGTTCCTATGATTTTCTTTTTCTCAGCGTTTAGCCAGCATGTCAAGAGAAATCAAGGTAGCCATGCCAGTGGTGGATTTGGAAGTCTCAGCAGGGAGTCTCAACAACTCCCTCTAGCACCATCTCAGCCAAAGGCAAAAGATCTGACAGACCTGTCATCATACTTGACACAGCTGAATGGAAGAAAATGAAATGGTACTGTCTTATAAAGTCTGCATTTTCTTTCTCTCTTTCCTTGGGGTCTGTGGAAGAGTACGTTGGAATTAAAATACATCTGACACAGACATAATGTGTATAGACATGAGTGAGATGATGAATACATTATGTGAATTCTTTGAGCAATTTGTACGATAAATCAAACAGAATGTGAGTGTGGAGATGGTGACCAAACATTTCAGACTGCAGAATGTTGAATGATTGTGATGTGCTTTACTCGAATCTGCTGATGCTGACTTACAAGAACCGTGTTTACTGAAATTAGAACTGTGGAGAAAGAAATACATATGTCAGGGTTCCCATATCATGTCATGAAGAATCTTCATTTAATATGGACTGTGTGATGTTGGTAAATAAATCCTGAAATGAGGGCCTGAACATGTTGCATAAACTGTTCTTTTAAAACGTGGATGAATTGAAGAGATCTATTCTGTAAAAGCTCTGACAACTTGAGCGCCCTAGTAAGTTTCCTGTTGTATTCTCTAATGATGTATAGGAGAATTTTGCCTTGGAGAATTTTGCCTTGTCTTTCCAACGAGTATATTTTGTCTCAGAAATGTGGACCATGTGAAGCCTGTAACAAACTACTCTTCAGTTAATTGACTGCATTCATGCTGCCATCAATAGTCTGTTCAACAAACCACTCTCCCTCTGTCTCCCTGTGTTCATGCTGCTGTCAACAGTCTGTTCAACAAACCATTCTCCCTCTGTCTCCCTGTATTCATGCTGCCATCAACAGTCTGTTCAACAAACCATTCTCCCTCTGTCTCCCTGTGTTCATGATGCCATCAATAGTCTGTTCAACAAACCATTCTCCCTCTGTCTCCCTGTATTCATGCTGCCATCAATAGTCTGTTCAACAAACCATTCTCCCTCTGTCTCCCTGTGTTCATGCTGCCATCAACAGTCTGTTCAACAAACCACTCTGTTTCCCTGTGTTCATGCTGCCATCAACAGTCTGTTCAACAAACCACTCTGTCTCCCTGTGTTCATGCTGCCATCAACAGTCTGTTCAACAAACCACTCTGTCTCCCTGTGTTCATGCCATCAACAGTCTGTTCAACAAACCATTCTCCCTCTGTCTCCCTGTGTTCATGATGCCATCAATAGTCTGTTCAACAAACCATTCTCCCTCTGTCTCCCTGTATTCATGCTGCCATCAATAGTCTGTTCAACAAACCATTCTCCCTCTGTCTCCCTGTGTTCATGCTGCCATCAACAGTCTGTTCAACAAACCACTCTGTTTCCCTGTGTTCATGCTGCCATCAACAGTCTGTTCAACAAACCACTCTGTCTCCCTGTGTTCATGCTGCCATCAACAGTCTGTTCAACAAACCACTCTGTCTCCCTGTGTTCATGCCATCAACAGTCTGTTCAACAAACCACTCTGTCTCCCTGTGTTCATGCTGCCATCAACAGTCTGTTCAACAAACCACTGTCTCCCTGTATTCATGCTGCCATCAACAGTCTGTTCAACAAACCACTCTGTCTCCCTGTATTCATGCTGCCATCAACAGTCTGTTCATCAAACCACTCTTCCCCAGTCTTCATGCTACCATCAACAGTCTGTTCATCAAACCACTCTTCCCCAGTCTTCATGCTACCATCAACAGTCTGTTCATCAAACCACTCTCCCCCTGTCTCCTTATAATGATAGAAACAAGGGTTGTTATTGGATTGCAACTCCTACAACCATTCATACTTGCATACAAATGGGTTTTTGCATGCTTCACCATTTTTAACTCCACCAGGAAGGCAATCATATTCCATTTTCAAGGGTATGCATGTTCAGTATTCTCATGTTTCCAAAAGCCACCTAATGTAGACATGGCTTACAGTAGCCTTAACATGCATACAGTAAACCTCGGATAGAACGAGATCGTCGGGACTGATGGTTATTCTCATTGGATCCGAGGTGTCGTTGAATGCGAGGGGAGCATGTGATAAAGGGAAAGGCAAAAGAACTACCGGTACACAATCGACTTAGTGTGTAGTTTGTTGCCGTGACGGATGCTTCAATGTCAGTGCCGCGCTCAAGCACCCAACGCGTAAAAACGCTAAGCGAGGGCCGCCTTCGAAAACGGTTGTTCTGATGGTCGTTGGACGAAGTGCACGCGAGCGCTTTCCTTGCGAACGCAGGCCTGGTCTTGCTTGTCCTTCACTCTCCGCCTTGGCTTATAACCCCCTCTCCCTCCTCTGCGCCGCCTCGCAAACTAGCGGGCCCCTGTTCTCATCACGCCAGGCAGTGATGCAAACCGAATAAAGAAAGGGGGAAAAAAAGTGATTCAACTGGTTCATTCAACCAGCCATGGTTGTGCTCGTTAGAGCCGAGGCTGACTATTTTGGTGCTCGTTCGATCCGATTTATTTTACTAACAGTTTATAAGGAATAAAACGGGGATTAAAATGCACCTCGTTGGATGCGAGGTCTCGTTTAATCCGAGCTCGTTGAATTCGAGGTTCACTGTATTTGATGTTCTGGCTTAATATACACATGATGGGGTTCGGCACTACCAGGCCCCCAAAATAAGTTGACCTGGGATATTGGTAAAATGTTAACCCTTTTCCCATCAGTCGCTACCTTGCAGGATCAGCTGATCAAAAACCCAGTGTTCTCTCCCCTTAGATGTGGCACCTGTTGTACCACTTTTATTTTTGGATGGTTTAAATAACTGTTACAGAATTGCCAGCCATGGATCTAGCTACTATTTACAAAGTAGTTGTATTATTAGTCTGAGTGCAAAGTAGTTCTGTTCTTAGTCTTTAATGCAAAGTGTTATTCTTAATCTGCGACGTAACTGTCATATAGCATCATCATCATCATCATCATCATCATCATGTGCTCTGCCACATGGCATTGGCAATCATAGACCTCCATATGAATCTATCCTTTGTCACTGCAAGTACATTCATCACCCTCTATGTCCTCAGCCACTCTGCAAGTCCGTCCAATATTTTCTCCCAGGGTCTACCTGATGCTCTCTTTCCCTCCATCTTTTCTGTCGTGGTGCTCCAATTTCTCTTGCTTCATAAAATGTCCTATAAATGTTGCTTGTCTTTTCTTAATCTTCTTCTTTAATGTTCTTGTGTCTGCCTCCTTCAAGACTGTGTTGTTTTGTTTTCTTTGCTGTCCATGGAACTCTCAACATTCTTCTTTGAAACCACATGTCAGTTGCCTCAATCTTGTTCTGACTTTGTGTTGACTGTCCATGCTTCCACAACCATACAACAGTATCGGTTCTATATAACACTCAAGAACTCTCATCCTGATGTCAGCTGATAGGCATTTGTTTGTAAGAACACTTTTTATTTTCTTGAATGCTGTTTCAGGTTGGCCGATTTTGCTGGCTATTTCTGATATACATCTGCCATCTGGTGAGATGACCATCCCATATATTTTAACTTACCAACCTGTCAGTCTGATAGAAGTACGTGCTGATGGTCAGGTGTCGCCTGCGCAGCATGATGGTCCCTATCGGATGAGGGTGCTCCATGGGAGCACCTATTCACGTCGTTTACATCTGTTTTCTTTTGGCTGGCCAGTTTATCTTGGGAATATACGATGGTGGTTTCCCATTACCTTCCATTAATTTTTGTACAGACTCTTCCATAGCCTTTGTCATTCCCATGACTACCCACAAGGCAGTGGGGTGATTTTTTGACAGGATTTACTCCCTTAGTCTTGGTCATTATATGGCAACCATAACATATTCATCAGTGTTTATGGAGGCCTACTTTGTAGTATTGATGTTTGTGCAAAGAATTTGGTTCATTAAAATTTGGGTGCTGTGGACATGAGTTGTACAGATCACAGTTCCTGTGATCACCAAGATTCATGGCAGCTGGAAAAAATGGCCACGTTCATCACCAGATGTGGACTGACCGTGTAGACAACAACTAAAGAAGGACTTGCAGTTGAAGGGTTAATATCATGTCATGAGTAAACATGTGTTCATTGAAAACTGCTTGGACTCCATTTTCTAGAAAACTTGAGTTGCAAAATTTCAGTCAGCTAATCAGTCATTTTTTTCTTGAATATTAATGATGTGATCAGAATAGTTTGCCTGTTGAATGTGATAACAAAACAAAAACGTTCATAAATATCCTTTCATTCTGTCTAAGACAGCTCCTTTCTTTACCACAAAGGCTGGTTATTAAAAAGAATAGAAAAAGATTTGTTCAGGTTTCTCTGCCTGCCTCTGTCTTTAACAGCCCCCCTCCCCATTTTACTCCCCTTCACTCTCTCCCTTCCCTCTCCCGTCTTTTCTTCTTTCCATTCTTCTCATGAGGAAGCTGACAATGTTACTTCACCTTGATTTTCCCTTAATTGTAAATTCAATCTTTATACCGGTATGATTTTTTTCAGTGATGTTGTGTGTGATAATTTAATACATTCATTTTACAATTTCTCTGATTGATTTCTCTGAGTGTGTGTATGTCTACTTATTAAGATATATATAATGTACAGATATGCCTTATACTTAGAAAATAAATGTATGCTATTTGAATCAGGTGATTTTTCCCATCTTTTCGCATTTGCATTGTGTTTGTGTTTGTGTGTGTGTGTGTGTGTGTGTGTTGTGTGTGTGTTTGTGTGTGTGTGTGTGTGTGTGTGTGTGTTTTGTGAATGACAAGATAACATAAGCAAGCTATACTGATATGCTACCTTTTTTATCATCTTAAATTCTTTTCTTTTTTAATAAAACTACTTTACGTATTATGTATTTTCACACACTTGCTTTTATTCCCAGGTAGACCAAGTATGCAACCAAATTTAGTGACAATCGATTAGTAACAGCCTACATGATCATACCCATTTTTTAAAACCATTTTTGCTCCCTGGGGTCAAAACATTTGATAAACTGTGAATGGTTCAGATGTCCGCTCAAAATGTTCTTTCAGTTTCAGTCTGACCTATGACCAAATTGGGTAAAGACTGACTACCAGGTTTGTGGAGTCAGGGACGCTGGGATTCACACAGATGTCTTTAATCACCAGCTTGCAGCCAGATATATTGACACCTCAAAGTATTCAGTGATCCTTAACACTAAAATACCAGCTTGGGCAACGCCACCCCTGCAATTATTATCTGGCAATATCTTCCTCAGTTATCAAAAGATGCTAACAGATTCATCTATCGACAACATGAGAAAAGCTGCCTCCAGCATGGTAATGAAATGACTATCCCAAACTCAGGTGCAGGAGGTGGATGGCTCTCAGATATGGTGATTAACTGTAAAATGAGCCAAGCTTGCCGGGATAAATATTGGCTGCAAAATGAGCCAAGCTTGCCTGGATAAATATTGAGTGCAAAATGAGCCAAGCTTGCATGAATAAATGTTGGCCGCAAAATGAGCCAAATTGCCTGGATCAATATTGAGTGCAAAATGAGCCAAACTTGCATAAATAAATGTTGGCTGGAAAATGAGCCAAGCTTGCCTGGATAAGTATTGAGTGCAAAATGAGCCAAGCTTGCATGAATAAATGTTGGCTGCAAAATGAGCCAAGCTTGCCTGGATAAGTATTGGCTGATGAATGCGCCAAGTTTGCCTGGATAAATATTGGCTACAAAATAAGCCAAGCTTGCCTGGATGATATTGGCTATGAAATAAGCCAAACTTGCCTTGATGAATATTGGCTACAAAATGAACCACTTGCCTTGATGAATATTAGCTACAAAATGATCCAAGCTTGCCTGGACAAATATAAGCTGCAAAATGATCCAAGCTTGCCTGGATAAATAGTAGCTGCAAAATGAACCAGGCTCGCCTGGATGAATATTGGCTACAAAATGAACCACTTGCCTGGATAAAAACTAACTGCAAAATGAGCCAAGCTTGCCTGGATGAATAGTGACTGCAAAATGAGCCAAGCTTGCTTGTAAGAATAGGCAGTCCAGGACTGGTGATGGTTTCGAACAGGACAGGGCAGGGTAGCATTTGGCAAGGCCAAACCTGAAAATAACCTGTATGTCCTGTGACGGACCCATCACAGACATGAGGGCTGCATGAGTTCTAGACCTAGACCCTTGCACCCCACAAGAGAGGTCTTTTTTTACCATGACCTAAGTAGGGAGATAACCCTTACAGAAAACCTAGAAGGCTACTGTCATAGGTACCAGTCCTGCAGGCGCCTTCTTACAAACCACAATACCGCACCATGTAATATAACACAAATATATACACAGTAATTTTAATTCATTCAGCCACAGATCCCCAAAATTGGGTCATATTTAATACACTTTGGCAAGGCCAAACCTGAAAATAACCTGTATGTCCTGTGACGGATCCATCACAGACATGAGGGCTACATTAGTTCTAGACCTAGACCCTTGCACCCCACAAGAGAGGTCTTTTTTTACCATGACCTAAGTAGGGGGATAACCCTTACAGAAAACCTAGAAGGCTGCTGTCAAAGGTACCAGTCCTGCAGGCGCCTTCTTACAAACCACAATACCGCACCATGTAATATAACACAAATATATACACAGTAATTTTAATTCATTCAGCCACAGATCCCCAAAATTGGGTCATATTTAATACACTTTTACAAATGGTGGCTTCCTTGAATGATTGCAATTCAACACAAAATCTAGAGTGGATTCATCTGTAAACATGGATACATACCATGCGCTTCTTGAAAATCTTTGGGGGCAATTTGGGCCACCATAACCCAGAAAAAGTTATGAAAACTTACATATAAATGAGTTTCTTACACAAGATAGCACATCAGTGGTTCCCAAATAAACTATCACTGCAGTGTAGGCCTACTATGTAGTGTTTGTTCAAGAGGGATTCTTCACACTTGGACAACACATGTACTCCACGTAATTTATCCTGCTAAGAATGTTTTACCTTTTGTTGTTGTTTTTTTAACCTGACTGCAACTGTTACGTACAGTTGAATGTGTGACTGGGTTTACACTTTTTACTTCACCATTAACAGAGTGTTTTGGGGAGTAGCCACACTGGGTATTCTCAAGATTTCATAAGCTACTGAAGATGACATAGCCAAATGTCTTACAGGATCTTTAATTAACAAGTGTATTTGATATTTTGTGTGCATATGCACATGAAAGGGATTCAGGTACAAGCAACTGTTGAATTATAATAAACAATTGTCAGAATTTTTTATTGAAAGGTGCTTAATATGCCTCCTGATGATAATATACGTTAAGAAGACTTTGTAAATTAATCATTGAATCATATCTACTTGTTCTACACTGGTGAAATCCATTCAGTCAGTCACCCAGGCAAGTAAAAAAGATGGCGGACAAGTTAAAACATAAAAATTAAACTGCCTGTATGCCAGTTGAATGTCTGTAAAATACAAAAACAAGTTTATCTTGGGAAAACTCATGTAAACGGTAGACAAGGCAACTGCAGTAATGTTTTTTTCATTTAACCGTTGATCGATCAGCAACATTTACCTAATCTGTTAAAGTTTTGGTTGAACATTAATTTTAAAATCTTCTAATTAAAACCAGAAACCAGAGAAAAATTACAAAATATATATCTTATCAATATGAAAAGGTGAGGTAGGGGAGGGAATGTGTATCTGTTTGTGATATTGGCTGATCCATGTACAGAAGTTAAAGATCAGAATAATCTGTATTGCTGAATGTGTTCATTGCAAGCACAGACATCTTTGGCGTAAAGATGTCAGTGGTTGTATACCTACAAGCATAACATCCCACAGCTAGTATTCTCCAACGTCTGTAATTGGAAGTTGGAGAGAGTTATAGCTCTTACAAAGTCTTGGCCAAATGTATAGACCTACAGATCTATAATGCATACATGTATATCCTTTTCTAATTGCAGAAGTCTTCTCTCTCTCTCTCTCGCTTGGTTTGTTTGATTTTTTCCAAACTATTTGACTGTCAACCAGTTGCATCTGGGGTGCCAATTTTAGGTAAAACGGGACAATGAGCAAGAACTCAAGGCATGCGACAAACTTTCCCCTGCCAGTGGGGTCACCAGCAACACTACACATTTTGGGCGTTTTTGTCTCATCAGCAGATAAACTTCAAACTTTGCACATTTATGCCCATGGAAAAGGATTTAACTTTACCTATAGCAGAGTTTGTGGTGATACCCTGCTTTTAAATATAATTTAAAAACCTCTTTTCCCCAACAATAAATTCTACAATTACTTCTTTCCCTCAGTCTGTGTACTAAATATTGTAAGATGGTCTTTGTCAATTGTATGCATATGCCTGGTGAGCGAGTGTGCTTTGATTTGAATTTTCAAGATCTGACACCATATAAATACTGTAATGATTATTTTGGGGGGGAGAAACTGCCAGTTAATTCTCAAGATATTTTCTGGGTGAAAATTAGTTCCAAAGGCATGATTTTCGCTTGTGCAAACTCATGAATGCAGACTGGAAGGCATGTGTTTTACCTCTGTGCCAACGTGGCCATTAACACACAAACAGGCCTACATGCGCACACGGCAAATGCCGGACGCCATTTTTTTTTTTTTTTTTTTAAAGATCAGAATTATTTCCCACAAAGCTTTGTGGGAGAGTACAGGAAATCTTGCTACTTATCTTTTATACAATCAGCGCTTAGATTTGATTTTATCAAGATTTTGCGCTATATAAATAAAATATATTATTATTATTATTATTATACAATTCGATGATAATGAAATTAGATGGACGGAGGTAGTGCATGCATTGTTCCTCTCTCTCTCTCTCGTTATTTTGCCCTTTGATATCACTGTTTATGATGGTGTCTTCTCTTTGTTCCTTGGTCTTTCCTGTTCTCTGGTAGACTGCTTTGGGAGTTTGCTTTGGCGACGGTCATATTTTGTTATTGTGTGGATAGAGTAGCTCTGGCATCAGTAATGTTGCTTGTTGCCTTTTCCTTAGGTTCCCCTCTCTTGTTTCTTGTCTTCACGGTTTGTTCCAGGAATCTCTATTTGGCAAACGGTAGTTCCTTTCCTTCCTTTCCTTTCCTTTGGTGCCCACGATCTTGAGGATGATCATTCCGGCACATAAAGGGGGGTGTTGTAGACACAGTCCATTTGTAAGCTATTCTCATTGTCCGTAAACATTGCTGAAATCCGTTACCGTAAGGGCCACGTGGTGTCCAGAAACTCACTGTTGGGCGGAGGCTCGCGACACAAAAGCATCAACTGTTGCTGCCTCTACTGTTTCATTGGGAAGATGGTTCCAGTCCCCAACAGTCCTGGGTAGAAATGAGCCACCTCTGTACTGAGTTCTGGTGTTGATGAGGCAGAACTGCTGGCTGTGGGTACGGCACTGTCGTGGTGGGGGTGGGACTAGCTTGCTCCGGATAATTGGGCACTGGATTAGTCCATGGTGGATTTTATAAATGAACCCAAGGCGTGTGGTTCTTCGCTGCTCAAGAGATGGCCAGCCCAGTTGGTCGATCAATCGGCTGACACTTGATGTGTTGTGATATCGGTTGAGCACGAAACGGGTGGCACGTCTCTGAATGGCCTCCGACTTGTCTATGCTCTCCTGTGTGTATGGATCCCATACTGATGATGCATATTCAAGAAAGGGTCTCACGAACGCCTTGAACGACTTCTCCTTGATGGAACTGGAGCTGATCTTTAAATTGCGCCTGAAGGAACCCAGCATTCGGTTAGCTTTGTTTACCGTCTCGTTGATGTGGGTGTCCCATGTCATTTCTCGATGTAGTGTGACGCCCAGGTATTTGGCTGTGTGGACGGTGTCCTGGTTGTGGCCGTGCAGGACGTAGGAGTGATCCAGTGGGCTCCTGCTCCTGGTGACTGGCATAGACACGCACTTTGCAGGGTGGAACAGCATGTCCCAGCTCTTCTCCCATACCGGTAGGCGCTGGAGGTCTTGCTGTAGCTGGTCTTGTTGTTCGCTGTTGACTACAACCCTGTACACCGTTGTGTCATCCGCAAATAGTCTTACCAGTGCCGTCAGCTTGTCTGGAAGGTCGTTGATATAGGCCAGGAATAAACAAGGTCCCAACACGGAACCCTGAGGGACTCCTGACCTAACGCTGACATAGGAGGAGTGGTGACCTATCAAAGAGGTTATTACATAATTGATAAATATCTGCAGATCAATAGCCTAACACTTATTTGACTACAAGCTTGAAGAGAAAAGAACAGACTTTCCCGGCAAGACATGACACAAAACACATCCAACAAAAGCAGACAAAATACGCGAGGGCCTGTAAGCGTAGGCCTACGTCTAACAGAAATCCAGAAAAGATTTCCAATAGCTCGCTAATAGAATGACTAAATACGCAAATCGAAAAAAAAAACTAAATCAATAGAAATAAAAGTAACAATAATGATTTTTAAAATATATAACTGTGACTATTATTTCTAAAAATCTAGCCCTACAGTTATACGAGTATATGATTTTAAGAACTTCACCAAGATCACAAAACAGGCTGATTTAAAAGGTATAGAGGTCTAGTCTAATGGCTACCTGGTTGAACCTGGTTCTCAGTTACAAAAAAGGCTACTACTTACTGCGTAGCTTTCATCGGCGATCCAGCCGACTTCTTCAGCGCAACTGCTGGGTTGAGTTGTTGCGAGTTGAGTTGGTTTTAAAGTCCTACCACTCTTAGAGTATATGAGGACTAGCGAAAAAAAAATTTTGAAGAAGCCTTCAGTAATTTAAATGCATTGTGAGAAACCGATGCTTTATTCGGTTCTCCGATCCACCCTGGATGTCAATCGAATGGGTGAATGGTGCTGGGTTGAGAACTGGCTTCAGTGATTTAAAGGGGTTCGCTGAAATTCAAATTTCGTAGTGCATATTTTGATGAGGCAAGATGGTTGCCTCTGTTAAAGCAAAACCTCTATTACCAGTTGTTTTTTTTAGGGTAAAGTCGTCGTCACGTAGGTCAGAAATATCAGTTGTTCTACTGTTAAAGGACTAATGTTAAGACACAAAAATTCGGATAAACAAGTCGTCCTGGTATTCACAGGTATCACGTTTTATTAAATAACAGCGTTTGAAAGGGTAGGCTAATGTTATTCGGATGTTTTTGATGTGACGACTGGGATCTGGTTTATTTTTCTCCTGACGCCACGACGAGTGCATTTACATTGTAAGCAACATCCAATCATGTGCTCAGATACTTTCCAAGTTCCCCCCGAAATCTAAAGCGGTCTTAATGTTTTATTTGGCTAAAACGCGGTAATTAAATGCAGTTAGTGTTATAAATGAGTTTCCGTTCCGCAGTTTCCGGCGGAAGTTATCACTAACAAATCTTTCACCAAGGCTGTACTTGTATGATCGAAGAGGCAGAAGTTCATTTTGAATTGTAGCATTTCCTTCGCGTGTTGTAAACGGTAAGTTGTTAGAAATATGTTATACTGTGCACCAACAAGCTGAAGAAAATAATTGGTCATAAACGTTGAAGAATGAAACATATAAACCTGTAATAAAATAATCCGTATTAGGTGTCCAGAAGACTCAAACTTGATCATTGTGATTGTCATTTCTGTCGCATAGGAAAATTGTAAGCAAAAGGAGACTTGCGGAAAGGGATCGATTTCAGATATCTTCATTGTCACTGTGGTATTGTGTTAAATATGATAAGCAATGTGATGAGGAGGAGGATTGAATCCAGTGCTTTTGTTACAGTTGTCTCATCAAACTTGTGCTGGCCTCACTGATAAGGTTTTAACGTTATCCAAAAACTGACAGTTCATGACGCTTTGATGGAGGGATGTCCGATTGGTAAACTCTGGATTGATCATTATTTGAGATAATTATTAAAACGATGCTTGTTGTGATGTTAAACATAGATGAAGGTACCACTTCCAGTTTCGATTTTTTTATTTTGTTTATTTTGCTCACTTAATTTGGCCACGTGTTTTCAACCTGTGCATCTGTCAAAGAGAAGAGCTAAACAGGCTTTTCAGATATGACTTAATTTTACTCCCCAGTTCTATCAATCATGACATGCCAAATTTTAAGGCCAGTTTGCTAGGAGATTTTCAGCGATTTTTCTTCATTTTGCTTTTAAGTCTTTAAATTCTAAATATTTACTGAAATTGTTGATTTTGGTTAGGCCTATGTAATATTTTGATTATCACACTTTTAGGTGCAATGAACTAAAAACTTGTAACATGTAGGCCTACCTAAATATTTTTTTTAAATTTTGTATATTGGATAACTGAGTGAAAATATAGAATTGGTACCCCAAAGGTTGCAGAGTAGTCAAAAATAAAGATGGAGGTATAGTTTTACTTTTGCCATATTTTGAAAGCTAAAGCAGTGTAGTTTAAGAGAACATAGATTTTTAAGACCTTTTATCTTTTGTGTCGATACATGTCATCTAACAACATTGGGTATATTTCATCATGCTAAAAAGCTGGGTCTCATTTGGTTTTTTAGTAATTTGCATAATAAATCGAAAATATATCTTGGTGTTGCGTGCATCACAGTGTGACACCACATGGCTCAAAGTTCTGAAATATACAAAAATACAAAATAATTGCTGCATCTTGTGGTTGTTGGACAACAAAGGAACCAAACAAGATAGAAAACACAAATGTAACATTTCATATTGTACAGATATAAGCACTTGAAAAGTGTGACACCATGAGGTACGCGACGCCGCTGTGAAAACATTTAAGATTGATCTCAGTTTGCACTATTTTGTAAGAGTCTGTGCATTATCATTATTTTGCATGATCAACAGCTATTGTGTGCATAAGAACCAGATATATTAAATTAATTTCTAGGCAAAAATCAAAAGTATCATCATGATAATCATGTTTTGTGTCATGTTTTCACATGTGACACCGCTGACATTACATGTGACACCGTGAAGTACATGACATATCTTCAGGCAATGATGAAGTCTAAAACTGGCTTTTCCACTTAGATTTTTAAGACCTTTTATCTTTTGTGTCGATACATGTCATCTAACAACATTGGGCATATTTCATCATGCTAAAATTCTTAAAACAGAGACGATGCCGTTACGTTCATCAACGATCAAGTGTGACACACTGTGCCACACACAATCCGATGAGACAAATAAGCCAGTATTGGGATTTATCGACCCATTTCACTAAAATTACGCTTTATCACACATTTAAACTCATATATACACATCAAAAAGAGATTAAAAAAAGGCATCGTGCACTCATCGCGAACACAGTGAAGGGCTGGAAAAGTCTTGAAGCAAGTTGAAGGGTTGACCTGATTTCACGCGGGGAATTCTCATTCCGTTCTTACAAGGACACGATGTGTGACACCACACAGATTTTTGTGCTTCTGCTATTTTTAGCAGTACACACTTGTGCACAAACGTCATCACTCGATGTGTACATATGATTAGTCGTTTTAGATGGTCGCTCGACTGGCCAGGCAGCGTTCATCTGCAACAATCGGACTTTGAAGTCGTGGCGTTCCGTGCATCATAAGTGTGACGCCATTCACAAAAAAAATTCTAGAAATTTAATAGTTCGCTTTATTTCTGTTAAATGGTATCGGTTGTAAGGTAATTCATATCTATTTCAAGATGAAAAGCTGAACTTGTGCTTGAGATGAATGGCACTGTGTGTAGCGAACAGGCACTGCACACACCATAGCGTGACTCCGCTTGTGAATACGGAATGGTCATTTTCAGGAGTCTATACGCAACACGCTTTTCAAAATTAATCGCATTGTCGTCACAGTTTAATTGACGTTTTATTGATGATTTAAAACAATCACCACGCAATAAATTGAAACAGTGTGTGTGTTTGACTGCAACATTCGAAGCACATGTTCAGCTGCAACTTTTCAGCGGCCATATTTGTTTGTTTTTCGCACTTAAAGTGCACTTTTCTTAAAAATGAAAATTATTGTGGTGCCATCGCTGCTACCACAGCTTCTCCATTGTTAACTTAGTACATTAGTAGCCTTTATGCTACCTGGGAGTTAATTTCTAAGCTATAGTAGAGGAAAACGTTCACTACCCCTTTGGGGTACCAATTCTATATTTTCATTCAACTGTAAGCGCTGTCGCGAAATAGGTGTCTTATCCAATGTCACCATAATTTTTTTTAGTTTTTAATCCTATGACTTAAAACTTTGCACAGTGATTAAGCACAAACAGATGCACAGAACAGACTAAAACCAAGTCTCTATCTCATTTCACAGGACCACAGTGCAAATGTGAATAACATGAAAAGTGAAAATCTGTCAACACTCTTTCCACATATCAGACACCATTAATAATAGTCCATTTTAAAGCCAAACATGTCCTGAGTCTGTGCAGAAAATTTCAAGTCATTCTGATCAGAATTGTGGATTTTATGCTGACATTAGTAGCTATACTGTCCGAAAACGCTTCAACCAAGAAAACAGCATTTAAAGTTTAAAAACAAGCAAAAGTAAATAAAACTTGACTTTAGCATGCATAAGTCACCAAGGCTATTCATGGGCACCTGCCAAGTAAGAATTCCTTAGTTTCTTCTGCAAACTCAGCAGCTTCAAAAGTTCTTTTCGTCCTTTCAGCCTTCATTTCTGGCTTTGCTTGCACGAACGATGCAGTGATGCATGCATGTTTAATGAGGTGATAATTTTGTAAAGGAACATTGCATATAGGTTAGAAAACATGCAAACAAATAATTTTATCACCTTTTTTTGTCTTTTTAGTGCTAAATATTGGAAATATACATAATAAAGTAGTATTATGCCAAATATTGAAAAATCATAAAAAATAAAGAAAAATTGTTAAAAAATCACCTAACATATATAGTAACAATCTGGCCTTAAAAAGATCTATGGTTAAGCTGCATGGTTTACCAAGGTGTTGGTGATAATCATGACACCAGTGCTCATTGATGTTGGCAATTAGGCCTACTGCTGATAACAATCTGTATTGACGTCACCAAGTTTGTATAGTGATTTGATGCTTGCTGATTTTATTTATGGTTATTTCTGTTGTGTAAGAGGCCTTTTTTATATCGCTGATGAAGGCAATTTAGCAGAATACCATTTGGCAGTCTCAGCAGAATCATATCAGCTAGTTCCACAGATTATTTATTTATTGAAATAATTTATCTGGCTGTGTAATGACATCAGTTTTTCTATGAAAGTATAGAGAAGAAATCATCTTAAGTCTCATAGTATTCCAGTACTGTGAAATAATTCATTTTGGCAGTTATGACATCAATTTTTCTATGAAGACAAAAGAGTTAATAGATAATTATAATCTTCGCTGTTAGCATTATAAATACAATTCAAGTATTGCACGGGATGCGTTGTCTTACCATCTCATGATAACTTATCAAAATCAGATCTTGATCTGAGGTGAGTTTCTTAGGTATAACAAATCAAGCTAAAGCTAGGTGCTAATGGTTAGCTAGTCTAGGGGTGAGCATGTATACAGAACTGGTTGTAGCAAATCTAGCAAACATAGCAATTTTTCCAAGACGGCGGAACATATGAAAAGATATGTGGAGTTGCTTCTTCAGAGTAAAATTGCCGATGACCTTTTGCCTGATGTCTCTTCAGTACTGACAAACATAATCACTTTTGCGGTAAATATAATTACAACATTTATCGGCCATTTTATGAGGAAAGGGGAATTAGAGCACCAGGAAAGCTGGAAGGAAGGAGAGCACCAGGTAGACCATGGGAGAAAATGTTGGGCAGACTTGCAGGGTTGCTGAGGATAGAGAGGGTGGAAGATGTGCTTGCGGCAATAAGGGATAGATACATATTGTATGGAGGGCCATGATCACCAACGTCATGTGGCAGGGCACATGATGATGATGATAATAATTAAAACGGCAAAAGAGTACAAATACATGAATCCTGATGCACACACATTAACCATCTTGAAATTGTAAGCTAGCTCCTGTCACAGCTGCTATGATTCGCTAGTGTAGCTGTTAGCTTTGCTTGTGCAAAGGGACCGTAAGAAATCTGCTCACTTGATTGGTGTATTTTAGCAAGCTGTGTCTTACTTTAAGCCAGAACAAGATTGAGGCAGCCGAGATGTGGTTTCTAAGAAGAATGTTGAGAGTTCCATGGACACCAAAGAAAACAAACGAGACAGTCTTGATGGAGGCAGACACAAGTAGAACATTCATTAAGGAAGATTAGGAAAAGACAGGCAACATTTATAGGGAAAGAGAGCACCAGGTAGACCCAGGGAGAAGATACTAGACGGACTTGCAGAGTGGCTGGGGACAAAAAGAGTGGAAGAGATGCTTGAGGCAACAAGTGATAGAGACAGATGGTAGACCATAATCGCCAACGCGGCAAAGCACCTGATGATGATGATGTGTCGTACTTTGCTATGCCTAAGAAACTTACTGAGCTGTTTGCTTGGATCATATGTTTAGGCTTTAGCCCTATTGAAAAAAAATTCATCTGCTTTTTGTGGCATTGATTTTTACTTTTGAGACTTTACATGTAACGCAGATTCAGTGCTTAAAACGTTCCGCGTCTGGGCAGAATTCCGCGATTTCAGTTTGTCAAAAAAAAAAAAAAATAATAAAAAAGAAAGAAGCAAGGCATCCGTGATCGGTTTGCAAGCGTTCATAGCAACGGCGCACAAGTTATGGCCCTTGATTTGCCCCCCGGACCCCCTAGTTTCAGTGGGTTTTTTCCTTCTGTTTTAAGCCCTGAGATTGATTTTTTTTTTTCCATTATTATTTTTTCCAAATTCAACACTAAAATTGATTAATTCAGTAAAAGGGAAATATTCATTTATGTAAATTCAAGCATTTTAGGTCTGTTAACTGATTAAGTCCTCATTTATTCAGATTTTTCCTTTTTCCTTTTTTGTTTTTTTTGTTTTGTTTTTTGGTGGGGTTTTTTATTTCTTTGTTTTTTTTTTGGTTTTTTTTTTTTTTTGTTTTTTTATATGTTTTCTTCACAGTTTCATACAAAGTTTTGTTGAAGGTGGTCATATGACTAAGCATATAAACTGTTACTTGATTGTGTGCAATTTTGTGCTGTGATTTGTGCTTATTTTTTGTACCATTTTGATCAATTTTGTCCTTATACCTGGGGCTATATGATCGGGCATCATTGTTCACAGGACTCCCGCTCTCGTTCATGTTTAAAGGGTTGCTTCACTCTCTAGTCTCTGGAATTTTAAGAGGGCAAGGATGGTAGACATTTTAAAGGGTGACAGTTAAGATACTTTGCCAGTACAGTGTTTGATGTGCAAGGTAAGATTTTGGTTTATTTTGCTTCAGTTTATTCATTATTGTTGGTAGTTACAGAAAAAATATTTTGTAATGTTTATGTCTGAAATTGTTGGATATAATACACACATAATAATATAATAATAATATATTTTATTTATATAGCGCAAAATCTTGATAAAATCAAATCTAAGCGCTGTAATGATGTATTCAGGGAGAGTGAGAGAGAGAGCACTCATAATGGTGTAGATCTGTAGCTGAGAAAATGACAACGCTTGAAAAAATGAAGTTAAGTCTTCCATAAGTTCTTGCAGTTTCCCTTATTGTGAACAGGGTGGCATCTTCTGTGCAAGCAGACTCGCTAGAGGCTGATCATTTTACAAACATGAGAGGTACCCACTCATATTCAGCTCAGTGTTACAGTGGCAACAGAATGTGAGCTGCTGATTTTGCTGTCTACATTCACTTTCAGTTTTGTAAACACACACTCTGACATGTTTAAAAAGTGAAGTAACGCACACTGTTTTAAAGGATGCGTCTCATTTGTGCGCTGTTGTGAAAGATGCAGTTTTCAACTCCAGAGTGTGAAATGTGCACAGAGTGTGTGTTGTCAGGAGCCTTGGTTCATAATAATAGTATTGATAATGAGCCTTCAGTGGGTGTGTTACCAGTGTTTTGAAGACAAAAGAAAACCAGAACACATTGCAGACTCAGCATTATATAAGATGATAATGATGATTCATCAGGTATCGTCTAGACTGAACAGTCTAGGCTCAGATGATAAATCATGCAAATATTGCAGATAAAACAAAGAAATGGTAGGGGAAAAAAGGTGACAGAGGCAGTGGAAGAGGGGGGGGGGGGGGGAGAAAGGGAAGAATATCATTATGATGTATATCTAAAAAGGCTCCAACTCGTCTAGTGAAGAGGAAAAAGCATGATGAAACAGGTTAAAAAAAAAACTCATGGAAAAAAGAAGCAGACATGGCAGAGGGAGACTTAAGTGAACCAGTGCATCATGAGAAAGAAGAGGAAACAACCATGGATGCTGAAACTGACTGTCAGCAAAGAGAGTAATCAGAGAGAAATCATAAACTTGATAAAGAAAGCCTCAATGAAGGACAGAAGGAACAGTAAAAAAAAAAACACTTATGAGTGTGAATGCTGACTACAGCCCAAAAGAAAGAGAAAGGATTATGGATGGAGAAAAAAAAAAGGACATAAAATGAACAAAATCGAGTTGTCCATAGTGGAAAAATAATGGAAAAAACATTAGAGTAGTGTCCACTGCAAACTCAAAACCAGAAGATGACATGAGTACCAAACCATGTTATGTATTCACATTTACGACAGATAAACTCTCAGCCTGATGTGTTGTGTAAATAAAAATGCTAGGAAAAACTTGGAAAAGTAAAATTCACTACAAGTAGGCCTATAATCAGGATGATTTGCGTATTGGTGACTTTATTACCGTTGTATAATCTAGATAGCTTTTTGAATAAGAAAAGTGAGTAACTTGCTAGACCTAGTCCTTATCAACAGTGACTGTATGATATCTGATATGTGACCATGTTGGAAAAAATTACCACGATGTCTTGTTATTTCAAGTCTATATTTAGAAAAAGGAAAATTGTTCAAAGAAGATGTGCTTTGATGGTGATGTTCCGATGTTATTCACAACATTCTCTGTATTGTGTATCATCATTATGATGTTTATTATTGATATTAGTCAGTTTTATGGCTCATGTCATTGAAGGGTCTAAAGAGAAACACACTTGCCCGCACACACACACGCACACACGCACAAATAATGAAATATCAAATGTTTTTAACCTTTTGATTCCCACATTTTTTTCACCAGCATGCTGTACTACCAACTATGCTAGCAAAGCAAAAACTTAACTCTTTGATTCCCTCACCCTGTCTGCCAGCTTCTTGCAGGAAGCTGGTGGATAAGGTGAGGGAATCAAATTCAAAGGCTTAAGCTTTTTGCTGTTAGTGGATAATGTGTGAGAGTCACAGGGTTAAAAAGCAGACATACAAACAAACAAACAACCTTTCCAAGTTTCCTCATACGCACACCTAATGTGTTGAAATGATTGCACTGAGATTTGACACTCGCACAGTCTGAAACACAGCATCATTATTGGTTTTGTTTGCTTGTTTTTGTTCGTTTGTTTGTTGTGTTGTGGTGTTTCAGTTTTGTTTTGCGTTTTTCTTTTTTTTTTTAATGGGTTTGAAAAATGTTTGTGAGTAGGCCTATAATATATGATAGTAGTTGCAGGCACGTTGCATACATATGTTTTCTGATTTGGATAATTACGTTCATGTACCAGCAAGGAGTGAAACTTCACCTGCAGGTCATTTAGTTTGTAAATCTTCTAGAACTTTCTGTTTCAGTGAATTGATGTCCTGTACTGGAGTGACTGCCGGTGTAAATCTTCTAGAACTTTCTGTTTCAGTGAATTGATGTCCTGTACTGGAGTGACTGCCGGTGTAAATCTTCTAGAACTTTCTGTTTCAGGTGAATTGATGGCCTGTGCCGGAGTGACTGCCTTGTAGAACTGGCATCCTTGTTTGCTCAGATACCCAGCCACATATCCTCCTGGAAGGTGAACCTGTTGGTTCTGTCTGCACCACAGATTTACACAAACATAGCTGTATACTGAACCTAGTATGGAACATGAACTGTTCAGTTCCGGTGTAGCTATGCAGAATCACAACCCAGCCAAGAAATCAGTTCACACAACTTGGTCTAATTCAAAAAGGTATCGCCCCGTTCACAAACCAAGCCCTACACCGGATATGATGTCTGGTCAAAACCAAACAGTGACCTTCCCAGTTGACAACCAGACATGTGAACTTGTCCGACTTTCAGCAGCAGCTGGTGGTCCTAGGACTGATGAAGAAATGCCACCCAAAGGCATTGCGTCATTGGGTCTGTTGATGAGGTCAAAGAGCCCAACTGGGCACTGTACCATACCTGAGAAAGACACTTCCCATTTTGATCTGGCACTGATAGAGTCGGAGGTGGGCAGTGAGTTCAGTAAAAACTATTTCAATGTTCGGGAGCATGAGTTGGTATGTGCTATTTCATCTGGCTTTACGTTCCAGGATGATGAAGGACGTTTTTCATCATCCATTGATATGTCTTTTTACTGGTGCAATTTCTGCACTTTCTCTACAAACTCCAAGACAAAACTCTTGCAACATGTCATGGTGCACAGGTTTCACTGTAATCACTGCCTCTATCAGTCTTTTTCTAGAGCTGATATCATCCAGCATGCTGTGCACACTCATGAAGACTTTAAGGAGATCAGTGGTAACATGAAATATTGTACATTGCTTCCTGACTTTTTGCGCATCACATCTGTGCTGAAGACGACTGTACAGAACAGAAAACGAAAGTTTACGAATGGACATGATGACAATAAACAAGTGTTAGGTAACAACAGACATGACGACGGCGAACAACCATCGAGGAAACGGTGCAAAACTGGACGTGGCCGTGGCAAACGAAAGGCACGGAAAAAGTTTTCTCCAGATTTTGTATATTTTGACGTAGGTACAAAAAAAGTAGAAAATGGAGATGATGTAACAGTACTAACTCCAGAAAAAGCAGAAGATGGAGATAATATGAAGCCAGGAAAAACTGAAGATGGAGATGATATGAAGCCAGGAAAAACAGAAGATGGAAATGATGTAACTCCAGAAAAAGCTGAAGGTGGAGATGATGTGACTCCAGAAAAAGCTGAAGATGGAAATGATGTAACTCCAGAAAAAACTGAAGATGGAAATGATGTAACTCCAGAAAAAGCTGAAGATGGAGATGATATGAAGCCAGGAAAAACAGAAGATGGAAATGATGTAACTCCAGAAAAAGCTGAAGATGGAGATGATGTGACATCTCAGGAGTGCAGAAGCAAGAGCAGCTGTCCAGTTACCTTAGAGGAAGTAAGAGAAGAAGAAGCACTGCAAGCATCATTGGGAAGTAGCAGTAGTACTGGCAGCGTTTCTCCCAACAACCCCTTGTCCGACAGTGCATCTACCAGGACTACACATTCTACTTTTGTGTCCAAAAAGTGTGATTCCAGACAGTCTTTCTCCAAGTGTGATCTTGGCTCTGGTGGGACAGATTTCCACCGATTGTCGTTGGTGCAGGGGGATTCCTCACAGACGCATCCCCCAGATTTGATGCCTGAGACACCTCATGGCAGCCAGCAGCATCTGGCTCACTGTTCTGATAGCAGCCCTTCTTCCTGTCCATCTCTGTCACCCCCACCAAAACTGAGCAACGAAGATGTGGAAACTGATAAACAAATGCATTTAGGCTGGACCTGTACTCTCTGTAAGTATACCTGTGTCACAGAGGATAGTTTAAAGTACCACTACAAGCTCTGTCACGGAGGAGAAAATGTTGCTGAGGAGCATGTTAGCCCGCTTCATTTTATATGTATTGATCATGTTGATGAAAACTGTGAGCTGAATTCAGCTGATGAGAGTTGGATGACCTCCCTTGTTGGTCACAATACTCCCAATGAACCACCTGTTCTTGTTAAACAAATACCAGCTGATATTTGTTCAAGAAGAATTCAGGCTCCAGTCCCGCAGAGTCATACCAAGGACATCATTAGCCTGAAATGTTGCCACTGCTCCTTCAACACTTCCCTTATTGAAGACTTGCGTAGCCACATTCTAAATGATCACAAAGGGAAGAGCTTGTGTGGTTTGAATCCTGACAATGAATCAAACTACATATGTGCAAAGTCAGGTTGTATTTTCATGACATCAAGTGGGTTGAGTTTCCTAACCCATACTCAAGAGTGTGTTCCATGGCCACAGCCCCCGTCTTCTAGTGTTACGCTGGAACAATCAGTTGTTGAATGTCTGCATGCTACAGCCACAAAGGCAGAATTTGACATTATGTTACCTTCTCACACTGCATCATCTTCTGGATCTGATTCCAGGAACAGCAATCTTGTAGACATTCAGCAAGAGATGGACTTTCCAGCAGATGTTGAAGTGTCGGGCATTTCATCAACTTACAGCTCCATTTCTTATGTGCCTCCTGCAGACAATCCTTCTGCCGTTGGAATAACTGATTGTACTAACACGAACAGTGGATGCTCAATACATAGTTCTTCAGATGTCACTGTGGGTGTATCTCATAATGGGACAGACTTTCTTTCTGACATAATTGTACCTGCTGACAGTAAATATCAGACAGATGGCCCTCCAGTCATCAGCCCTTTTGGTAATAGTGCATATCAGACTGACACTACTCCAGATCTCAACAGTGCTGATATTTATGACAGTGGGTGCCTGACAGACATCACACAAGATGGCAATATTGATGAAAATGCACAAGATGGCAATATTGATGAAAATGCCATGATGTCCCCAACCTTTAAAGTAGTTGCCCGTGTTGAGTATTCGTCCAGGAAGCATTTAAGAGAGGCTACAAGCTCTGATGACCTTTTGGATACTTCTGACAGACTTTATGAACAAGGTCATGTAGAGGAAATAGGCTCGCCATTCACTACTCCAAAGAATGATAGTGCTGAGGGGAAGTTAAAAATAGGTGGGCACATTGAATATCCTCTCCGCCAGATTCCTGCAAACAACACGAGTTTGGATTCCACTGAGACATTTGATAAACAGGGTCATGTGGAGGAAATGCACTCGACATTCACTCTTCCAAAGATCGACCGTGTTGAAGGTGGATTAAAACCTTCTGGTATGCCCTTTAGCTGTCAGCGTGATGCTGCAGAACATGCAACACACACTCGCTCAGAGCAGGGTCATTATAAGAACAGACAGAGAGGTGCCAGAGGCACTGCTTCAAAAAGAAAGACAAAAATTGATTGGATTGATAGCATCGATCGTGAAATAGAATGCATCAAATGTGACTTTCATGCCTTTGCACTGTCGAATCTCAGAACACACATGCTTTGCAGTCACGACCAGTTGGTGTCAGTCCCTTTTAGAAGTCTCTATCACAAAGACTTGCATTACAAATGCATTTTTTTTGCTTGTCCCTCACAAGAGTGCATGGTGTTTGGCTATAATGAATTGGAGATTGTTGAGCACTACAGGCATTGTCATAGTTCTCAGCCACATTCCTATTTAGACCCCAGTTATGAGACAGCTCCTGTCAAGCTGCATCATCGGAGGAAAAGGAAGGGGTCTCATGAATCAAAGAAAGCGTCCAGGCCTCATGTTCAGGAAGTGTCCAGGCCTCACAATCAGTGTACCATACCCCGTGCTGAGAACGACAAACAAACCCCTTATATGTGCTTGTACTGTGACGAGAACATATACACAAACACAGTGGCTGAAATGAAAGCACATTATATATCGAATCATACAGGACAAGAAATCACTATCAGGGATGTAAATGCCTTCCGAGACAAAAGGGTGTCACGTGTGTTTGTTTGTGATCAACCTGAGTGTGATTTCTATACTGACCAAATGGACACACTTGGCAAACATGCAGATGTGCAACATCCTAGCCCAGTGGCTGATCAATATTACCAGTGTCTAGCCTGTGGTTGGATGAATTCTGATTACTCAGCTGTTGATAATCATGTGTCTATGATGCATGAGAGTGAAGGTGGGGCCAGAGTGGTCACCATGATCAGTGTCAGTGGTGGCGAGCAGCGAGCTGTTGAGGAACGGTTTGTGCCTTACACGACTCCAGTACAGTTGAACTGAGCCAATGCCTCTATATTTATAATACATCAACTGTGAGTGTGAGTGTTTCAGCCTTCATTCAAGATCATAAGTTGGTGCCTGTGTGTCATGACTTCATTCTGTGGAATGAAAGCATAATCATAACATATCTTCAGTTATGTTTGAAAATAAGGTGAAAGGTTGCTGTGATGTTCTTCATAGGGCACAGTAATATTTGTGTAATGCTGTAATACAACTGTTGAACATGATAAATATACTTTGAAAGGAACCATAGTTCCTGGGCTATATTGTGCCAAGACATGTGAGTTGTTTTTAGATGAAGCATTAGGGAAGAAAACTGCTGTCCTTATTTGTCAACCAGTAGTACACAGAGCCCTTAGAGAGAAAGATATTCATGTAATATGAAGACAGTGTGAGGAGGTTAAAAAGTGATCACTATAGGAAAGTAATGCCCTTTGAACATGGTACCAAGATGAAAAAGATGTTTTGTATATATATATATATATATATATTTATGTGCGTGTGTGTGTGTATATATATATATATATGTATACATGTATATGTATATATATGTATGTGTATATAGACCCTATATATATATAATATATATATAGATATATATAGATATATATAGATATATATATATACACACATATTTATACATAAATATGTATGTGTATTGTGTGCGTGTGTGTGTGTTGTGTAGTACAGGAGTCGCAGGCTTTTTGGGCAATCCTTTGTCTGCCTTATGATTCCATCATGTGTGTGTGTAGTACAGGAGGCACAGGTTTTTGGGCCATCCGTTGTATGCGCTATGGCTCCATCGTGTGCTGTGTGTGTGTGTAGTACAAGAGGCACAGGCTTTTGGGGCATCCGTTGTATGTGCTATGGTTCCATCGTGTGCGTGTGGTGTGTGTTAGTACAGGAGGCACAGGTTTTTGGGGTATCCGTTGTATGTGCTATGGTTCCATCGTGTGCGTGTGTGTGTAGTACAAGAGGCACAGGCTTTTGGGGTATCCGTTGTATGTGCTATGGTTCCATCGTGTGCGTGTGTGTGTAGTACAAGAGGCACAGGCTTTTGGGGTATCCGTTGTATGTGCTATGGTTCCATCGTGTGCGGTGCGGTGTGTGTTTTTAGTACAAGAGGCACAGGCTTTTGGGGTATCCGTTGTATGTGCTATGGTTCCATCATGAACACTTTGGGTATTTTGTAGATCTTGTTATCTTGCCAATTATAATCCTGTCCATCATGGTTGTAACCTCCAGTGGGAAATGTTGCCTATTTCACAGCTGACCTCTGTATCTGAAGGCCACCTGTTGTTTGCCACCTCCATCCCACTAGTCGGGAATGGTTGCCCCCACCAGCAGGTTGGACGTAGGCTTAACCCTTTGACTTCTGCACACTATCCTCCTACCGCAAAAACTTAACCTTCGACTCCTTCAGCCTACCCACCAGTTTCCTGCAGGAAGCTGGTGGATAGGTTGAGGGAGTCAAGGGGTTAAGTTTTTGCTTAGCAAGCGTGGTTGACAAATACAAGGATGCTGGTGGACAAGGTGCAGGAGTCAAAGGGTTAAATTGTATGAAAAGTCCAGGTCACATGTTCAGCAGTCAAAGGGGGGGGGGGGGGGATTTGGTTTTTTGTTTGTTTGTGTTTTTTAAATCCACCGAATAATTTTCAGGGTAATTCTTTTAGATAATGTGTAGTTTGTGTATACAAGCAAAAGAGTAAAAGAAATGAAGTGTATCTATGTTGCTTGTTCTCATTGTTGGTTTTCTTCAGAAATGAAATAATAAAAGCGGGAGATTGTTACTAGTATGACTTGAATTTGTGTGTGTTGTTGTTGTTGTATAAGCACATGTATCTTTGTCGTTGGCTTTTTTGTTTGTTTGTGCAAATTTGTTGTTTGTTGTTTGGTTAGTGCAGGGGTGGCGGTGGGGGGAGTAAGTGGGGGGTTAACTGCTTCACCATTGTAAATTTGTATTGAAGTATGTTTTTTAAATCCTCTGTGTGATAAATTGGACGGAGTGGTCAACACCAGGGGTATCACCTTAGATTATGTGTGCGAATGCATTGATATGTGTACTTGATTTTCTTTTTGTCATTTTTTCACTCCTGCTGAAGTATTGTGTAATTTTGAAACAATTACAACCCTGATATGGCTGTACTCAGTTGGCTGGGCTTTAAACAGAAATAACAATGGATGATTTGTTTGAAATTTAATGAGACAGATGAATATGATCTGTGGTTAAGGACCCAATTTTCTTTATGGCCTTGTTTTGGAATACCTCCAACATCACCACAGATTTTTTTTTTACGTATTTATTATATATGTAAGAAACAACAATATTTAGGATATATATGCACAAAGAAAGTATTATTTTAGCTTTAACATCTGATCATTCTAAAACTGTTCTGAAATTTAAGCAGCCTGTTTGGTGACATGCCTGTATTCAACTGTAGTCTTTCCATTCAGATCTGTTGATTTTCCAAGTACATATGGTTTGTATTAAGATCAGCTAACATTAATAATGTTAGTATGGCTTAACCATATTTTCTTAAATGTACACTTCACTAATAAACACTGTTTAATTTCCCAAGTTTAATTTGACATTTTGTTCGTTTGATTAATGGTGTGTTATTCTTATTTTGCCAAGTTTAAATATTTTGTTCATTTGATTGATGGTTTGTTTATATCATGTAGCAAAAATCAGAAGATTTGTGTATCTATTTCATTCTGTAAAACATCACCTCACTTTATCCATGTGTTTGCTTGAGACTAGTTTGCTTGAGACTAGTTAACAAGAAACACCTGAGGGTGCGGATGGGACCCAGAGCGCCAATGCCTTGCTGCTCTCCTTACAATCACCTCCCATGCTCTTGATGCTGATGCCAGTTTGTCCATATAGTTGTTTGAGACTTATGCTAAGAATATGAATAATGCATCAGATGTCCTGTGTTGTGCTTGTTTGAATCCATACATTGTGTGTGTTTCATGTTTGTTTTGATATAAAGCATTTCATGATGAACATGTATGTTAAACTTCTGTTTGATCTTTTAGATATAAATGTATATATGTATGTCTGTATGTATGTATGTATGACATGTATGTACATATGTATGTATACGTGTGTAATTTATATATATTATATATATATATATATAATATATATAGATACAGAGCTGTTGATTACTGGTGAAATGTTAACAGTGAGTGAAAACTTTAAACAGCATTGGTGTGTTAATTAAAGGTGAGATGCTATCAGTGAGTGAAAACTTTAAAAAGCAATAGTATGTTAATTAAAAGTGAGATGCTAACACTACAGCGAGGGAAAACATTGAAAGAGCAGTTGTGTGTCTTTCATTGTAAAGAAGTGTAATATTAATAACGGAACTGTTAACAACTGTGCTGAAAATGAGCAGAAACCAAAAAGGCCAAAAACTATCTTTTTATCTCTTGATCAACAATAAAACTGAAAGTTTGTTTCATACCTTTGATTTGATCTCTTGATCAACACTAACATTAATGTGACAACACTAAAACTAAGTAATTTTCCATGCTGAAATTTTGCATTAAGAAGTTCTGATATGTATTTTATAGATAACTTGAAAGGTTTTGTATAATTATTAATCTGTCATACATATGGACTGAGAAAGAGCACTGAAAATGTTATAAGTGATTTAAGACTTTAAAAACTAAATTTATATAAAGTGACATAAGACAGTTATAAAATGTTCAAAAGTGTATTTTTTATATCATTTTTTATATAATGATAAATCTGTACAGAACGGATGATGATAAGACTTGGAAAGTCTTGTTTGATACAAAATTTATAGATCTGTGTATATATATGTATACAGAATGAGTAAGGGTACCAAGTACAAATGAATAAACAGTATTGACAACTTAAATATTGGGTATTGATATTATAACTTAAGTAATGATAAGAAAACTTTGTGTGTTTTCTATACAAATGTTATTCAACCTGTATTTTCAAACAGTTGTAAGATTAAAATTGATCATCTATGCATACAGTAAAGGTAGTAGTAAAACTGAGTGAAAATTGACTGATAAGCCTGGTAATGTCAGATGGGCTGAAAAATCCCATGGAAGGAGACATCCAACCGCTGTTCAGACTTAGAAGTAGTTGTAATAATAACTAAATAAGTTGAATATAACAGGGAATGGTACAACTATGACTGAAGCCAAGTGGATAATAGATCTGTGGTTTCCCCTTCCCCCCCCCCCCCCCCCCCCACATGGGGATGCCGGGGGGCTGTTTCAGTATAAATAGTATCCCCCACCTTCTGGAAATTCTGTGTTAGAAATTTCCTCTTTTCTGTCACTCTCTTTGTTTCTGCCTTCTTGCTTTGCTGTCTGTCATTTCTCCGTATCATTATCATTTTCTGCCTTGCTGGTCCATTCACCTGTATCAGTTTGGTAAAGTCTTACATACAGTCTCTTAGGAGTGATAATGGGTACATGTATTCATTATATTTTTGGCTCTAGGGAAATGAAATATATATGTGAAAGCAATTTTAGGTAATTTTGGCCCATTTATATATGCTTTAGTGTCCTTAGGTATGTGTCCTTAGTTGTATTCAGGTATGTTTTTTAAATCCCCTGTGTGATAAATTGGATGGAGTGGTCAGCGCCAGGAGCAAATATTTGGATTATGTGCGCAAATGCATTGATATGTGTACTTAATTTTGTTTTCCTATATTTTTTCTTGTTGAAGTATTGTAGGCCTATATATTTTGAAATGGTTATAGCCCTGATATGGCTGTAGGGCCTACACAGTTGGCTGGGCTTTAAAAGTTTAAACAGAAATAACAGTGACGATAAAGTCTGTGGTGTTAGTGGTTCACAGGACAGTCACTGAAGGGTCTTAGGATGGTTTTCGTACCCAAGTGTCATTCATCAAATCAGGAGTTGAGGTTTCACTGTGATTCTGTCTGTGTGTGTGTGTGTGTCTCTCTCTCTGTCTGTCTCCCCCCCGAGAACTTTAAAATTACATACAATTCTTAAGCCAGTGGATGAAGGTTGACAGAAGTTCTCAGTTACAAAATATGCATTGCAGCTTAACAGCAGTAGACGTTCTTATGGTTTCTGTTAGAAGAGTGCTTTTACATGATCAGATTTCTCTGACTGAAGTACAAATAATATAACTTTTATAAGAGTCATGAGGACACATACAGATTCAGTAACCGACATAGAACATATGTCAAAATTCATTGACTTGACATATAGCATGTACACATATGTGTTCATTTTCTCCCCCAGTCAGTTTGTCATCTTTACCAGCCAAGTACTAACAGTAACAATAGACAGTATGTTGTCTGTACCAGCCGAGTACTAACAGTAGTAACAATAGACAGTATGTTGTCTGTACCAGCCGAGTACTAACAGTAGTAACAATAGACAGCATGTTGTCTGTACCAGCTGAGGACTAACAGTAGTAACAATAGACAGTATGTTGTCTGTACCAGCTGAGGACTAACAGTAATAACAATAGACAGTATGTTGTCTGTACCAGCTGAGGACTAACAGTAGTAACAATAGACAGTATGTTGTCTGTACCAGCTGAGGACTAACAGTAATAACAAGAGACAGTATGTTGTCTGTACCAGCTGAGGACTAACAGTAGTAACAATAACAGTATGTTGTCTGTATCAGCTGAGGACTAACAGTAGTAACAATAGACAGTATGTTGTCTGTATCAGCTGAGGACTAACAGTAGTAACAATAGACAGTATGTTGTCTGTACCAGCTGAGGACTAACAGTAGTAACAATAGACAGTATGTTGTCTGTACCAGCTGAGGACTAACAGTAGTAACAATAGACAGTATGTTGTCTGTATCAGCTGAGGACTAACAGTAGTAACAATAGACAGTATGTTGTCTGTATCAGCTGAGGACTAACAGTAGTAACAAGAGACAGTATGTTGTCTGTACCAGCTGAGGACTAACAGTAGTAACAAGAGACAGTATGTTGTCTGTACCAGCTGAGGACTAACAGTAATAACAATAGACAGTATGTTGTCTGTACAGCTGAGGACTAACAGTAGTAACAATACAGTATGTTGTCTGTATCAGCTGAGGACTAACAGTAGTAACAATAGACAGTATGTTGTCTGTATCAGCTGAGGACTAACAGTAGTAACAATAGACAGTATGTTGTCTGTACCAGCTGAGGACTAACAGTAGTAACAATAGACAGTATGTTGTCTGTACCAGCTGAGGACTAACAGTAGTAACAATACAGTATGTTGTCTGTACCAGCTGAGGACTAACAGTAGTAACAATAGACAGTATGTTGTCTGTACCAGCTGAGGACTAACAGTAGTAACAATAGACAGTATGTTGTCTGTACCAGCCAGGTAGCCTACTAACACTAGTAACAGTAGAAATATTTTGTCTCTCCAGGTTACTAGTAGCCAGAAGCAGTGTAGGCCTAATAGAAAGATGCCAACTGCTCTTACTTGAGCAGAGCAGCTCTGATTTTAGACTCTTTGCTTGGATCTCTGTTTCTTAAACACAGTGCTCTGTTTTCTGATTTTTAGGGGGGAAAACAAACAAACCAAAAACATCCACATTTGCATCAGTTCAGTACCAGGGCTCACGACAGCCAAGCTCACAAAAAGTGGAGTATCCAGGAAATGTTCTTTTTGTCTGTCTGTGAAGCTCCCAAAATTATGCATAAATTGCACCAGATTGCACAGCCTTTAGTATATTATAATTTGAAAAAAAGTCTTTGGGGTTCATGCCCCAGGATGGGCTTTGCTGCCTCCTCATACCAAGTTCCATGTGGATGCTTTTTTTTTGCTTTTTTTTTTCCCCTGAAAGTTGGCATCTCTGCTAATACTATAAGTTATAGCCCAATGATATTGTCACAGACTGAAGTATTTTTTTCTTCCTCTGCTTCAAATACATTATGGTATGTCAGTGTAAGGATCTAAAGATCGGTAATGTATTTTTATAATGTAGATAAGCTTAGATCTAAGCAAACCAAGGTACATGTTCTCCTTGTCTGTCTGTCTCTTTCTCTCTCTCTCTCTCTCTCTCTCTCTCTCTCTCTCTCTCTCTCTCTCTCTCTCACTCTCTCTTGCTCTCTCTCTCTCACAACACACACACCATCTCTCTCTCTCTCTCTCTCTCTCACTCTCTCTTGCTCTCTCTCTCTCACACACACACACATACACACGCACAGCCTACACAAGACCAAAACTGTGTAAAAATCATCATTGGAATGGGGATGAAGGTATATTTTGTATATATATCTATAATATATAATGTGTATGTATATTTCTTGTGTGATAAATTGGTGCTGAAGAGTGTTGTATTGAGGATCTGTGGCTTATCAGCCTTGAAATGGCCCCTGTCTTTTGGCTGGGTTTTACAAACATAACGGCGTGATATGTGGCTGTTAATGCAAATCAAAAGGAAAAAATCGAAACCACAGTAACTGTACTTAGCGATTCTGCCCTGAAACTATGCACTTGTTGTGATTATGTTCTGATGTTCAAGTGTTTGTTGATGGATGTTGTAGTTGTTGTACAAAAACTCAGAATAGTTTTTCAAATGGCATGTTGTGATTGTGTTCAGTAGTGTTTTCTATTTTCTTTCTTCTTCTTCTTTTTCTTCTACACCTTCTTCTTCTACTCCTTCTTCTTCTACTATTCTACTCCTTCTTCTTCTACTCATTCTTCTTCTACTCCTTCTTCTTCTACTCTTCTTCTTCTTTTTTCTCTTTGTTTTTTTGTTGTTGTTGTTAGGGGGGGGGGGTTTGTTGTTGTTGAGACAACCTTTATTTTTCCTCATCCTTTTATTTTTTAATGTCTGATTTGTAAAACTTTCTAGTTTTTGTGGTGATCATCCGAATCCGATAATGGTTGTATTCATGTGAAGCATCATGTATTCCCAATTTCATGGCTCGTTACATTCCTCCTGAAGCGGTTCATGTGCTGTTTGTTATTGTCTTTTTTTTTTCCTCTGAGACTGAATTTTTGTTGTTGTTTAGAAATATGTATACTTTATCTCTGTCATTCCATTTCACAGATCTCAACAACACTTTTCCATGTACAACTCAAAGTTGATAGTAGGCCTACATTACATTAACCCTTTGACTCCTGCACTCTATCCACCAACTTCAAAAACTTAACCCTTTGACTACCTCACCCTATCCACCAGCTTCCTGCAGGAAGCTTGTGGATTGGGTGAGGGAATCAAAAGGTTAAAGTTTTGCTTTGCTCGTTTGATTGACAATGCAGGATGCTGGTGGAAAGGCTGCGGAAGTCGAAGGGTTAAACTGAACTTTGTAATGTGTATGTTAATGTAGTTATTCTGGTGGTGTCAGTGTAGTGCTGGATAATCCACTCCCTATCTCTCTGCCCCGTTGCCAGAATCATTATTCCTGCTGGTGTAATCCGAGGTGGCTGTGTGTGCAAAACTGAATCAACGTTTCCATTTTATGCCATATGAAGGACGGGTTTTATTTGTTTTGTGTATTCTGACCATTGCCATTCTGTTCTGTTGTAGTGTAAATGCAGATCTCACAATTTATCATTTGTCTTGAGTCCTGTTGTCCCCATAAAGGCCAGGCCCTAATTTGTGTGTGTTCACTGTTTGTGTGTGTGTGTGTGTGTGTGTGTGTGTGTGTGTGTGTGTGTGTATGTGAGTGTGTGTGTGTGTGTGTGTGTGTGTGTGTGTGTATGTGAGTGTGTGTGTGTGTGTGTGTGAGTGTGTGTGTGTGTGTGTGGGTTGCCTGCTGCTACTGATAGACATTTGTCTTTTTGAACAGTGCCTTGATTTATCAAGGTTAACCCTTTGACTCCCACACCCTGTCCACCAGCATCCTGTATTACCAACATGATTCCCCTCATTCTGTCCACCAGCTTCCTGCAGGAAACTGGGGAATAGGGTGATGGAATCAAAGGGTTATGTTTTTGCAGTTAGTGGATAGCGTGTGGTAGTCAAAGGGTTAAAAATCATTCCGTGAAGCTTTACAGTATTGTGCAGTAAATTTTTCCATTGGTTTTTGTTTTGTTTTGTTGTTGTTGGTTTGTAACTCTTTGAAATACTGATTTGTCAGTCAGTCTGACTGGATGTTTAATTTCTGATTATATTAATTTTGTGCCAAATGTTGTGGCAACAAATTTGTGGCTGTGAATAAAAATTAAAATGGTTTTCCCTCAGAAAGTAAGTTACAGATCTGTTCATGTAGAATGAGTGTGGCTTTCTTATATTGATGCGAAGCTTTGTATGTATGACAAATGTTTTAATACTGACTTCTGATCTTTTGGGAGGTTTTTTTCATCTTAACATTACATTCCTAAAATTGACAGTGCTTGAGTTTCTGTCCTAAATTGACAGTGCTGAAGTTGCATTGTTAAATTGACAGTGCTGAAGTTACATTGCTAAATTGACAGTGTGAAGTTACATTGCTAAATTGACAGTGCTGAAGTTACATTGCTAAATTGACAGTGCTGAAGTTACTTTGCTAAATTGACAGTGCTGAAGTTACTTTGCTAAATTGACAGTGCTGAAGTTACGTTGCTAAACTGACAGTGCTGAAGTTACGTTGCTAAATTGACAGTGCTGAAGTTACATTGCTAAATTGACAGTGCTGAAGTTACTTTGCTAAATTGACAGTGCTGAAGTTACATTGCTAAATTGACAGTGCTGAAGTTACGTTGCTAAATTGACAGTGCTGAAGTTACTTTGCTAAATTGACAGTGCTGAAGTTACTTTGCTAAATTGACAGTGCTGAAGTTACATTGCTAAATTGACAGTGCTGAAGTTACATTGCTAAATTGACAGTGCTGAAGTTACTTTGCTAAATTGACAGTGCTGAAGTTACTTTGCTAAATTGACAGTGCTGAAGTTACGTTGCTAAATTGACAGTGCTGAAGTTACATTCCTCAAATGACAGTGCTGAAGTTACATTCCTCAAATGACAGTGCTGTGGTGGTAATGGCGGAGATGATAACAGGGCTGTTAGAGTTCAGCGATTTCGCGGAAATCCGCGAATACAGTGATCCCATTTCAGGGAAAGTCAAAGTGCTTCCGCGAAAGAAAAAAAAAAGCAAAAAAAAAAAAAAAAAAAAAAACCAAGTTCTGTAAGGGAATAGTATAGAGAGCTCTCTTAAGTTGAACCTGCAGTACGCCTTGACATTAAGAATTATTGCATGAATACAAAAAAATTGTGTTTAGAATGACTTTCTAAAACCAAGTGCTATATATGTCATGTGGTTTCAGAAAGTTACTCTAAACACAAATTGATCCATTGATTTGTTAATTTTTTGTGAACTAAAAATTACCCAGTTTGCTGCCAGGATAGGCCCTCTGATTGGCTTCAAAATGTCATATTTTCAATTTTCCAAGGGGGGCTTTGCCCCCCTGCACCCCCCACCGGGGCCTGTGCGGCCCCTGGACCCCGGCCAATTTTCAGGGAAAAACAGATTTTACCACTAACAGCCCTGTGATAAACAGCATCATGTAGAAATGTAATCAGGAAACATGATAAATATTTAATTGGCATGTTATTGAGAGAGACTGTCACGCCTGTTTTTCAAGCAGCAGTAGCAGATTTTTCACAACTTGAAGAGGAGTAAGGGGCATTGCTGTATGCCACTTTACGTTTGTGTTGACATGATTACAGCAGTCACATACCATTACTTTGTCACATACCATTACCAGTATCAGTATTCTGGGGGAGGGGGGGGGGTGTTTTTTTTTCACTACTGTTGACATTTTTAATGGTTATGGGACTTAACCCTTTGACTCCAGCAGCCTGTCCACCAGCATCCTGCAAGCCAAAAGCTTAACCCTTCGATTCCCTCACCCTGTCCACCAGCATCCTGCATAGGCAACCGTGCTAGCAAACCAAAAGCTTATCCCTTTGACTCCCACACCCTGTCCACCAGCTTCCTGCATAGTCAACCATGCTAGCAAACCAAAAGCTTAACCTTTTGTTTCCCTCACCCTGTCCACCAGCATCCTGTCCTCAAGTCCTGTAAGTTTTTGCAGTTGGCGAATAGGCTGTGGGAGTCAAAGGGTTAAGTTTAGGCAAAATGTTCACCTCAGCTAGAAGTCTTCACTGTATAAGTTCGCAAAACACCTAAGAGGGGATAAAAGGAAAAAAGGATTATCATCATGGCTTGATCAGCAGAGTTTTTTTTTAACGTTTGAGGGTCTTTGTTACATAAACTACATACAACAATGCTGACAGTAGCTCCTTCTAGGTCCTGGAGATGTTTTTGATTTTGTTTGTTCTGATGTGAATAATGGCTTCATTTTCAGTATTACTACTTATGGGTACGAACACCTCTGTTCTGTCAGCTTTCTGTTTTCAGTTTGCGTCGTCTGTTTTTGTTTCATACATTTTTCTGCAACTGGTACATTTGCTTCTATGTTTGTTAGCAAGCTTTGATATAAATTGTTTCCTTGAGATGTATGCTGAACTATGTACTCTAATGCCTACATATTTGATTGTAGACTGTGGGATGTAGGGATGGATGCTGGTTGTCCTGTCCATACTGGTGATTTTGTCATGTTATTTGCCTGCTTGAATTCTTATCTCTTTGTTTATTCATTCGTTTCTTATTTGATTTTTAGTTAATATTTATCATACATCCTTTTGCTTGTTTATTCCACCACTACCACCACATTTTTTTAATTTTTTTCAATGTTATTTTGTTATCTAGGCTCATACATTTAAGTAGAGGGACTGGCACTTCCAACTCACACACATGCACACACAATCATGAAAATATACACGTATGCACACACGCACGCACACACACACACATATCAGAATCTGCCTCCGACTTCAAAAATAGTGTGCCTTACAAAAATCCATTGTCTAATTGGTTGTGTGCTGGATTGCAAAATAGATCTGTTTGAATATGTAAAACGAATCGGTGGTCTTATGGCTGCTACGGTTATTACAGCTGGTGATTTTCCTCAAATACATGTTATTTTTTGACATTGAATATTTTTACTCTAGATCTATAACTGTTGATGTTTTTGAGTTTTTCAAAGCAAAATCAAGCTGAGTAAATTGAATCTGCAATTGTTATTTGTTCAGATCTTTTCATTATTTCTTTCTGTTTGTTGATTTGTCATTTTATACTTGTTGTTGTTGTTGTTCTCTTATTCCCAGATTTTTCGCATTGGTTTTGAATATATTGCATACCAGATAGACGTTTATCAAGCCTCATGAAACAAACTGCTTGTGTACATTATCATGTTGGGTTGCTCAAGCCAAATAGTTGATTGCATTGAGGAAAGATGTATCACACAGAATGAAACTTTAAGTGATATGTATCATACTTTGTAATATATTTTTCACTCAGGCCAGTGAGCTGATCTGTTACCTCCTACTCAGAGACAGCAGAGGGAAATTAAACATTGTGTCAATTATCATGACTGTGTGTATTGTTTATGTTTGAAAAGAATGCCAACATACTTGAAAGCTCTCTCTCTCTCTCTCTCTCTCTCTCTCTCTCTCTCTCTCTCTCTCTCTCTCTCTCTCTCTCTCTCTCTCTCTCTTTCTCTGTGTGTGTGTATGTGTACTTTATACATACATATATCAGCACATTAATTTTATAAACCCCACAAATGCAACTGAAAGCCTTCAGAATATAGACCTACTTTGCTTTTTTTAAGATGTCCTGGGAAATCAGCATCTTTTTTTTATTGTTTTTTTTTTCTTCTTCTTCTTTTCTTTATGACTTCAATGCTTTTAAATGGGGGATGGGTAGCAGGGGCGTTTTAAGCATCAGTGTGAGATTAGTACATGAGCTCATTATCCTTCATTCATGTTTCAAGTCAAAATGAAACAGCGTTGTTCCAAGGTCTTCAACTCATCATGTGGTGTAATTATCTGAACTTTGATTGCTTGAGAACTTGTGTGCATGAATGATTTGTATGCCTACCTATTTAAACTACTCATACTCAAAAGTTTAAAGAATTTAGTTCATGTTCAATGTAAACAAATTTACACCAGTAGTTTTGACCAGCCACTGTGGCTTAATAGTTAAACAACAGAAAATGTCATTTTAACGGAGTTGCAACAAGAAGACATTCTTCTGTGGAAGAAGATTTCCATAAGTAAGAAAACAGCAGCTTTCCTTCCTTTCCTTTGGTGCCCACGATCTTGAGGATGATCATTCCGGCACATAAAGGGGGGGGGGGGGGGGTGTTGTAGACACTGTCTTTCAGTGAAGAAGACAGTGCCACAGATCATGGCAGCAGTGCAGCAGTTCTTATCACCTTTGAACTGTCAGAACTACATTTGACCACAGCCCCCCCGTGGGGATGTCAGAGGATCTTTCAGTATAAATAGTATCCCCACCTTCTGGACATTCTGTGCTAGAAATTCCCTCCTTTTTGTCACGCTCTGTGTTTCTGCCTTGTTACTTTGCTTTCTGTCATTTCTTCCTATCGTTTTCTGCCTTGCTGATCCATTCACCTGTATGTATTCGATAAAGTTTTACCTCATTTTTCTTAGGACTGATAATTGAGTAGCCTACATGTGTTAAGTGCATTTTTGGCTTTAAGGAGGTGAGATATGCGGAAGCAATTTTAGGTAATTTAGGCCCGTTTTTATGTCTGTTTTAGTGTCCTTAGTTACGTTTAAATTTGTACTCAGGTTTGTTTTGTAAATCCTCTGTGTGATGAATTGGACGGAGTGGTCAACGCCAGGGGCATCTCCTTAGATCATGTGCACGAATGCATTGATATGTGTACTTAATTTTCTTTTCCTTTTTTTTTTTTTTTCCCCTGTTGAAGTATTGTGTATGTTTAGAAACGGTTGTAGCCCTGATATGGCTGTACGCAGTCGTCTGGGCTTTAAACAAAAAGAACAAGAAGAAGAATAGCTTACAGAAGTAAGAAGAAGACAGTAGCCTTCAGTGAAGAAGAAAACAGTGCCATGATCGGCAGCAGTGCAGCAGTTCTTGTCATTGTTGAACTGTCAGAACTACATTTGACCACAGAGGTCCAGTCTCATTGTGTACATGTTTTACAGGTATCGTGGGGGTTATGTCAGTGCATACAGAATAGTCAGTGGATCAATTGTCAAACGATATAATTTGAGAACACCTGAAAGACTCGGGGAGAAAATATTGGACGGACTTGCAAGATGGCTGAGGACAGAGAGGGTGGGAGATGTAGCCTACTTGCAACGACAAAGGATAAATTCACGTGGAGGTCCATGCGGCAGGGTAGGCCTACATGGTGATGATGATTTGAGTAGCTCCAATCGGATGAACAATCAACACTTGATATCGGCAGGAGAGTAAACTTGATAGCTGAGGGATTGAATAATCACAGCCTTTCTCCTTGTAGAGTAACTGTATGATATTAACCATGTTATTTTTATAGGTGTTTAATTCTGTCAAGAAAAATAATTGACAAAATGCATTCATGTGATTTTCGATCAAGAACAGACCAGATGATAGTAATGCCATGGTCATTTCTAAAAGTAGCATAGCTTTGCCCTATTTTGATAGCGCATGCGTTATTCAGTCGAAAGATTGATTGGTCTTCCATCGTAGTACACACACACACACACCACACACACACACACACACACACACACACACACACACACACACACACACACACACACACACACACACACACACACACACACACACACACACACACACACACGCACGCACGCACGCGCGCGCGCGCGCACACACTCATGCAGGCTTACCAAACGATACACGCTGCATGGATCGATCAGATTTACTTAATTTGTGTATGTGTATGTTCGTGTACACACACACGTATGTATTATATATATATATATATATGTATGTATGTATATACACATACATGGACATATACATATAGCCTACATATACACACACATCTATATATACATATATATATATATAAATATGCATGTGTGTACGTGCATGCTTGTATGTGTGTGTGCGTGCGAGTGTGTGTGTGCGTGTGTATGTATGTGGGTGCGTGCATGCGTGTGTAAAAAAGACATTGATAATTGAAAACAAACAACAGCCTCACTGTAGACCCATATATTCAGGTTTCCGTAAAAAAACAGACACAAAAACAAACATGAAATTACAGACAAAAATACAATAGTTTTAATCAATCTGAATAGTGCTTTCATTACAGAAGACTGCAGCTACATCCATCAGTTGTTACCAGCAGGAGCAGATACGTTCTGGGCAGTAATCATGGTTACAGTTGTCCGTGCACCACTCGTCCAGACCCTCCATACCTGCTTTGCTGCCAATGGCAACACACGTCAATTTAGGGGTGTCCTCTTCGTCCCCAGGGCCCGACACCCAAGGATCAGGGAAATCACTGTTGACTTTACTTGGATGGGGATTTATCCAAGGATCTTCGTCTGGGTTGTTTCTTCCCATTGGCGAGTTATTTTGCATGGAGTTTGGAGGAGCATAGGGTGTGTCAGGATATGAAGGGTTTCTCCTGATTGGGCCTCCATTGTTGGTCGATGTTCCAGAATTGATCCATGGAACAACATTGTTCATGCGGTTGTTCCAATTTTGTGGGGGTGCGTACGGAATCAGATCAGTTCTAGTCGGGGATTGATTCCTTGTTGGTGATTGTGGGTTGTTCCATGGATCTGGATAGCTAGGTCTTCTTGGTGGTGGTCGGTTCCACGTTGGTCTTCTTGGTGGAGCGTTGTTCATGCTTCTTTGTCTCTGAGGCGGTGGTGCGTATGGAATTTGCCTGTGTCTTGACTGCGGTGGGGAGTACGGATTCCCGTTAGTCCTTGCAGGGGGTGACATGGCCGTGTTTGGTCTCTGAGAATTGATCCATGGGCTGGGATTGCTTCTGCCTTTTTGGGTCTGTGGTGGGGCATAAGGGATGTTGACATCAATCCATGGGTCTGGATTGCCTCTGCCTCTGGGAGCCTGTGGTGGGGAGTAAGGGACTTCATTAAATCTTGCTGGCGATTGGTCCCATGATGGCCTGCCTGAAATGATCCAAGGGTCAGCATTGTTATGCTGACCGATCCAAGGATCGTTATTATCGTTTGTCTTTGAAGGTGGAGAGAAGGGGGAGTGGCTTTGGACAGGGCCGTAATTCTGTTGGTGTTCCTGGAAGGGCTGGAAGTAGTAAGTTCCTTCCAGGTTCTGTCCTCCAGATTCGTCGTTGTTGTAGAGCTCAATGGCTTCAGTGACTGCAATTCAACAATTGTAGCCAAAGTTAATTTCATGTTGTTTGAAAAAAAAGTTGTGATTAGTACTCGCTTCTATCTATTCACTATAGTTCTGCTGCATTTTAGATTCATACATCATTATAATCATCAAGTGCCCTGCCGCATGGCGTTGGTGATCATGGCTCTCCATATGTATCTATCCCTTGTTGCCTCAAGCACATCTTCCACCCTCTCTGTCCTCAGCCACCCTGCAAGTCCGTCCAATATTTTCTCCCTGGGTCTACCTGGTGTTCTTTTTCCCTCCCGCTTTCCTGTTGTGACCAGGTGCTTAATTCCCCTTTTCTCATAAGATGGCCTATAAATGTTGCTTGTTTTTTTTTCCTAATCTTCTTTATCAAAGATCTTCTTGTGTCTGATGACAGCTTAACAATTCATACATAAAGTCATCAAAACTGAAAGCATCCAAAGAAATTATGTAGAATCAGAGTAAATTTTATTGTCAAGTTAGCTAATTAATCGATATTTGCTCATAAGATGCTTTTCCAACACTAGAAAAACTTCGGGAATAGACTATGGTTTAGTTTCAGGTTAATTCCTGTCTTTATCAACCTTTAGGACTTCAGACGGGTCCAGAATTTTTCGTTCGTTTGAACAGAGTCCAGTTTTGTTGAATGGTTCAGGCGTTCGCCAGCTGATAATTAAACCTGAGGTACCAGGGTTCGTTTCCCGATAAGGCCTCGACTTTTCTTCTTGGTTTGACAAGAAAATCGAATGAACGTCTAGTCCTTTGGAAGGGGACGAAAAACGAGTTGGACCTGTGTGCCTCCTGGCCTGCGCAAGCTAAAAATCCCAAGGCAGTTGAAAATCGTGAAGAACATGACATTTGTCCGGCTGCTCTGGTATAAAACATTGGAGAGACAGGTTGATTTCCTGAGTCCCTCCCCTTGAAGGCCAATTAGCCTTCTTGCCTTTCTGAAGTCTTGGTTAAAAACATGGTGGCGCTGCACTGCGGTGACGTGCTATCAAAGGGGAGAGCATCCTGACTTACATATGGAAAATCGACTGTGACAAAATGAACAGTATGGAATAAATGCCTGCACTTATTAATGGTTTGGAACAGCCAGGTTCACTGGTTTACTCACTGTTATGATTGACAGTTACCACTTGAACAAACAACAACAACAGCAGAAAAATGTCAGCCCCACAACTGACCTGACCACCCAATTTTAACCTGTCACCCTTTGGGATGACACCTACCCATGTTTAAACTGTCACCTTTTGAGATGACACCTACCCATTTTTAATCTGTCACCTTTTGAGATGACACCTACCCATTTTTAAACTGTCACCTTTTGAGATGACACCTACCCATGTTTAAACTGTCACCTTTTGAGATGACACCTACCTTTTTTTAAACTGTCACCTTTTGAGATGACACCTACCCATTGTTAAACTGTCACCTTTTGACATGCCACCTACCTTTTTTTAAACTGTCACCTTTTGAGATGACACCTACCTTTTTTTAAACTGTCACATTTTGACATGCCACCTACCCATTTTTAAACTGTCACCTTTTGACATGCCACCTACCAAACTTTCACCTTTTGAGATGACACCTACCTATTTTTATACTGTCACCTTTTGACATGCCACCTACCCATTTTTAAACTGTCACCTTTTGACATGCCACCTACCTATTTTTAAACTGTCACCTTTTGACATGCCACCTACCCATTTTTAAACTGTCACCTTTTGACATGCCACCTACCTATTTTAAACTATCACCTTTTGAGATGACACCTACCCATTTTAAACTGTCACCTTTTGACACGCCACCTACCTATTTTTAAACTGTCACCTTTTGACATGCCACCTACCCATTTTTAAACTGTCACCTTTTGACATGCCACCTACCCATTTTTAAACTGTCACCTTTTGACATGCCACCTACCTATTTTTAAACTGTCACCTTTTGACATGCCACCTACCCATTTTTAAACTGTCACCTTTTGACATGCCACCTACCTATTTTTAAACTGTCACCTTTTGAGATGACACCTACCCATTTTTAAACTGTCACCTTTTGACGTGCCACCTACCCATTTTTAAACTGTCACCTTTTGAGATGACACCTACCTATTTTTAAACTCTGACCTTTTGAGATGACACCTACCTATTTTTAAACTCTGACCTTTTGAGATGACACCTACCTATTTTTAAACTCTGACCTTTTGATATGACACCTACCCCTTTTTAAACTGTCATCTTTTGACATGCCACCTATCCATTTTTAAACTCACCTTTTGACATGCCACCTACCCATTTTTAAACTCTGACCTTTTGAGATGACACCTACCCATTTTTAAACTCTGACCTTTTGACATGACACCTACCCCTTTTTAAACTGTCACCTTTTGAGATATAACGTATCCATTGTTAAACTGTCACCTTCTGAGATGACACCTACCCATTTCTAAACTGTCACCTTTTAACATGACACCTACCACTTTTTAAACTGTCACCTAATAAGATGACACCTACCTGAAGGGCTGTAGCCGTCAGGAGTGATGGAGACATCTGCACAGTTTCTCAACTCGTACTGAGGTCCGCACCCTTCACACTCTTTGCCTGTGTAGTCTACTCCCCAGGTATCACCTGTTATCACAAACAAGCAGACAAAAACATACACATATACATGTATACATACCTACATATCTACTACCTACCTTAGGTAGTACTTCCTACCTACCTACCGACCTTCATACATACATACATACATACATACAAACATACATACGTACGTACATACATACATACATACATACGTCATACACATTAACCCTTTGACTCCCTCACCCTGTCCACCAGCATCCTTCATTGCCAACCATGCTAGCAAAGCAAAAATTTAACCGTTTGATTCTCTCACCCTATCCACCAGGCTTCCTGCAGGAATCTGGTGGATAGGGTGAGGGAATCAAACGGTTACGTTTTTGCAGTTGGTGGATAGGGTGCGGGAGTCAAAGGGTTAAAGGTGACAATAACCTGGAATCGTAAGGGAGTTAGATAGTGGAGACCTCAACTTTTCTTGAGGCCTTCTGCCAAACATCCTGAAGTCTGTGTCCACCTTCTCCTACTCATTGTTTTACTTTCACCCATCCTGAAGAGGGCCACATATCTGTTCACAGCTGGTGGACTTGAGACTACTGACACTTTTTTTTTTCTTACTGTTAATAAAACATGTAAAGTGGCTTGATGCAATGTCTGTAAGTGCTAGATCTTAACTGCATACTTTTCTCCTCTTCATCCTCTTTGTAGCAATGCCGATTGAGGCATTCAGATAGCCTACTTGGGCAGATACAGCTAGTTCGGCTTGTAATGAAAATTCTTTGATATGCAAAAACTCCAAGTCAGGACCAAGACGCTAAAAGTCATCCATGTGGTAACTTCTCTTCAAACATGACTGTGCACTAGCTACACACTCTTATGAACTTTATTCATTAGGGAATCATTGCAATCAGACAATTCCATATGCGCTTCACCCGATCCCCCATCGCATATCCGGCAGACTTTGAGCCTGCACAGATCCTTATCCGTTGGTAAGTCTTGCAACTGAGAGAAGGGAGAGATGGGAAACGGAACCTTTGAAACCCGACATTACCAGAATGACTGTCGGTTGTGTGCCATAACCTGGGTCTGTACAAGTGGTTTCACTGTACATTCTACAACGTTGTCAGTCCATCGTGTTTTTTGTTTTTGTTTTCTTCTTTCTTCTCCTGAGTCTCCGTCCCATTACAGTTCCCTAGGAGATTGATTTAGCAAGGCCACTGGATCTTGTTATATGGCCATGCCAATGTAGTTTTCTTTTCTTAACTGAAGTCAGCAGATCTTGAAGACATACATGTATCTTGTTGTCCAGCAGTGATCTCCCCTCCACGTGTTCACTCTTTTGCCCCATTCCCCCCTCCTGTCCTCCCTCTCGAGTTTTCGTGTGCTTTGTGCCTTGGAGTTTTGGTCGTCGTTCGGTGACTGCTTTGGTGAATGATGAGAGTGCGCGCTTTGGGTTGATTCTTGTACCAGGATTTGGCGCCTTATCATTATTATCTCCACATGGTGTATTGTGTTGCTTGATGGTTTGGTGCACCTGTTCATTGATAATATGATCCGTGTACCTGAGTTTAGCACCTTTAATCGCGATAACACCTGCTTTCCGTGGCTTGGACTGGTCTTTCAAAATCCGCTGTGAGGGTCCATGTCTCCCATGTATACAGGAAGACGGAATAATCCAGTGCACGTAAGAGTCTGATCTTGAGTTTCATGGAGATGTTCTGTCTTTCCATTCAGGTTTCTGCCTGGACAGTTCTGATTTTGTCTTTGCTGCCCCAGGCAGGATTTCAGGTTTGGATCCCTCATATGAATGTGTTGTTTTTCGATTTTTGTAATATTATGTTTCATGTTGTATATCTATATATTTCTCATAGTAATTATATGTGCTATATTTAAAGGATTATTTATTCTTGTTTTATTGTGGCATTGCTGTACACGGTATGTGACGATACAACAGTTGATTGAAGTTGTGTGGTGGCCTTCGTGTGTGTGTGTGTGTGTGTGTGTGTGTGTGTGCGTGCGTGTGTGTGTGTGTGCGTGTGTGTGTGGTGGTGCATGTATGTGTGTGTGTATGTCTTGTGTGTGTGTGTGTGTGTTGTGTGTGTGTGTGTATGTGTGTGAGTGTGTGAGTATGTGTAAGTTTTTTCTTTGGTGTCAATGTGTGAGTGAGTGTGTGTGTGGTGTGTGTGTGTGTGTGTGTGTGTGTGTGTGCGTGGTGTGTGTGTGAGAGAGAGAGAGAGAGTGTGTGTGTGTGTGTGTGTGTGTCGGTGTGTGTGTGTGTGTGTGTGTGTCAGTGTGAGTGTGCGTGTGTGTGTGTGTGCGTGTGTATGTGCGTGCGCATGCATGCGTGTGCATGTGTGCGTGCAGTCGACACCAACATGATAATATTGCTGGTATAATTGTATTGTACCACTTGGTGAAATAAAACTTCTCATGACTTATGTCTTAAAGGGGAACCATCACTAACGTACTTCCGGTGTAGGTCCACTGCAGAACACATCGCTCACACGTCACTGAAGAGGGAATGGTGACGTCAACGCTGTACACGCCTTGCTTCCCTTCCGGAAGGTAGTACCTGGATACAAGCATAGCAAATAAACAACACATGAATAAAGTTAAAACACACACATGCACAAACTGCACACAAATAACACTCATCACTGGTGTTCCGCGGCGATCACTACACCTGGATAGAAGTGGCTTTGGTATACGGATCAGTTTCCCTTGGATGGGCGATACTTTATAACTCCAGACTGGTCTAACCAACCAACCAACCAACCAACCAACCAACCAACCAACCAGCCAACCAACCAATCAGCTAGTTAACCACTACCCAACTAATACAAGGTTTAGAGACCGACCAACAAATCAACCGACTCACTAACCAACAAAATACAACTTTTGACAGGTGAGTAGTCATGTGGGTTATTATGGCGTCCCCCCGTCTGGATACCACCTCTTAATGGGTAAAGGATAGACATTTTTCGATCTCCCAGGTCAACATGTGTGCAGACCTGCCAGTGCTTAACCCCCTCCCCTCCACATGCAGAATATCAACTATGCACGTTAAAGATCCTGAAAATCATATCAGTGGCTGGTGGCCTAGGAAAACACACAGCCTGCACGCCCACCAAAAATGCACACAGTGCAACATTAGTAGTGGAATGTGGTCAGCTCTCCTAACAGTTTGAGTTCTCCGAGCTCCATTATAAAGTCTCAGTATGAGTAATGCACAATGAGTCCTGAAATGATTTAAAGAATAATGCTATACGAAAATAATTTATGACAAAAGTGATTTATAATAACCTCTGTCGAGATCTGTCTGTCATATTAATAAGGACAGTTGTCGAAACAGAACTGAGAGGTAACTGTTAAAAACTAATTTTTTCAGCGTTCGGATTTTTTTTTTTTTTTTTTTTTGGACGCGCGTATGCACATTGTCATGCTGCACGAGTCTGCATACACCGTCTTTGACGGGCATGCATGCTGGATGTTTTCATGTTTCCATAAGCCATCTGACACTGACACGACTTACAGGATCTTTAACGTGCATATTTGATGTTGTGCATGCATTATATATATACACACGAAAGTGGTCTGGCACTAACAGGTCAGCAAACAAGTTGACCTGGGAGATCAGAATAATTTCCCCCCCCCCTTCTTACACTCCTGGCGGAAGATACATATAGTAGAATCGAACCCCAGACCTTTAGTTCAATGTTATGCCCATTGAGCTATCGGGCCTGTCAAGAAATCTTTTGACTATTTTGCTATTTAACAAACCAGTTAATCAGCCCGCTAACCAATCAACCACCAGCTAACCAACTAACCTGTATCTAGCTAGATCCATCCGCCGCACTGAAAGGATGATTGCTCAAAACAGGATTGAGAAATAATTATTCAGCTACTTAAACAACCAATCAGGCAACCAGACAACTAATCAACCAGGCAACCAACCAACCAACAACCGAACAAACCAATTAACCAGCAAACTACCCAGCCAACCAACCAATCAACCAACCATCCAACCAACCAACCAACCAGCCGATCAACTAACCTGTATCCAGATCCATCCGCCATACGGATAGGGTGATTGTCGAAACAGGACTGAGAGATGGATGGGTCAGGACACACCTTGAACTCCATGTAGCCTCCACGGTTGGAAGTCATCAACACTTTGAACTGTGTGCTCTGCCAACACCAACCACAGTCTCCAGTCACTTCATGCATTGAACAACAGTTATACAAAAATAGTGACTGCTAGGCTCCGCATTATCAAGAAGAGTGAATGCAGGTACTTGTCCTCAGCACTGCGTGAGGAGAGTTACCTAGGACCTTTCTTTTCCTCCATTTCACACTTCTTCCTCTACGCACGCACACACACACACACACACACACACACACACACACACAACACACACACAACACACACACACACACACAACACACACACAAACATCCACAACACTCAAAATCAACATTGAAAACTCACACAACGCACACTCAACACACCCACAACATACACACTACGCACCACACACAACACAACACACACACACACACAAACATTTTTTTTCTTTCGTTTACAACACTATCTTCCTAAAAGATTTCTGTTCGTTTATTTGGTGTTATCATTGAAAACTTCATAAAACGTCAAACTTCAAAACACTTTTCCACTGAAGGATAGTAACATTAGGTCCCTCTGGACGTGTCTTACTCTGGTCTGTAATATTCTAAACATATAATATAAACGAAAAGACTGTTACTTTAATTTACACTAAACAGTCTTTCGCCCAGTCTTCACTACTCTGCACATATAACATAAACGTAAAGACTGTGTTATTTTAACCCTTTGACTCCCAGCCCGCACCCTATTTACCAAATGCAACAATTTAACCCTTTCATTCCTTCACCCACCACCTCCCTGATTTAAGTATGCACAATTAATTTTTCTTCACCTATCCTTACCTGCAAGGAATGCTGGTGGATAGGTGAGGGGAGTCAAAGGGGTTTTCTTAACACATGTTGACACAGGAGTGCTTTACTGCTGTGCGGGAGTAAATTAAACTAGACTGTGTTACTTAACCTTTGACTGCACCCTATCCACAATACTGCTAGATTACTTAACCCTTTGTTCCCTGCACCCTATCCACCACTGCATTCCTTGCCCTTGAGTTCCCTCCCCTTTCCACCAGCTTCCTGCCTTTATCAGGAATCAAGATGAGTGAGGGAATCAAAGGTGGGTATCAAGTACTTTTGCTTTGCCAGCATAGTTGCCAATGCGAGATGCTGGTGGACAGGGTGTGGGAGTCAAAAGGTTAAACCAAACGAAAAGAATCTAAGTGAACTCTAAAAACGTGAATCACGATCATACAAACAAAGGACAAAAAGAAAGTAAAGGAAGCATTGAAAAGCAAATAAGAAGGGGAATGATGGAGACAGACATGGCAGTGAAAGAGGAAATGGTTGCCTGTAAAATGTCTAAATACAGACGAATGAGTAGACGGGCGTGTACAGCTTGTGGCTGTCACTGTGGAGAGATGATTCATACAGTGGAAATGGTCATACGGATAGAGGCAATGACAATGACATTGTAGGCCCACGTCAATTTCCAAAACAGATGATTCATACAGTGGAAATGGTTATACGGATAGAGGCAATGACAATGATATTGTGCGTCAATTTCCAGTGGTAGAATTCATGAGCTTAAAAGCCATTTTTTTCAAATTAGCCGTTGTTAATTTACACGTTTGCCTTGAACTAAAAATACTTTAAAAAAAAAAAAAAAAAAAAAAAAAAAAAAAGCATCAATAAACCAACAACACAACACATAATGCATAAGAAAATAAAAAAAGTGACAGTATTTGTTGTCGTTTGTGAGAGCGAGAAGGAGAGGCATAAGTAGGAAAATAATGATTAATGCGTGTGTGTGTGTGTGTATGTGTGTGTGTGTGTGTGTGTGGTGTGTGTGTGTGTGTGGTGTGTGTGTGTGTGCGTGCGTGTGTGCGCGCACGTGCGCATGTGTGTGTGTGTATGTGTGTGTTTGTGTGTGTGCGTGTATGCCGGTAAGATTAAAAACATGTGTTTTAAGATGTAAACAGACAGGGAGGGAGAGGAAGAGAGAGAGAGAGAGAGAGAGAGAGAGAGAGAAAGAGAGAGAGAGAGACAGAGACAGAGAGAGAGACAGAGACAAACAGAGACTAACAGACAGGCAGGCAGGCAGGCAGACAGACAGAGAGAGAGAGAGAGAAGACAGACAGACAGACAAGACAGATAGACAGACAGACAGAGCAGCACTTTGTGAACCACCATACTCATAATCTGACTTATTTGTCAATTTGAATTATTATTACCAATGGCCATCAGTACTGACCTGGCCAGATGCGTACTTTCCGGTGAGGATGTCATTTGCATATTTGCCGCCATCTTCATTGTTACGTGGCATATCCACAGGGTCTCCACAAAGCCCACACTGGTTGCCACGTTTCTTTTTATACTTAAACACCGCATCATAATCATTACTGTTCAGTATTGTAATAAAGACACAAACAAATACAATGATGATAATAATGATTATGACAACAACAACAACAGTAGTAGTAGTAGTAATAGTAGTAGAAGTAATAATAGCAGCAGCAGTAGTAGTAATTAGTAGTATAGTAGTATGTAGTAGAAATAGTAGTATAAGTAGCAGCAGCAGCAGTAGTAGTAGCAGCAGCAGCAACAGCAGCAACAGCATCAACAGCAGAAGTAGTAGTAGTAGTAGTGGTGGTGGTGGTGGTGGTAGTAGCAGTGTAGTAGTAGTAGTAGTAATAGCAGCAGCCAGCCAGCAGAAGTAGTAGTAATAGTGGTGGTGGTGGTAGTAGTAGCAGTGTAGTAATAGCAGTATTAGTATGTAGTAGTAATAGCAGCAGCAGCAGCAGCAGTAGTAATGACGATGACGACGACGACGACGATGACGACGACGACGATGATGAAGAAGAAGAAGAAGAAGAAGAAGAAGAAGAAGAAAAAGAAAAAAGATGATGATGATGATGAGATGATGATGAGATGATAATGATGATGATTCTTTAGCGCTATTTTACTTGTTTGGACTCGCTGCGCATATCTTACAAAACATAAGCTTATTGCAATGCGTACATCATCATCATCAATCATCAATCATCATCATCACCATCGTCGTCGTCGTCGTCGTCGTCATCATCATCATCATCATGTGCCCTGCCGCATAGCGTTGGCGATCATGGCCCTTTCCACAGAATCGATCCCTTGTCATTGCAAGTACATCTTTCACGCTCCTGTCCTCAGCCACCCTGCAAGTGCCTGGGTCTACCTGGTGTTCTCCTTACCTCCAGCTTTCCTATAGTGACCAGGTGCTCTAATTCCACTTTCCTCTTAAAATGTCCTGTAAATGTTGCTTGTCTTTTCCTAATATTCTTTATCAATGATCTTCTTGTGTCTGCCTCCTTCAAGACTGTCTCGTTTGTTTTCTTTGCGGTCCACGGAACTCTCAACATTCTTCTTAGACATACAGGCCTAGTGAAATCTTTGGGTCAGATTGTACCATAAGTCTCCACACTTCCCCACCAACCCATTACCTAGTCCTCCGATGCATCTCTACCATTTTCAATACCCACTTGCGTTAGATTTAAATTAATTTTTCGTTATAACAGAATTTTTCACTCGTGAAGTGCGGGTGTCCCCGGGAAAGCACGACTGTGTAGTATTTGTCTGTCGCTGAAAGTCCATCATGTAAATATAGATCCTTTGATTACTGCTTCATTCTGCACTGTCTGCCCATTATATTTCCTGGCGTGTGAGACAGCAACGAAAATCTGTCATATGTGTTTGACGTGGCCATCTCTCCATCGCTGCTTCAACGTCAGGTTATTGTTGTTGATCTGTTTCCACTATGCGGCCATATCATCTTTCGGTCATCGACTTCTACGTATCTGTTCTAACAGCACATGAAGTGTAGTTTTCAAGATGGAATCTCAATGCCGTCTGAAGGCATGTCTTGTCCATCTCCATCTTCTCTGAGCAATGGTACTAGCATGCCTTTCTTTGAAGACGGGAAATGTAAAAGCAGCGAGAGAAGAGGAGAGAGAGAGAGAGAACGGGAGAGAGAGAGAGAGACTACACCACACCACACACACACACACACACACACACACACACACACACACACAACACACAACACACACAACACAACACAACACACACACACACACACAACACACACACACACACACACACACACACACACACACACAGCGAGAGAGAGAGCGAGACACGAGCGAGAGAGAGAGAGAGACAGACAGACAGACAGAGACACAGAGAGAGAGACAGAGAGAAAGACAAAGAGAGAGACAGAGAGAGAGGCATACAGACAGACAGACAGACATACAGACAGGCAGACAGCCACACAGAGACAGAAAGAGAGAGAAGAGACAAGCACTACCTTTCATAACACTGACACCAGACGGGGCACTACAGTCGAGCGGTTAGAACATTCTATTTCCAACTACAAGGTGTGGGTTCGAGTCTGCCCGGGTACTGCCTGATGGATACAGGATGGAGATGTTCCCATCCCACACGTCCACTTGCGTGCATACGTGCTATCGCCTAATTAGAACCACCTCTGTGTGTATTGATACGCAGAACATCAAATACACACCTTACATGTACAGTTTCTGTAAACCATATCGGTGTTGTATGGCTTTAGAATACAAAAACAACAACAACAACAAAACAAAGGCAATAAAAAAAAACCCATATCAAACAACCAACCAACCACAACCAAACAAACAAACAAACAACCAACCAAACAAATAAAACAGCATACATCTTCTCTTCTCCATCCCAAAAAAACAAAACGAAACGACACGAAACGAAACGAAACAAAAACGAAACGAAACGAAACGAAACAAAAAAAAAAAAAAAAAAACCGAAAGAAAACCAAAGGAAACCAACCAACCACCACCAACACACAACAAACCAACAACAAACAAACAAACAAACGACCATACACGTAAAAACGTATATATTCGAGTGCACAGAGAAGTTGCAGCCCACGAACGTAAATAAGTAAGACGATGTTGGCACCGGGAGTAGTTGAAGTCTGAACCACCTCGCTCCCCAGTGTCTGTTCAGATTATAAAAACAAACAAAACAAAACAAAACAAAACAAAACAAAACAAACAAAACAAAACAAAAAACGAAAACCAAAAAAAAAAAGAAAGAAAAACCAGTACCAAACGAACAAGCAAAGAAACAAAAACCACTACCACCACCACCACCACACCACCACCAACACAACAACAAAAACAAACAAGCTAACAAACAAAGTTTAAGATAAAAAAAAGAAACAAACAAACAGAACAAAGAAAGAAAGAGGACAGACAGACAGACAACAGACAGACAGACAGATAAAAAAGACAGACAGACAGACAGGCAGGCAGACAAACAGGCAGACAGACAAACTGACTTTCAGTCCGCCACAGTCCAGCATGTGATCGTCATAATTTCTGGGCGTGTCTATCCCCGCCCTCCAAACGCTGGAACGACCCAGGGGCTGCTGTAGACGGCCCTGCCCTGCTGTCCTGGGAACACCCATCAGTGATACACACAGGGCAAGGACCACGATATATTGACGTCTGCAGAAAACCAAGGGCAGTTTGGGATACTGGTTAAGTGTATTTAATACAAATAAATAATAAGTTACAGAGGGGTGTGTGTGTGTGTGTGTGTGTGTGTGTGTGTGTGTGTGTGTGTGTGTGTGTGTGTGTGTGTGTGTGTGTGTGTGTGTGTGTGTGTGTGTGTGTGTGTGTGTGTAATACTGATACAAATAAATCAGTTAAGTTTCAGTTTCAGTTTCAAGTTCTCAAAATTACATCTCCGCGCTCGGAATGAATTTCATATGCACTAACATCACAGGTGCCGTGTGATGGAGAAGATCCAGAATGATCACGGTACAACCTTAGGCCTGCATATAAACCCAGAGCTGGCCAGGTCCTAGATAGAGCCATAGCCCTGGGGTCGTAAGGGAGTGAGTTGGCAGAGACCACAACTTTTCCCACGGCCAGCACCACGAGGGCGGCGCCCATTCCCTCTCCCTCCATTCAAATTCATATTCATATTCACATTTGTTTTTACCAAGACTTCAGAAAGGCAAGAAGGCTACTTGGCCTTCTAGGGGCGGGACCTGGGAAATCAACCCTACAATGTTTATACTAAGGCAGCCGAGCAATGCCCTGCTCTTCACGGTTTTCAACTGCCGTGGGATCTTTTGCGAACGCAGCCAGAGGGCGCACGGGTCCGACTCGTTTTCCGTTCCCTTGCGAAGGACTAGACGTTCAGATCAATTTTCCGGTCAAACTGAGGAGAAAAGTTAAGGCCTCTACGGGGAGCAAACCCTAGAACCTCGAGTTTTGTTATTGGCAGGCGAGCATCTGAACCATTCTGTCCACTCTTCTCCTTAAATCAGTTAAGAATGTGGGAAAGTGTGTAGTACATGAACATATTAATCAGTTACAGAGGGAAAGTGTATCTAATATCGCCCATCTGCGCTTGGTACACAAATGAAATAACGGTAGCTAAAGAAGCTCGTGGATGTGCCGATAGCCAGTGGTGGTCCTCTCAACTTGTAGTTCATTCACATTCGTTTAAATGGACAAGACCACGGACAGAAGCAAAACCAGATCCAGAGTCTTTGAATGAGATACTGTTTGCAGTTAATCAGAAACTAGCACGCGTGCGCACGCACGCACACACGCACACACACACACACACACACACACACACACACACACACACACACACACACACACACACACACACACACACACACACACACACACACACACACAATTTCCATTTGCGAACTTAATCCTTCTTTTTCAATATTTTTGACACAATAATCTATTCTCTCCCCACCCCCTCCTACACCTTGCAATTTTTGGGGGTAATAAAATCACTTTAGTGAACTGACATGAAATCAATGACCACCAGCACACCTGAATTTAAGAAACAGCGTTAACTACATCAGTGACTCAGCACACCTGAATTTAAGAACAGCGTAACTACATCGTGACTCGCACACTGATTTAAGAAACAGCGTTAACTGTCCGGTTTTCTTTCTTTTCGTCTGTCCTTTTTGTCCATTTATCTGTCAGTTTGTACCATCATGAGTATCGCAGAGAGAAAGAGTTTAGGGCCAGCAGTGAGCTGTGAGGTGCAAGCTGGAGATCTACTGCGTGTTTGTAACTGCTAAATGGTTTGATAAAAATAAGATAGAAAAAAAAATAAAGAAAAGAAAAAGAAAAGACAAAACAAGCAAGCAAGGCAAAGATATTTGAGACTAAATACACTGGTTCGTGAAACCAACCAACAAACCAACCAGCTAACAAACGAAGGAACGAAGGAACGAACGAACCAACCAACTAAACAAACACACAGACAGAGAAGACAGACGGACAGACAGACAGACACGACAGAAAGACGGATGGACAGACAGACAAAAAACAGACACGACAAACAGACAAACACACAAGCAAACAAGCAAGGAAACAGACAAACAGACAAACAAACAGTGAAATAACAAAAACTTTTAAGAGCCACATTTACCCAGTATAAAATGATGAAACTCAGAGCAAAGACAATAGTAGGAACAGACAGATACTATTGACCTACCACTGACCAACACACGGAGCCCAAACAGTGGTCAGGAAGACAAAGGGAAAAATTAATCAATCTTCAACCGATCGTTCGGCTGCAATGTGTACTCACCTGTCCATGGCAGACCACTTCCAGCTACACCAACAAACAGAAGGCTGAGGTCGGGACGGGAAAAGTGCAGCCGATTTAAAAGGGCTCACAAACTTCCTATGTCTGTTCAAGGCTGAGAAAGTGCACTAGATTTTTAAAGGGCTCGAAAACTACGCATGTCTGTGCAAGGCTGAGAAAATGCACTAGATTTATAGGGCTCGAAAACTACGTATGTCTGTGCAAGGCTGGGGAAAAACACCTGATTTAAAGTGCTGAAAAGCTACATGTCTATGTAAAATGTAAGAGGACCGCATCGCGTATCTCTGCCGCACCTCCCCCTCCATAATTTCCCCCTTTTTTCTTTTTTGTTACTATGTCTGAGTCAGCCAGCCTGCCAACACTGGTCCATGTACCAGGGAGATAGGGTCCCAACCCAAGACTCTAAGCTCTTCGATATTTCTCGGAATCTGTGGGTCAAGTCTTTTGACTTAGCGCTTAAAGTGGTGTCACCAGGTAGGCGTTTGCTCTTCTTTTCGTTTTTCTTTTGTGGAAAGAGGGAAAAGTTCGTTGAAGACATTGAAGTAGTGAGCCATATGCGCAGCAGTTTTGTATGCAATTACGCAGGCTGTGTCCGTTTTTGTGAACTAGTAGCCTAGTGGAACCAGAAAAGAAAAAAAAAAACACGAAAGAAGAATAAGAACGCGTATTTAATACAACAAAACAAGACAGGTGCAAATTTTCGGTCAAATGGCCTCTGTCAAGCGTAAGATCACAAACAAACAAACACCAGATACAAAAATTAGGAGAAAAAGAGTGAAACTTCCCATCTGCTCTGTCCAGGGTGAGAAAAGGGGTGTTTGTTTGTGTGTTTTTTGTTTGTTTGTTTGTTTGACAAATGCCAGTTGGCCGAAAATTTGCGCCTGTCTCGTGTGTGCGCGCGCGTGAGAGAGAGAGAGAGAGAGAGAGAGAGAGAGAGAGTGTGTGTGTGTGTGTGAGAGAGAGAGAGACAGAGAGAGAGAGAGAGAGAGATAGAGAGAGACAGAGATAGAGACAGTGTGTGTGTGTGTGAGAGAGAGAGAGAGAGAGTGAGAGACAGAGACAAAGTGTGTGTATGAGAGAGAGAGAGAGACACACACAGAGAGAGAGACAGACAGACAGAGAAAGAGACAGAGTGTGTTTGTGTGTGTGTGTGTGTGTGTGTGTGTGTGTGTGAGAGAGAGAGAGAGAGAGAGAGAGAGAGAGAGAGAGAGAGGCTCTGTCACAAGGCAACACACATGACAACTTTCTGCCTTTCCAATGACAACAGTACATGAGACAAGAGCGACCCGCATGTCCTTGCTTATAGTGTCTTGTTTGTTTCTAAACACTGCATGGAAAGTAACAAGTTTGGACGGTGTCTGAACGATTGGTTTTTTTTCTGTTTTTGTTGTTTTGTTTTGTTTTTTGCTGTTGTCCGTCGTTCGGTTTGCTTGATCAGTGTCATCCTTAGTAGACGATAGTCTTGGTAAACATATAATAATGATGATGATATTGATGATGATGATAATGATGATTACAGTGATGATGATGATAGGAAAGAGAAGGGAGAGCTGTTTAATAACTAATGTAACAATCAATGAAGAAATGATTCTGACAAGTCAATAAAGATAAAAGCAGTAGAATTTCAATGTCGCGTCTGTGATGTTTGCCTCGTAGTTGTTGTTGTTGCTGTTTACCTGTGTGTAAACTATGAGCCATGCTTGTACAGGTAAACAAACCAATGTGGGTGTTTTATACGGGATTTATTCGTTGCTTTCCTTCATCCCGCATGACCGCCTTTTTCTGTATCTTTTCAGGCGCAGTCTCCCCAAATAAACTAAACACATAAAACAAGGAATATTCCACAACACTACAACGTCCATTCCTACCTATGCTGCATCTCTTATGTCTCTTCACAAAGTTGGCCAGGTGTATGAACCGCCATTAAATGATCAGCATGATAGATTTTGGAGAAAAAGAAAAAACTGAGAAGAATGGCCAATCTTTACAAGATTCGAAAGAACTTTGTGTAGATTGTGTATGTCATGGATTCGCATTCTTCGTGACATCAACAACAAGTGAACAAGTAATTCACTTCAAATTACTGCTCTTCTTTTCTTTCCTGATGAATTTTCTGCAAAGCAGGTGTTTGACCGTCATTCGAAACTTGGTACCATACAAATAGTATACGAAAAAGTTGAAGGAAGAATTGATGTATATGCAAAGTTGTTGCATATTCATCAAAAAGTAATAAGTGTTGTGATACTTGCCACCGATACTGAGGTCTGGTAAGAAGGGAACGAGTGTGCGAAAAACAAAAGGAGGGAAGGAACACACCACGAAGAGAATGTTAGTCCCAATCAACATCCGGGTCAAAGTGACATCTTTTACGGTACTTGCGCTGCAAACGGAAGCAGACTGTTTCCGCCATTCTTTCATCTGACGTAATTTGATAACCGTGACGATTGTTGACAAGGAAACGACAGTCACGTATATTCCAGGTAAGAGAAAACCAAAAACAGTTCCCTCTAATGTGTCGATTAGTTGTTTGTTGTGTTGATAAAAGTCACCCGCATGAAACCTGTCCTCTAAATGTCCAGTGAATGGGTCATACATACACACCACTTCAAATTTGGTAGCTACGATATAATGCGCTCCCAGAATGAAAATATGTCCGTTTATAATGATGATAGCGATAGTTTTCACTTTCAACATGCTTTGAGCTCGCAGCGGACTGACAACACACACACATCTTTCCAGAGCGACTAACGTTGACATGAATCCAGATACATAAGCAAAACCAGCCAAAGAATGGATCATGTTGTTTATGCTGTACTTCAGGATGACCGGTTTGTATAAAGTGTTGGTGATTACTGCATACACCGAGTCTAAATGCCAGCCGAAAAATCCAGCCACAATAACGGCATCTGCAAACGACAAGGCAAACAAACACAAATTGATTCGTTCTTTGAGACCATGTTTCCAGAACACAATCATGTTGATAATATTCAAGGGAACAGAGATGAAGAACAGCGGACATAACACGTACACGTCGAGGATTTCAGTAAATTTCAGTCGAGTCTCACGGGACACAATGTCTTCAGGGTTGTCTGAGGCTGAGACATTTGAAAACGAGAATACCAGACATCCTTCAGGAACTGTCGTCACTTCTGTCATATTGACGTCACTGGTCACTGCTGATTGCATGTTGTGAACTACGCTCTCAAAGGAAGGGCTTATACTGAAAAGGATGGCATCTAGTTTTGTTTTGTTGTTGCAGTCCTTTATTCCCTGTCATGCTCGCATGGTCCTCAGCGATCACGATTTCTGGAAATAGTTTCATTGTCAACAAGAGAAGAGAAGGGTCCTGTTTAAACTTTCAGTAAATAATAAATAAAGTTAAAGAACACAGGGTGCAGGATGAGACAGTGCGAAATGATTGATTGAATGTATAAACTGATGCCAACTGATCATCATCATCATCAGGTGCTCTGCCGCATGGCGTTGGCGACCATGGACTTCCAACCATCTCTATCTCTCGTTGCCCCCAGCATCTCCCCCACCCTCCTCATCCCCAGCCACTCTGCAAGTCCGTCCAGCATTCTCTCCCTGTGTCTACCTGGTGCTCTCTTTCCCTCCAGCTTTCCCGCTGTGACCAGGTGCTCCAAATCCCCCTTCCTCATAAAATGGCCTATAAATGTTGCTTGTCTTTTCCTAATCTTCCTTATGAGTAATCTACTTGTGTCTGCCTCCATCAAGACTGTCTCGTTTGTTTTCTTTGCTGTCCATGGAACTCTCAACATTCTTCTGAGAAACCACATCTCGGCTGCCTCGATCCTGCTCTGGCTTTGCTTGCTGATTGTCCACGCCTCGCATCCGTACAACAGTATTGGTTTTACATAACATTCAAGGACTCTCTTTCTGATGTTAATTGATAAGCATTTGTTGGTAAGAATGCTTGTCATCTTCTTGAATGCTGTTTTGGCTTGGCCGATTCTGCCAGCTATTTCCGATGTGCATCTGCCGTCTGATGAAATGACCGTTCCCAGGTATTTGAACTTATTAACCTGTGTCAAGGTTGTGCCATTTGCTGTTATTTTGCATGAGGGGATTCCATGTTTTTTTTTTACTGATCACCATGACTTCCGTCTTCCTGCTGTTTAGTTCCAACCCCTTACCTTTGCTTTCTGTTTCTAGTATATTCACAAGATTTTGTAGGTTCCTTTCATTTTCTGCAATTAGAACGGTGTCATCTGCGTACCGAATGTTGTTTATCATTTTCCCCCCGACCTTTAATCCAGGGTCTTCTTCTAGGTTTCTCATGATGTTTTGGCTGTAAAATGAAAACAGATCTGGTGACAAAACACAATCCTGTCTGACTCCTCTTTTGATGTTTTGAAAAGAGCTTATATATGCCAACTGATGTCAGTACAAAACTCACTATTGTGGCGACAGAGCAGGGGACTCAATATATGATGTCTCGTTTTAATCCTCGCCAGAAAAACAAGAATTGGTCAGTTCACTATTCATCCTATGGCTCCAGCTGTTCTCCTGGTGTCAGCTTACTATTTCATAAGGTCGTTTCCCCTCTCCCTCTACATATCAAGGGCCTACCAGCACATGGGGTTTTGCTCATGCTTATGGCGTCTGCCAAACACCAGATCATAGACTGAGTGGAGCGCACATGGAATTGTTCAAGATCGATAAATCCTTTTTGACTAAATTCCGAACTCCCATGATACAACAAATGTGTGTGTGCTTAGCCCTGCACCATCACCCTTACCCCCACCCCGGTCAGGTGCCTCTGTCAGTTTCGTCTTCCTCATCATCTAATCCCATAACCAGATGGTCGTTGATACTGATGGGACGCAGCAGGGGACAGGATCCTTCCTCTCTGTGTCTGTGGTGTGAAGCAGACAGATCGGACGTTCTGATGTTAGTCTTTCTGTGATATATTGCCCACCCAGCTCATTTTCTGTCGACCATGGCGATGACCTCTTTCATAGTGCCATGAAGGATTGTCTCGGACATCATACGCACCAAGACCGGTGACCTTTATACCCCATGACCGGTGACCTTTATGCACCGTGACTGGTGACCTGTATGCACCACGACAGGTGACCTTTATGCACCATGACTGGTGACCTTTATGCACATGACCGGTGACCTTTATGTACTATGACTGGTGACCTTTATGCACCATGACCGGTGACCTTTACACAGCCAAGTGATTTTGCTTCATTTTATGTTAGGCAGAGGACTGAACAAAGTATTCAAAATTTTCCGTGCATAATCGTTGCTCTTATTTTCGGGATGGGGTAGATATCTTGTTATGAATGAATTTTCTCAGATCCTAAAATTCTTTGTCTGAATTAGCCTGTTGTGTGCAAGTTGGAAGTGTTGTTTTACAGGACTGAATCCAATACACGTTAGGAGTTGGAAGGAAGAGGAAGCATCTGGTATGGCATGATCATCATCTTTGTACCTGGATACAGGGTATTTATTGGAGTCACATTGAGAAGACAGTTGACAAGTGCTGAACACTCACACAGTGTATCTTCACCAACATGCATACAGTCAGTTGAGCCATAAGTTTCTCAGAGATCTGTTCGTCAGTTCATGGTGTATTGATATTAATTCTGCCCTGACCTGGGCTAACATTTTGCTTCACTCAAACAGGCACACCCTACCTCTATGGCTGTCAAGTTCAAGGTGAGCATAACGTGTTATTAACAACTTCTACATAGGACAACGACCGGAACTAACAAAACTCGATGTATGGTCATCCATTGTTGTCTAGCAAGGCAAATAGACAGTAGAAGAAGTTTGAAATACAACAAAGTTACACAGTCAGAGAGATTTTCATCCCATTACATACGTATGGAATAGTTTGTGCACTGTGCGTGTTGGCCAAATTGTATGAACGGAACACAAGGTACCGAAGTAGTGAAACAGGCTGACAATTACAAGGCTGTGATTTTGAAACATCAAATCATTGTGGTGTATTTTTAACCCCAGCAGGCTCATTCCAAGAGCTGTGTGTGCTATAGACTCAGTTGGAAAGATTTGTAAGCACACAGTCAAATTCCACCGACGTTATGGATGGATCATTAATTAAGGATGTTACTCAGATGACCTGGCCAATGCAATAGGTGTGTATATGTTTCAGCCTTAGATGATGATGTTAGGAATCATACAGTACATGTACATCCTGTCATGCATTCTGAATACAAAATGGGATTTTGTATGTAGTATTACGATTAAACTCATTTTGAATCCAAAATGGGACTCTCATTCTGAATCTAACATGGGATTCTGTATGTAGTATTACCATTATAAGTCTCATTCTGAATCTAAAATGGGATTCTGTATGTAGCATTACCATTATAAGTCTCATTCTGAATCCATAATATAGTATTACCATTATAACTCATTCTGAATCCATCATATAGTATTACCATTATAACTCATTCTGAATCCAAAATGGCATTCTGTGTGTAGTATTACCATTATAACTCATTCTGAATCTAAAATGGAATTCTTATGTAGCATTACCATTATAAGTCTCATTCTGAATCCATAATATAGTATTACCATTATAACTCATTCTGAATCCATCATATAGTATTACCATTATAACTCATTCTGAATCAAAAATGGGATTCTGTGTGTAGTATTACCATTATAACTCATTCTGAATCCAAAATGGATTCAGTATGTAGTATAACCATTGTAACTCCCATTCTCATGAATCATGCCAGCATTGCAAACAGTGTTCTAAAATTATGTTGCCCTTCAGTCACAAGATCTGAAGGTGACTACAGTTTCTGTTTCCTCTGAGGCTCAGAGCCTTTGGCAACGCCATTGTGCTGTGTGTAGTTCATGGAGGCACTGTTGGAAGGACGTGGTGGTGGTCTCATCACTCAGAGGATGCTCACTTTGTCTGGTATCCTGGCTGTGAGGTTATGTGCCACCAGCAAGGGGCGTGTAATTGCTGTCTGAAGTATATTGGACTGACAGGTGTCACTGAATCCCACCGAACTGACCAGACAGCAATGCGATCTCTTTTCGTAAGAGGCCTCATGGCAGTCTGATGCTCACGGTTCCTGTGGAGTCCTAGGCACAAAGACTGAGACAGAATCAGTTTGGGTTTGTTGGTTTGTTGACGGAGCGGAAACGAGTAGTGTGTGAGTTAGTTATTCCACCGAGACAATACAGGAAGATGGGGTCACGTGTGTTAAACCAAACCAAACCAAACCAAAACCAAACCAAACCAAAAAAAACCCTTTAAACAACACCTGAAACCAAAGTTATGTTAACAGCGTGTTAAACCAAAGTCATGTAAACAACGTGTTAAACCAAATCATGTAAACAACGTGTTAAACCAAATCATGTAAACACGTGTTAAACCAAAGTCATGTAAACAACGTGTTAAACCAAAATCATGTAAACAGAGTGTTAAACCAAAGTAATGTAAACAGTGTATTAAACCAGAGTCATGTAAACAGCGTGTTAAACCAAAGTCATGTAAACAACGTGTTAAACCAAAGTCATGTAAACAGCATGTTAAACCAAAGTCACGTAAACAGCGTGTTAAACCAGAGTCATGCAAACAGCGTGTTAAACCAAAGTCATGTAAACAGCGTGTTAAACCAAAGTCATGTAAACAACGTGTTAAACCAAAGTCATGCGAACAGCATGTTAAACCAAAGTCATGTAAACAGCGTGTTAAACCAGAGTCATGCAAACAGAGTGTTAAACCAAAGTCATGTAAACAGCGTGTTAAACCAAAGTCATGCAAACAGAGTGTTAAACCAAAGTCATGCAAACAACGTGTTAAACCAAAGTCATGCAAACAGAGTGTTAAACCAGAGTCATGTAAACAGCATGTTAAACCAAAGTCATGTAAACAGTGTATTAAACCAGAGTCATGTAAACAGCATGTTAAACCAAAGTCATGTAAACAGTGTATTAAACCAGAGTCATGTAAACAGTGTATTAAACCAAAGTCATGCGAACAGCATGTTAAACCAAAGTCATGTAAACAGCGTGTTAAACCAAAGTCATGTAAACAGCGTGTTAAACCAAAGTCATGTAAACAGCGTGTTAAACCAAAGTCATGGAACAGCGTGTTAAACCAAAGTCATGCGAAACAGCGTGTTAAACCAAAGTCATGTAAACAGCATGTTAAACCAAAGTCATGTAAACAGCGTGTTAAACCAAGTTATGTAAACAGCTGTTAAACCAAAGTCATGTAAACAGTCTTAAACCAAAGTCATGTAAACAGCGTTTAAACCAAAGTCATGTAAACAGCGTGTTAAACCAAAGTAATGTAACAGTGTTAAACCAAAGTCATGTAAACAACTGTTAAACAAAGTCATGTAAACAGTATGTTAAACCAAAGTCATGTCAACGACATGCACTTTGCATACAACTGCAACAAAAGAGGTAAATAAAACTACACACATTTCAATATACGATGGCAAACAAAACAGGAGGTGCTACATTGTGTCGAGGTATATTCTCCGCCCCCGACCCCCCAAAAACAACAACAACAACAAACAAACAAACAAAAAACAAAACAAAAAAGCCGGTATTTTACACAAAAACCCCGCTGAGATGCTATTCTGATTTTGATTCTGGTTATTGTTAGATGATAATGATGACGATGACGACGACGACGACGACGACGACGACGATGATGATGATGATGATGATGATGATGATGATGATGATGATATGTAAAGATTATTGTAGAGCGTGAGTCTGCAAACTCATTTGGACTCATTGCACATGACATACAATCAGACTTTTGAATGGAGCCCAGAGAACTCAAGCTGTTAAGTGAGCTGACCACACTCCACTATAATGTTGCTCAAAGCTTTCTTCTTTGGTGAGTGTGCATGATGGGGCGTGTTCATGTTTTCACAAGTCCACGACTGACATACGTTACAGAATCTTTAACGTGCATATTTGATATTTTGTCCGCGTATACTCGCGCGATGGAGGTCTAGGCACCAGCAGATCTGCACACATGTTGATCTGAGATGTCTGAAACATCTCCACCGTTCTCCCACCAGACAGAGGTGTTGAGGCGAATTGAACCCTGAGCTCTCTGATTAAAAATCTGACGTTTATCCACTTTACTACCACGCCTGTTGATATACGAATCACGATTACAATACATTCAGCTGGCAATGGTAGAACACGCTATCAAATAATGCTGAACATGTAAAATCATGAGACAAAAAATCTTGGAAAAAGGACACTTTATAAAACAAAATTAAAACTATAAACCAAAACGGAGCTCTTATTGTTAAACCTAAGAAAATTCAAAAGGTAAATACGTTCTGTAAAAGGCTATAAGCAAAGGAAATTTTAGAAACATATGAAATAAAAGCTTCAACCAAAGAGCACCCAAGCTATCAGTGAACAGAGAGACTTATTAGAGGGACAAATAAAATAAGTTTGCATTAAAACCCTTGAAGAAAGGAAACGGTCCAGAAACAGACGGATATACATATATATTTCTTTCTCCAGTCACTGTATACTGTTCACAGTACAAGCACAGTACAACACACATCCATACAGTCACTGTGTAATGTTCACAGTACAAGCACAGTACAACACACATCCATACAGTCACTGTGTAATGTTCACAGTACAAGCACAGTACAACACAACCATACAGTCACTGCATACTGTTCACAGTACAAGCACAGTACAACACACATCCATACAGTCACTGTGTACTGTTCACAGTACAAGCACAGTACAACACACATCCATACAGTCACTGTGTAATGTTCACAGTACAAGCACAGTACAACACACATCCATACAGTCACTGTGTAATGTTCACAGTACAAGCACAGTACAACACGCATCCATACAGTCACTGTGTAATGTTCACAGTACAAGCACAGTACAACACATCCATACAGTCACTGCATACTGTTCACAGTACAAGCACAGTACAACACACATCCATACAGTCACTGTGTACTGTTCACAGTACAAGCACAATACAACACATCCATACAGTCACTGTGTACTGTTCATAGTACAAGCACAGTACAACACACATCTGTACAGTCACTGTGTACTGTTCATAGTACACATAAATAATAATAATAATAATTACAATATTTATATAGCGCAAAATCTCGATAAAAATCAAATCTAAGCGCTGAGCATACACTTACGCACGCGCGCACACACACACTTACACATGGCTATAAATGGGGAAAAAGAATAAAAGCAATGGAAAATTATAGAGAGCATATTATATACAAATATATATTACAATGTGATTCCCCTCCGAGTGGAGACAGGCTACAGAGGGGGGATGAGTGAGGTCAGGATTTTATGCAGAGGAGAAAAGGTGAGTTTTGAGAGCAGACTTGAAGGAGACAAAAGTAGGTTGCTGACGGACAGAGAGAGGAAGTTTGTTCCAGGAAAGTGGACCAGAAACAGAGAAGGCTCGTGGACCATAGGTATTGAGCTTGGTGCGTGGAAAGCGAAAAGTCAGAGGATCGGAGGCAGAGCGGAGGGTACGTGAGGGAACATAGATCTCAAGTAGGCTTGACAGGTAATGGGGGGCTGCGTTATTGAGGCTTTTGTAGCACATGGTGTCTAGTTTGTACTGTATGCGCTTTGATACAGGGAGCCAGTGAAGTTGTGCCAGGAGAGGAGATATGTGGTCAGCTTTTTTCTTTTTGAGTACAAGGCGTGCAGCATTGTTTTGAATGCGCTGTAGGATGTGAATGGTGGAGGCAGGAAGACCAGACAGGAGTGAATTGCAATAGTCAATGCGAGACATTATGAAGGAGAGAACGAGTTTTGCAGTTGTTTCCACAGAGAGATACTTCCTGATCAAGCTTATACGATGGAGGTGAAAGTAGCAAGATCTGGCAGTTTGAGAAACAAAGTTGTTCATGGAGAGGGTAGAGTCAATGCAGACACCAAGGTTTTTAGCTGAATCAGAAATTGGGACTGATGTGTTACATAATGGGAGAGAAAGAGGAGGCAGCTGAGAAAGTTTCTGACGGGTGCCAATGAGGATAGCTTCTGTCTTGTCGTCATTAAGCTGAAGTTTATTGAATGTCATCCAGTTCTTAATGTCCGAGTAACACTCAGTGGTGCGAGTCAAGAGGCGCTGTATATTGTCTGGTGTGTCACTGTCTAGAAGTTGGGTGTCATCAGCATAGAAGTGGTGTTTTATAGAGTGGGAGTTGATGATGGTGGACAGGGGGGAGGTGTAAAGAGTGAAAAGAACAGGGCCAAGGACAGATCCTTGTGGAACACCACAGGTCAGGCATGCAGGTTGAGAGTAAGTGCCATTAATGAGAACAGTTTGTTTTCTGTTTGACAGATATGAAGTGAAAAAGGAGAAAGCAATGTCAGAGATGCCAAAAGTATGATGAAGTCTAGAAAGGAGAATACCATGATGAATGGTATCAAAGGCTGCAGACAGATCAAGGAGTGTGAGGAGAGAGACTTTGCCAGTATCAGTTGCAAGGAGGAGATTGTTGAGAATGTGTAGCAGGGCAGTTTCAGTGCTATGGCACTGGCGGTAGGCTGACTGGAAAGGATTGAGAAGATTGTTGGCAGACAGGTGAGAGTTCAGCTGGTTGAGGACAACTTTTTCAAGCAGTTTTGATAAGAAAGAGAGATTAGAGATAGGCCGGTAATTTTTCAGTTCATTTGGGTCTAAATTGTATTTCTTGAGGAGAGGGTGAACAATAGCAGACTTGAAAGAATCTGGGACAGTTCCAGTTTGAAGAGAAGTGTTGATGATGTCAGTGATGAATGGGAGGAGAGTAGGGAGACAGTCAGAGTAGGGAGACAGTCACATGTACAGTCACTGTGTACTGTTCATAGTACAAGCACTGTACAACACACATCTGTATAATCACTGTGTACTGTTCATAGTACAAGCACAGTACAACACACATCTGTACAGTCACTGTGTACTGTTCATAGTACACATACTGTACAACACACATCTGTACAGTCGCTTTGTACTGTTCATAGTACAAGCACAGTACAACACACATCTGTACAGTCACTGTGTACTGTTCATAGTACAAGCACAGTACAACACACATCTGTACAGTCAATGTGTACTGTTCATAGTACAAGCACAGTATAACACACATCTGTACAGTCACTATGTACTGTTCATAGTACAAGCACAGTACAACACACATATGTACAGTCACTGTGTACTGTTCACAGTACAAGCACAGTACAACACACATCTGTACAGTCACTGTGTACTGTTCATAGTACAAGCACAGTAAACACACATCTGTACAATCACTGTGTACTGTTCACAGTACAAGCACTGTACAACACACATCTGTACAGTCACTGTGTACTGTTCATAGTACAGACACAGTACAACACATCTGTACAGTCACTGTGTACTGTTCACAGTACAGCACAGTACAACACACATCTGTACAGTCACTGTGTACTGTTCATAGTACAGCACAGTACAACACACATCTGTAAAATCACTGCGTACTGTTCATAGTACACATACAGTTCAACACACATATGTACAGTCACTGCGTACTGTTCATAGTACAAGCACAGTACAACACACATATGTACAGTCACTGTGTACTGTTCATAGTACACATACAGTACAACACACATCTGTACAGTCACTGTGTACTGTTCACAGTACAAGCACAGTACAACACACATCTGTACAGTCAATGTGTACTGTTCATAGTACACATACAGTTCAACACACATACGTACAGTCACTGCGTACTGTTCATAGTACAAGCACAGTACAACACACATCTGTACAGTCACTGTGTACTGTTCATAGTACATGCACAGTACAACACACATCTGTACAGTCACTGCGTACTGTTCATAGTACAAGCACAGTACAACACACATCTATACAGTCACTGCGTACTGTTCATAGTACAAGCACAGTACAACACACATCTGTACAGTCACTGCGTACTGTTCATAGTACAAGCACAGTACAACACACATCTATACAGTCAATGTGTACTGTTCATAGTACAAGCACAGTACAACACACATCTGTACAGTCACTGCGTACTGTTCATAGTACAAGCACAGTACAACACACATCTATACAGTCACTGCGTACTGTTCATAGTACAAGCACAGTACAACACACATATGTATGTACAGTCATTGTGTACTGTTCACAGTACAAGCACAGTACAACACACATCTGTACAATCACTGAGTACTGTTCATAGTATAAGCACAGAACAATGCACACATATGTACAGTCATTGTGTACTGTTCATAGTACAAGCACAGTACAACACACATATGTATGTACAGTCATTGTGTACTGTTCATAGTACAAGCACAGTACAACACACATATGTATGTACAGTCACAGTGTACTGTTCACAGTAGAAGCACAGTACAACACACATATGTACAGTCATTGTGTACTGTTCACAGTACAAGCACAGAACAGTCTACGTCTGTACAATGAACAGGCCTGTAATTTAGAAATTGACAGAAAAAAAGCATGCTGTGACACAAGACTTGTACATGGTCATAAATATCATAAAAAGCATTGTATAGGCCATTAGCACAACGAGAAAGTGAAAAGTACGAATGAAGAACTTTTCATCACCTTCATAGACTATAGCAAAGCCTTTGACAGTGTAATCCACCAACATTTTTTTGACCCAATGCATAAAATGGGCTTTTCAGAACACATGATCTCACTAATTTCCTTACTTTATGAAGACCCAAAGGGAACTATCGGGTGGGACAATCAAAAATGTGAATTTTTCAATATCTCGAAAGGAGTCAGGCAAGGATGCATCCTCTGTCCTCACCTTTTCAAAGGTTATGTATCTTGAAACCGTGCGAGTCAAAGGGGTACCACTGATGACTTTTCGATGAGTTTCCTCTCTTTCATTTAGTCTTCTGCCACTGTCTGAAGTTCGGGCTTGTCCATTCTGAGATGCTGTCTTCACATCTCTTGTTCTGCGTTCTTCTTTTTCGTCCCCTTGGGCATATGCCTCTCAAGATGGCTTTTGTAAAACCTAAGGATTTTTCTTGTAAAATGTTCGTACCGCGTCATTTATGTCTTTTCATTGTAATCAGATCTTCAAATGGGCCAACGGGTTGTTTGATTTTACTGCGTGCAGTCTCGTTGGTCGCATAGTTGGTGTATGAGATGTAGGCCTATGGAGTCTTCTGATAGCACGGTATCTCCATGGCTTGGATCTTCTGTAAGCGAGCCATGAGAGTCCATGTTCCGCAAGCATAAAGGAAAATGGACATGATAAGGGAGAGTATCAGACTTAGTGTTGAGCTGAAGGAAATGTTGATGCCTTTCCAATTCGATTTCAGTTTTATGAGTGCTGTTGTTTTCTGTGCAGTCCTGGGAAGCTTTTCAGGTTTAAAGCTATCATCTGTGACGGTTAACCCCAAGTACCTGAAGGGGTGTGCTGTTTCCAGCTGTTGTCCTTTAACCCTGATATCATTCTTCCCCCCCCCCCCCCCCCGTGGGGATGCCGGGGGTTCTTTCAGTAAAAATAGTATCCCCACCTTCTGGAAATTCTGTGCTAGAAATTTCATCTTTCCTGTCTCTCCCTTTGTTTCTGTCTTCCTCCTTTGCTTTCTGTCATTTCTTCCTATTATTTTCTGCC